>OZ030015.1:52089956-52414956 GCA_964023405.1 Apodemus agrarius | reverse complement strand
TTTTTATTATTGTTACCTTTAATTCATTGTGGTCTCTCACGAGGAAAAGGCTTCAGATGTTAAAGTACAACCTAGATTTTTCTGTCTCCAGCTCTATAGGGTAACTTTGAAGGGTACTTTAGGGACTGTTTTCTGACCAAAGAGAGCCTTGTCAGCACTTAGTGTTAGGGGAGGGACAGTTAGGCCCTGCGCAAGACCCACCCTGTGCTGCCAACCCTTCTTTATCGCTAAATTTACAATGCTCCAAAACGGACTTTTGCTACCTCTGGACTTTTCTCAAGTTGTTATGCCTCTTAAGAAAATCCCATAATTCAATTTGCTAAGCACAATATAAGAAGGTCAGAAGTATATGCAAAATCTAAAAATCAGATTTTAAAGTAGAAAATAAGGAGGTTCTAGAGCCTGGGAGGGGTGTGGGGACGAGAGGTTTGGCAAGCAATGCTAAGGAAATTCTAGGGTGCCGCTGGGTAGAAGGGTGCCTTTAATGGACCAGAGCACAGTGGAACCGCTCTGGTTGACAGCAATTAATTGAATATTTCAAAACAGCTGACAGAGAGGCTTTTTTAACATTGCCCACACAAAGAAACGATATTCAGCTGAGTTGATGGATAGGCCAATCACTCTGATATGATCATTAACATTATGCCCTATAAATATGGACAATTATGTGTCAATTATAGAAATGGCTCAGCAGGCAGAGGAGGACACCGATCAAGCCTGACAAGTTGAGTTCCATCCCTAGGATTCTCACAGTGGAAAAGCACAACGGACTCTTGCAAGTTGTCTTGTCTTTTCCACCCATGCCATGACATGTGTATGTGTGTGACACACACACACACACACACACACACACACAGGCATGCTGTACATAAAAATAAATATAATGTAATTTTTTAAAGTGAATGCATTAAATGGGAGGCTAGAGAGACGTTACCATGGTTAACAGCACATACTGCTCTTGCGGAGCACCCAAATTCAGTTCCCAAGATTTGCTTTGGGCAGCTCACACCCTTCCCTCGAGCTCCTGGGGATCCAATATCCTCTTCTGGCCTTTGAAGGCACTTATACTCATGTGTAACTAACCACCCCTTCACGTATACACATTAAAAATAATAATAATAAAATCCCTTTTAAAAGCATTAACAATAACCATAATCCAAGATGTTGAGAATTAAGAAAGACAGTTGAGGGCCGCTTTTTCCATTGGCCACAGGCTCAACATCACATGCAAAGCAGCTGCCCACTGGAAAGGAACTTCAAGGGCAGGGGACTGCCCTGTCCCAGCAGATGCTCTGGGGACAAAAGGGGGGCTTCTTCAGGGAGCCAGTGCCGTTTTAGCACCAGGCCAACTGTGCCTCATTAGGGAATAGAGGTGGGTGCTGCTGCCTGCCAGCTGTGGCTGCCATCCAGCTGGCCTGCCTTTGTGGTCACTTCTTGTGGGCTGCAGCAGCCCACAGGCACTGAAAGAAAGCGGAAGTAGCCAGTCTCACCATGGAGACGCGTTCTAGTTACTCTGCAGTGCCAACTGCTCATGCTCACAGCCGTTTCGTTCAAAGATGCCTGACTCCCCTAATTGGTTCTGAAACACCAGCCTGCAGGGAGATGAAAGCGGATGGGCAGTTTCCAGAGTCAGTGAAGGTGTGATCCTACCAACCCCACTTGGCAAAGCTTTTGGAACCACCGATAGAGAGAGACATAAGAACCAGACAGACGATAAGTGCCGAGGCCTTGCCACGGAGGACACACCACCACGCCATAGCCACATGCAAGAGGCACGCAGAATGTGAGCTGCACTCCCGGGGGCCACGTTTGAAGCTGTAGCAGCCTTGCCTTGAGATCTTAAGCAACCCGCCTCATCTCTGTTGGGAGGGCCTTGATTTCTTCATCTCTCAAATGTGGAAGTTGGTCCAGATGGTCTGCGAGGGCTTATTTTGAACAGATATCACCGAACGCTCAATGGTTCTAAATGCTAGTATATCTGTTTTAAGGATGTGCCATTTATGTAGAAGGGGGGAAAAGTCATATTCATGTATAGACATGTGACTCAGAAGCATGCTCCTCTTCTTAAACGCCACCCGTGCCCAGCCTCTCAGGATTGCATCTGTCACTACACTGAGTTCTGTCCCAACAGGCCTGGATCTACCCCTTCCCTGTGAAAGCTACTCTCAAGGACGCAGTTCTGTCTGTCCTGCAACCTGTTATCTCCCCTGGTATCCTGGACTTCTGTCTCTGTTCCCATCAATGTGTCACTAGAAGCCAGAGTCACCTGTTCACACACTAGGCGGGCTCCAGTAGAGTCCATCACCTAAGTAATGAGTATATCCAGTTCACCCTTTACATTATACCCCAGACACAGGGTCCATTTCAACTTAGGCACACCCCAACAATAGACCTCCACCCCACATATCCCATATTGTTACAAGCTGGCCTTGAGCATCTCCATAGCATGCCATAGCCCAATCCCTCGCATCCCTCGCTTGGTTATAACATGATGGTCTAGCCTGTGGTCCTTCCAGCAGTAACTCTACAGTGGTGGCCCTCTGAACCAGCATCACACATGTCCTCTGGGAGCTAGCTGAAAATGTAGAGTCCCAGTCTTGCCCCAGAACTAGATCTGTGGGTCAAAGCTACCCCCTAACTGTTCAGACACCTGTTTATTTTTACAAAGACCTCTATTCATATTCTTGGGAAGTCAAGGGTCCTAGTTGGAGGACACTCACTCTTAGGTAGCAAGCACTGTATTGTCTTCTCCTGGTCCCAGCTCAGGCTTCTGGGACAGAATGTTCAAATTAGGGGTTCTCAGTGGCCCAGCAAGGTGAAGGAAGATTCCCTGAAGGGACTGAGTAGGCTTGTCATGTGAGCTGGACCTCACAGACATAGAGAGCCTCGGCAGTGGGGGTTGGGGAAGGGGAGTCATGCAAAATCTAGGCTAAGGGGCGGACCATGGGAAAGGCGACCATCTAGGCTCAGAGGTCAGCAGAACAAGGTTTTCTATCCCCAATATCTCAGAAAAGCTTCCACCACCAAACTGAGAGGAGGCATATGCCAATCTAGAAACTGAGTTAGATGTCGCTGGTGCCTAACCACCATCTGGGGAGCTGAGACACCCAAAGGCTCACCTTACCCTCCCACAATGCAGAGATTCACGGTTCTTCCCTAGAACCTGCACCTCAGAACTTTCCTGGTAAATCTGGGGCATGGGGGAGATGCCAGATGGGCAGGAAGAAGCCATGTTTTATATTTAGAAAAATATATAATATATAATATATATAGAAAAAGAAGAATGGTAAAAATGTATAAATAAATCCGCATCGGCTCTCTTCTCCATCACAAGCTTTTAATTACCTGTCTCAGGTTTGGCTTCCTTTTCCAAATACTCCTTCTGCTGCCTTTCCACACAACTCCTCACCCCCACCCCACCCCACCCATCATTTACACTTACTTGGCCCATACCCCCTCTTTCTGCTTCTGTCTTGGGCACAAGTGTCCTCCTGGCACAGGGTCCACAGACCTTCCAGACTCACCAAGTACTATCCAGTCTCTCAGGGTCTTCAGAATATCCTCTCTGCACAATTAAAGGCATTTTCACAACAAACAGAGAGGGTAGGTCAAGCCTACTTCTTCAGGAGTGGTTCTTACCATGAGTGGGCAGCTGGTCCTTAAGGGGAGCTGCTATGGAAGAAATGCCAAGGCTGGTCTGAAGCCCCAGGCTCAGGACTGGACTCCGGGCAACTTGTTCTGCATGGCACGCTCTGGGGAAAGTGTGGCTGAAGCAAGCAGCTGCCCCAGGGCCAGTGCGCTGAGCACCCTGGGGGATGTTCCTGTGGCTTGTCTCATCACTGACATCTCTGTTCTTTCACAAAGAACCCACTACATTGCACAGTTCCTCCCAAATCTGCTCCCGTGCCTGTTGGGAAATCAACAGCCCATGCAGGCCTTTCCAGATACAATTTCTAGAGGACTTCCCCTCCCACCCCCTTTCTCAGCTTAAAAAAATTGGCTGAGGTCACAGCATACAATGGCCAAGCCTGTGTCACTGACCAGATGACTCCCACCCCAAGGCCTATGAACAAGGGCACCTTTGTCTACTGCATTTTAGACAGGACTCCCTGGGCCTGCCTTATCCCTGCTGGGAGAAGTTTCAGCCAGCTTCTTCCCAAACCTAAGTCAGGGCTCTGGCTTGGGCCTGGCTCCAGCTGTGTGAACCCAAGGTCTGATAAAAAGCCAGTATGAGAATAATGGAGAATTTCCAGAAAGAACTATTGTGTGAAACTAATCTCTGGCCTTGGCCTTCAATCTATGCTATCACGAAAGGCTATAAGTGAAGATAGGGCTGGGCCCAAAAGCAATACTGTATCTACCAGTTATGGAGGTTAGGCAGGGACCTGGATCCCCAGTGAATCTGATATTCTGTTTAAAAGCTTTCTGGAAACTGGGGAGTCAGCTCTGTGGGGAGAATGCTTGTTGAGCTAGCACAAGAACCTAAGTTTGGGTCCCCAGAACTCAAGAAAACCAGATACCCACGGTAGACTATGTCTAGAATCACAGAGGGTTTAAGCAAGACAGAAGATAGGCAGGAAAGCTGGAAGCTCCTGGAAGCTCCTGGGCCAGGAGGCCTGAGGTACAGAAGGACAAATGAGAGAGACCATCTCAAAGGAGGCAAAAGGCAAAGACTCACAGCTGAGCTCCTCCTCTGACTTCTACAGGCATGCCATGACACACAGACGGCTGCATTCACACATGCGCACAAACACATATGTATACACACACACACACATGTATATACACATACAGATGCACACATAGACAGACAAATATACAAAGAGAAGCATTCTGGAGTCACTGAAGATTTGGCGCTCAAATCGGAATGTCTGCATTTACTTTCTGTTACAGACTCTTCGATTTTAGCAACTGATTTTTTTTTCTGTGCTAGGACTCCGAACTCAGGGCCTTCTGTGTGCTAGATGATCGGTCTACCAAGAAGCTGCAGTTCCTGACTGGTTCTTTGTATAGAATTGGATAAATCAGCTTATCACCTGGCAATGGAGTTAGGCCAGGGTTTCAGTGGCGCTGTCACCCTACTCTGAGTTCTCAGGCCAGGCAGGTAGGCTTCAAGTTTTTCCCCAGATGTTAAGTAGAGACACTCAAGTATCTTTCAAAATGGTTGTGGGGTTGGAAAGGGGAAATAGAACAGCACTCGGTGCAGTGAATGCTGCTGCGTGCACGCGGTAAGGGCTGCTGCCATGCTGTTACTGTGGCTAAAAGTGTGGGAGACAGGCAGCTGTCCATGAGCACAAGAAAAAGTCTACATTTGACAAAGAAAAGCAAATGAGCCGAGTGAAAATTCAGCACAGGTCATTCTTCAGCTACAAACATGGCCTGCAAGGAGACAAAAGCATGCGGAATGTCATGGAAATATTAGAGAAATGCAGATCGCAACTACAGGGAGTTATCACCTGCATCCCTTGGGGTTGGCTATTTTTTTTAAATAACAAGTGTTGGTGAAGATGTAGAAAAATTGAAACCCCTTGAGTGTTCCTGGTGTAAGATGATAGTGCTCTTATGAAAAACAGCACGGCTAATTCCTTTAAGATTTAAACAGAGTCATCATAAGATCCAGTCACCCTACTTCTGGGTACATACCCCCGAAAAGCTGAAAGCAAGGTTTTGAAGAGCTATTTATAACATTCTTGTTCATGACAAAAAGTAGTCCAAGTGTCCATTGATGGATAAATGCATAAACAACCACAAAAAATTGTTTAGGGTCTGGGGGGGGGGATGGTTTAGTGGTTAATGTACCTGGTGTGCAATCATGAAGACCTGAGTTTGGGTTCCAAGCACTCACATGAAAAGCCAGACATGGTCACCTATATCTGTAACCTTAGTACTAGGGTAATGGGGGCGGGGGGGGGGGGCATGAGGCAGAGGCAGGCAGAACCACAAAGCCTACTGGTCAGCCAGTCTAGCCAATCAGAGAGCTCTAGGTGTAAGAGACCATATCTCAGAAGGAAGGCTGAGAACAGTTGAAGGAGACACTTAATATTGGTCTCTGACATGCATGCTCTCTCTCTCAAGTACACACACACACACACACACACACACACACACACACACACACGGTGTATGCTGTAGTCATGACTGCCGATCTTTAACTCAGCACTCAGTCTGAGTAAGGTACCCTTGAAGGAAATCACATATCTCCTGTGATTGAGTATCCTAATAAATCAAGGGGAATTCTGTCACCATCTCTGATTACTAGAGGAGAAAACTCCGGCTCCCGAGATGAAGTAAGAAGAGTGGGAAGAAGGTAACTGCCCACATCTGTACACCCTGTGACCAGCAGGAGCAAGGGCCGATGTAATAGGGAGGATGGGCTGAGAGCGGTGGTTCAGTTCCTAATGATAAAGAGGAGAGGAGGAGTGAGGAGCAGAGGAGAGGAGGAGTGATGCAGTGAGGCCACAGAAGACATGAGATCACCAGAGCTAGGAAACACAGACTTGAGCACAATGTACAGGCCTCTAATCCCAACACTTGGAGGCTAAGGCAGGAGGATGGTTTCTAGGACAGCCTGAGCTGTATATCAAACATTGTCTTGATGATAATGATGATGATGATAATAATGATGATGATGGTGGTGGTGATAATAATAGTACCACCCTAAAGACCTGAACTAAGTCTCTGAGACATAATGCAAGCAGAAAGAGACAGCAGACTCTAAGGGTTATCTTTTGACTTCCACAAGTGCCAGGGCATGTATCCATCCCATTATCAAACAAAACGAAACCAAAAAAAAAAAAAAAGTCCCAATAAATGTAATTTTAAAAATTAAACAAACTCAGTGACAAGAAAAACACTTGTGTCTGTCAAGTGGTTCAAATTGGCCGCTAAGATGAGAGCCTTGTCTGGAAGCAGGCCCCCATTGTCAGCAGTTCATCACATCACCTCTGGGAAGTATAGGAGAGAGGGTTGATGGGGGAACTCAAGCCCTTAGCTTTGTGGCACAAATGCACATAAAGGATCACAGTGATTCCCTATTCTTGGAAGTAGGCTGCATCCTCTGCTGCTAAAAGCAAAACTGCATTTGGACATGTATGGAAACACCTTTTCTAGTTCTTCAAGTGTCATGGAATCACAATGACCATGGAAGCTTCTTAAGTCTGTGTTACACAGAGAAGCAGATACATTCTCAAGCAACAGCACACCAGTGACCACAAAGAGTAATGGCTGCCACTGCAAATCCAATATGGCTACCAGCTCATGGCCAGATTATCTCTTTGGGCCTCTGTAAAGCAGGACACATGCTCTGATCTGGGCTAAGCAGAACACATTAGTCCTGAAGACTTTATCCTTCAGGATTCTCCTCAGCTAATCTCTCAGGATCTGAAAGACTGCTGTAACATGGTTATCTGTAACAGGGTAAAGGATTCTGTGTGTGGTCTGGAAAGCCACTTGAGTTTTATTAATGGTCCTCTTTCCTGAAGGTTGGTAGTGAGGAATAAACTAACGAGCTCTCTCCATTTGCCATCTGTAATCGTGGAGATGTCTCTATTCAGGGCCACAGGTATAGAGAAGAGACAGCGGGAATTCATGATTCAAAAGCAAAAGACTGGTAATCACTCCCATAGAGGATGATAGTTGAAAATTATCAACTGAAGTAGGTCACTTAGCTCTCCTCCTTTGCAGGATGAATCGTGTTGTGTTATAATGATAATTAATAAGAAGGAACATCTGGCGATGGATGACTCACTTTTCATAAATGCTTCATAGTCATGAGGGGAGAAATTATTCAACCCCCCTACAGTCTACAGGGTATGGGGTCATAGGCACCCTCTCCTCCACATGTGGATCCTGGGTTACATGATCAATCATATAGGATAGTTACTGATTATCTTTTCCTGCTGCTACGGAACATCCAGGCTCTAATACAGTAGTGCCTGATTCTTAAAATTTGGAAGATAAAGATAAGTCACAAAGAGGGGTGGGGAGTCGGGGAGAGAAACAGCTTTCAAGACAGACTGTAGCCACGCCAAAAGGCTAAGTCTGGAGACAATAAGTGCTTTCAGAATCCAGGGAGGGCGGGATCGCTGTGGGCTGGGAGGATGAACAGAGGCTTCTGAGAAGATAAAGAATTTGCCCTACAGCGGGGATGAAAAGGAAGAGCTTAACCCAAGTGCCAGGGCCGTGATGTAAGAAGCATGAGGCAGCTGGGCATCCAATGAGATGAGGGCGGTGGGAGAAAGTGAATTGATTCCAAAGAGAACGGAAAAGCCGACACCCCGAACTCAGGGATCCACGCAATGGTGGGAACCAATTTAGGGGTGAGGTGTGGAGTTTGTTGGCTCTAGATCCCAAGTTCAAACCATGTCACCATAAATTGAAGGCAGTTCACCTGCAGTGTTCGTGTGGGCAGTGGAAGTCAGTCTGGCCCTTGACACGTGTAGCTGGTGACATGTGGAAAGAGTGGGCAAATCCTGTAGGTGGATTTAGGGATTCATAAGGTAAGACTGGGGAGCTGAACTTGAGACATGGGAGAATAAATCCTTTCAGACCCATGCTCTTTGAATCTTCCTTCCTGCCCCTTCTACTGGTGTGCACTGCCCCCTAGCCCTTCTCCAAGAGGCTAGAACCAGATTTGTATCCCATCTTCCTCCCTCCTCATGCAGGACCAACGTTCATGGGCTGCATGGGGACTTACTGCATTCTAGTTTTGAGACAGTCTCAGAAAGCAACGAGGAAGGAAGTCCAGCAAGTCATCTTTTATCCTTTTTGTCTAAGTAAACACTCCCTGATACCCAGAGGGCGTGGCCCCTGGTTATCTTAGAAAGAGGAGGATGGACTAGAAACTGATTGAAAGGCCAGGAGGGACTGGTAAGTCCAGAGTTCAAAGAGGAGATACCAAGATGAGCTGCCATTGAACAGAAAACCAAACAAGACAAGACAAAACAAACAACAAAAACCAGGCCCCAGGGAGTAGCAGGCCCCAGGCCTACTGATGTGAGTGAGTGCAGGGCAGAGGTTGAAGGACAAGAAATCAAGCTCCCATATGCAGAAGGTAAAAGTTCCGGACATCCACATCACAAGAGATTCCTGGTCCTGAGTGAGCAGGTCAGAAACGGTGTTCAGTTTTAAAAGCCCTGGTAACTGGAGAGATGGCTCAGTGACTAAAGGAGACTGCCATCGAGCCCAACTACCGGAATTAGATCCCACCTCCCTGCCGTTAGATTCCAAAAGGTTTCCCTGCTCAGTGACTTCCAACTTCAGTCATGCTTAGCCTGCTGTTACATCTCATCACACCCGTGTGCCACAGCAGAACTGATTTATTAAAACAACAACAGCAGCAGCAGCAGCAACAACAACAACAACAACAACCACAGCAGTGTTGGGCATGGAATCTCAGGTCACTTCCTCAGTAAGCAAGTCCCCTATCACTGAGTCACACCATCAGCCTACTAAACATTTTTTTTTAACTAACTTACAGCCAACTTAAATTTAGCCTAGGTCTCAGTAATAACATCTAAGAAATCACAGATATGACTTGTGGTTTCATATTTTCCAATTATACATAAAAATAACTACAACATAAAAGCCATCGTGGCTATGTGATCTAAAATGACCCCTCGGATCCTTCGCTGTAAACTCAGTACATGTTAGGAAACCCTCAGGGTACACAGAAAGCAGCTTGGCTTATCTAGGAAAACAAAAAACAAAAGAACAACAACAAAAAAACATCAGTCTGGGTTGTTTTGGTAATCGCGGAAAGCCAAACCTGAATTCCCTGACACAGAGGTCTGAATCACTATGGGGAAGTAAAGAGGCAAGGATAAATCGTGCGAGTGGGCCCTTGGTGAAGCTGCTCTGCTGCTTTTTGCTCCAGGAGTGCCTGGCAACTTCAGGGGCTGGCTCTTACACTAGCAAATAGAAGAAATAAGGAATCATGTGCTCACTCTCAGAACAAACCAAGACAGTCAGTGAAACCGCTCAAGAACTGCTAGGTCAGCAGAGGGGTAGAGAAAGATGTCTTCCAGAACAAGGATGGGCCACGGAAGGCAAACAACATTCGCAACTTCAGCAGCCAAGCCCTGAGTGCAGATGTGTGTTATGCCTTCACCGGTCCCAGTTTCCAACCCATGGGACAGGATTTGCAGAGGTCTGATCCCCAAGTGGTCGGTCCCCTGGGCACACAGGTAGCAGGGACCTACCCTTCCCTCTATACTAACCATCGAAGCCTAGAAGTTCCCAGGAAACCCAGGAGCATCCAACAAGCATGGTGAGATTTGAGGGGCTTGGTCAGGTTGCTCACCTGTTCTGAAAGCCAAGGTGAAACTGGAAACTGGACAGAGGGGTGTGTGTTATATAGAAACTGTGGATCAGCCAACAAGAAAGGAACCTTGTGGCAATGGGAAACGGTGCAGAGGTCAATGGGAGTCCTTGTGTTCTGTACAGAGGTGCATGCCACCTGTCTTGTCCGATAATGAGAAAAAAGGAGGTCGGGATGGCAGGAGAGGCAGCTCCAGGATGAGGCAATGCCAGGCTGAAAGCTTAACGGAAGAGCACGTCTCAGAAGACAGTTCAGACGCAACCCGGACACTGTCAGAAGTCACGGCCCCCCGAAAAGGGGAAGAGAAAGTGTGGAAAAACACAGCTGAGATCAAAGAGATGGCCTAAAGATGGAAATGGGTGACTTGGGGACCTGTCACGACCGGAACCTGCTCACTCAAATCCACATCCGTGGAGCGCTGGAGAAGTGCCAATATCAAACTAGGAATCTTGGGACTAGGCCCATGCTTGGGATCTCAGGAGGTGGAGGCAGGGGGATTAGGAATCCAGAGTCATGTTCAGAAGCCCTGTCTCAAAAAAAGACAAGGGACAAACAAAAAAGTTAATGGGGATGGGGACTGCTGCTCAGTTGAGAGAGCGCCTGCCTAGCAGGCGCTGTCCTGAGTTTGTATCCCAGGACATTTAAACTGTGTATCGTGGCACACACCTAGAATCCCAGCACTCAGCCAGTAATCCCAGCACTCAGGAGGTAGACGCATGAGAATGGAAAATTCAAGGTCCTCCTTAAATATATTGAAAGTTAGATTATGTTTTTAATCAATCTGCAAACGGAGGCCTCTTTCCCAAAATTTTGCAACCACAGACATATCCAGTGTGCGGTGCTAACGCCTCCTGCATGACCGAAACAGGAAGGCTCGTCTTAGGCATGCAAGGAAAGATACTACCCACTTAACCTCCAGGCACTGAGAGATAAATCTTCTTCAGGAAGGTGACAATGGTGAAGTCTCCACTGGACTGTGAGTCATTTCTTGTTCTGTATAGATAGTGAGCTGTGCTGTGAGGCAGATTTTCCACCTCGGGGATAACTCACATGCCTTGACTCTCTACATCCTCTTTTAACTGATCCGTCTCAGAACCAGATCACAGCAGTGGGAGGCCATACTTTAGTGACCACTTGATTCCATCTTGCCATCTTACAGATGAGGAAATTAAGAGCCAGAGACTAGGAATAAACACCAAGGCTCCCCAGTCTCGGCACAGAGCACCCTCTGGCTGCCCTGAACTTTAATATGAACGTTCCAATCTAACAAGGCTACATAATGAGCTTGTGGTCAGCAGCGGTAGCCAAACCCCATTAGGACCTCAGCACTCCTCAGGGAAAGGGGACACTGACAGCCACTTCCCATTCGTTTGTGGTCAAAGAGCCCTGGGGAGGAAGAGGCCCGGGCAGGAAACATCTGTGGACACAGAGTGAAGTCATGAGCCCACTTGATTTTCCCTTTTGTGAATCCTCTTCAGTCTATTCTCCCCACCCCTAAAATACAAAGCTCTAGCCAAAGAAGAGGGCCTGGAAGATTCCAGGAGCTTCTGGAAAGAACGACCAACAGAGAATTCCAGCACAAGGTGTTCATGGCTGCTCATGTCTCAAGCCCAGCTTGGGACAGCGGTACAAAACAAGAAGAAGTCCCACAAAACACTTCCCAGCCCTCAGATGCTTGCCTGCCCCAAACCCTAGCTCCTGGTCTCCAGCAAGTCACAGAAAAGGCACACACTAGAGTTCCAATCACCTTCTACTGGTAGCACAAGCTTAGAAAACCCCAAGTGACACTGTCTTTTCCTCCCCAGCACACAATAATGAGAAAACAAGCCAGCATGGTGGCACATGGTAGACCCAGCCCTCAGAAGGCTGAGGCCCTATGGTTATGAGTCTGAGGCTATCCTGGACTATATCCAGTAAGTCTCTCTATCCTCGAGAAGTTTCCAATTCAGTCAGAGGGCAGAAACTCTGACAGAAAAGAATTTGCTCTGTAATGCTTCCCACCACCTGTTGGGTCTCTGGGTGGCCTTTGTGGGCTGCCATCAGCCGAGGGAACTGAGACTCGCTTGATGGTGCTACCCAGGCCACCACACCCCAACAAGCTTTGTGGGATGCCCCAGAGCAACACTGACCAACCTTCCTGACACTGAGCAGGTTGACAGAAGGAGCCGGAGGAAGGACACAGAAATGATAAGACTGGAATTCAGAGTTTTCCTTATGCAAATCCTCATCCAACTATTTTTCAGCACCAAGACTCAGAGCTCTAGCCAGACAAGATAGCCTGGAAGACAGAGATTTCCAGGACAAGGTATGCACGGACCATTCCAGGACCTGGAACAAGAGCTGCAGATTATTATGCAAGGCTCTACTACACTTCCTGAAGTGACCCACGCGGGCACCTTCCTCCAGGGAGACAGACTGAAGGAGACACAGGGATCGAAGTTTCCCATCTCCCGTTTCCCACCCTTGGATATCTTCAATCAGCTCCACTGCCTGTACTTTGCCATGAGATCCGGACATTTGTTGCCTGTAGGTGCTGCACTGTTAAAGGCCAGGAAACTTGACATATATTAGCTTATTTGACTCCTCCAGAAACCTTGGGGGAATTGCTCCTTGTTTTCACCTTGTTGCATGCTTTGAACCTAGTGTTCTGTCTCGGGGCCTAGTGCTGATTCCTCCTCACCTCAGGCTGCCTCTGAGTCCATGTATTGAACCTTTGCTCCCTCCTAAGGTAAACACCCTAGTGTCAAGAGGAAGCCAGGCAGTCCGCTCCCTCATTATCGCTTTGACCCAGGGAAGGCAATGGTGATTGCTAGTAGGAGGCGTGTTAACGGGGAGGGAGGAAGCAGCAGGCTGAAGTGGATTGTTAAGTGGGGGAGTAACAAAAGTCACAGCATATACATTCCCACAACAAAGAACGCTTACCAGCATCCGGGGTGAGCCCGACTCCCAGAAGGCCACTGAGTACTAAGTAGCTGCAAGCAGTTTTGTTTGGGGCCTGGAAGGCAGCTTCTACTCATTGACCAAAGCAAGAGGCGGAGGCAGCTGGAGATTGGGCTCCCACACCCACTCTCTAATCACAGGAGCCTCCTCCCCCTCCCCTGCACTGACTTCTGGAAGCCTAGAAGGGGACCGTCTCCTGGGAGGTGTGCCCCACCCTGCTCAACTTCTCCAGCCATTGTTCCTCTGGTTTGAGTGACCTGGGATGAACACTCCTTCCTTACTTCCTGGCACAGAAAGTGTTCTATTCAAATTCCAGACACAGGTGTGCAGAAGAAATGCATGGGCCCGAGTTGCAGCTCAGTTGCCTACACAGCATGCATGAAGACTTAGGATTAAGTCCCAGAACTCATAAACTGTTCGTGGTGATGCACAGTGATCTGCATATAGTCCCAGAACTCAGGAGGTGGGGCAGACGGAACAAGGAGTTCAAGTTGATCCCTAGTTCACAGGCCAGCATGGACTACAAGGAACCCTGTGTGTGGGGGGGGGGGGGAAGAGGGTCAAAGGCAGGGGGAAGGAGGCAAGAGAATAGGCTTCCTCGTCCCAGACTCTGAACAGTACTTGTCAACGTATCTGGCAGGTGGACCTCATTCTTTCCTGGAATGGCCTGTGCACCAAAAACAAGGGGAGAGAGAGAGAGCAAGAAAAACTCTAATAATGTAGAAGGTGGAGAATGCATTGCCCATGTGCCCATCTGCTTCACAACGGAAGGGCTCTTAGACACTTAACCCCCACCCCGGTTCACCAAAGCACATAGAAAAGAAACGGGCCAGGGAGGCAAGGTGGTCGGTGTCTGGGAGGCAAACTTCTCAAGGGCCTCGAGTCAATTCTCCAAGTACACTACTGGGAAAGGCTCAACGAATCTACAGGTAGAAGTGTGGAATACTCTTCCAAAAAGGGATTGAGGGGCCGGATGGATGACTCAGTGGTTAAGAGCACGTATTACTCTTTGCGGAGGATTTGAGTTCCATTCCTCAAACTCGCAAGTACTTGTAACTCCAGCTCCTTGGGATCTGACACCCTCTTCTGGCCTCCGAGGAGCAACTGCAGTCAAGTGCACAATCCCATTATGGACAGGCACCATCAATCCTTGCTGTGGATATGGGTGTGTCTGCATGCGTGTGTGTGTGTGTGTGTGTGTGTGTGTGTGTGTGTGTGTGTGTGTGTTACACACACACACACACACACACACACACACACAAGTGAAATCTAATAACTACATACTGGCCTCAAGGGTGGTGATCGGCAAATTGGAAAGCACACTGGAGAGTCAGAGCATGCCAGAGCCCCATTGGACAGCAGGTTGGGTGCAACCATAGCTTCTCATTTTTGAGAGAGAAGCTGGAACTCTGAATTTTCGTGTGTGAAAAGAGCTGATTTTAAGATGTTGGTGATCCACTCAAATGAATTTAAATGAAGCTGTGTGTCATGAGAAACAAAAAACAAAATTACTGTAAAGTCAAAATCTCACTGTTCTGCCCTTGATTTTGCCCACGGGCCAGCAGCTGTGCCTGCTGTTTTTGTCTGTTGGTCATCTGCATACCCTGCCATTTGAAGAGATGCTTTTGGTTTTAAAGAGCTGAGTAACCATTTCCCCCAGGCTGTTGGTAGCAGATCTGCCCATACCACCCAGCTTTCTGGCCCGGGACCACCGATCCTAGTGGGCACAGCTGAATGCTGGATTCTGGGCTATCAGTGGGACACTTTCCAAGAACTGCACATATGTGGCCAGCTCCCTGCCCACCCTTGAGCCTTGTTCCCCAGCCTGGTCTAGCCTTTCCTCTGTGGGAAGCACAGACACATTTTCTTGAGCAGAAGAGACCCTGGAAGATCTGTCCCGCTTGGCTTTTCACCCATCAGCTGAAGACAATGTTCAGCAAGGTCGGTGTGTGGGGGTGCCAAAATAGGGAAGGTATATGAGCCTGGCTGGCATAGCAGTCCAGGTGAGGGCAGATGCATGGAGAGATGACAGTCACCATAAGACCAGAGAGTCACATGAGGGAAAAGAGAAGGCCAGCACCTGGAGGACACAGAGACGAGTAGAAGGGAGGTTGGATTGGACTCTCCCAGGAGGAGTGAGGAATTGTCTCCTGTAGGCCTCAGGGGCACAGGGATGAGTATTCCAGGGCTTAGAGTGTCAGTGACAGAAATCTCCATGGGCTTGGGTCACAAGATATTTTGCCTGCGGATGTCGTCTGGAGCAGTCCTGGGGTGCCCGGGCACTGCAGGTGTTATTACTCTTGTCTGCAGGTCCAAAAGAACAGACAACTACATTCCTATCAGCAGACCAGCCGTCTCCCAGCCGGGCAGCTTGACCCTGTTTGCACTTCTACACAGTTTTCTCCAAATGGTGCTGCACACTGACCCTACCCAAGACTGTCCTTCTACCTCCTGGGGAGCCAGAGTTTCGCTGGGAAGGGGACCCACAGCCACTTTAGAGGGACCCTGGGTTCATTTTGGTCACTACTCCACTTGAGGCCAGCAGCTTCCAAACTTCTGCTGGAAAGTGCTAAGTTACAAAAAAAAAAAATCATATTTCATGAACTTCATGAACTAAAATATACACTGACTCTTGCTACACAACAGCACAAGGACATTTTGTTTTTCATGCTAGACACTGACTAACATGCAATGTGTGGCTTGGGACTCAAGGCTCAAGATGCAGAGATCCCCAGATACAATCTCACTTTACTGAATCGCTTTCCTTTATAGCTAGCTGGCACTTGGGAGCAGAGACAGGAGCGTCCAGTGTGGCTTATATAAATACAGTAAGAAAGAAAGGAGGAGAGGGGGAGAGGGAGAGAGAGGGAAGAGAGATGGGGATGAGATTGCAGGCAGGGTGCAGTAGCATGTACCTGTAGCTCTTCCATATATTCAGCAGGCTGAGGCAGGATAAGTTCTAGAGTTTAAGAGCAGCCTCGGCAAAACAGCGAGACCAAATTTCACACAAAACAAGGGAGAGAATGGGATTGATCTCTTTAGACCCAGACCTTTGAGCTGTTTGCTTATGTCTGATATTATGGGAGAGGGCACCAAAAGGCGATACTCTCGCAGTATAACTGTCCTGTGTGTTTTACTAAGAAAGGAGATCCAAGGAGAAGTCTGGCTTGGCCAGTATCCTCCCGTGTCAGCTACTGGAGAAAAGGAATGCTTGCCCGACACTTGTGGATGCTTGAGGTTTGCAAAGCATGCTGTCCTCAGACACGTCACAACCCCATCACATCCCAAATCTGTCCTCCGTGGGATCACCCCTACTGTGACCCAACTCACTGCAAAGCCGTGGGAAGATGTTCAACAGTCTCTGTGCGTCCCTAGGGAAATGAAGCCTGAGGAAAACTGTCCATGGCAGAACTGCCCCCTGTAGAAAGTGCATGAATCCATCTAAACACAAGTTTTCTGCACTTGAACTTTATGCCTTTTCTCGAAGGCTGTCTTCTGGATCTCATTATACAATCGTGTGTTCATTATGCATCTCCTACTCAAACACAGAAAGGCACATTCTTGACTGCAGCTCCCTTTTGCAGCTCCCCTGACTCGTGGTGTGTGCCGTCCGTATGCTGCTCGGACCTCAGAGCAGAGAGTGCACAATGTGACTCTGAAGAGTCAGAGGGTCCACACGGAACTCCGATTTTCCCTGCCCTACTTGCTGTGCGACCTCTGCCAGAACACATCACCTCTTTCTTCTCTCAAATCGGGGAATGAATACCAGTTGGTTCCCAAAGACCTTTCCGGGCTTCCCCTGAGAACTGTGCTGCACCAGTTACGGCCTCTACAGACCGGCCACATGATGGAATGAAGAAAAAAGTAAAAACCAAAATGAAAAAGATACAAATTGGAGAATGGAGATGAGTCCATAGAAAACAGAAACACCTCCATCTCGGGTACCTATCCTATCTGAGTATCTTCCTTTGCTTTTTGGAACCTTGTTCACCATGCAACCCAGACTTCCTAAAGTCATAAGGGCCAGAGAGAGCAAAGAATCACTGAAGTCCCTCCAAAGCAGAGTCCACTCCTAGCTCAAGAGGCTATTCAAGAAAGCCTTCCCTGTCTTCAGGAGTTGGCCGGTCAGCAGCTGCACCTACTCCTCCTAGCCTGGGGCATCAGCTTGGAAGATGACTGAAGAGGTGCCAGGATTCCCACTCACCTTAGTCCTGCAGTCGGTCCTCATACAAATCTGACAGGCTGGTCATTTTCTGCCACAGTCCCCATATCCACGGTTTCCCCGTGGCATCCGCTAATTCAGTGTGCAAAGCAGCATTTATATATAGAAAGTTGCAACCACGCAGGTTAGCATTAAAATAGAGCCTTGACATTGCCGTGGCAACCAAACAAATGATATTCAAAATGAGAGAGAAGTATTCTGCAATCGGAAAAGCATGTCCACAGCCTTCCAGGACAGCTGGGCTCCTTCCCTCGAGAGGGGTGGGACAGCCTCCAGAGAAGAATTCTGTTCTGAGGAATCTCCTCCATTAAGTCACCCACTCTGGTGTCAGCTGAGGCCTTGCTGGCTGCACAGGTTCCTTCTTAAAGTCAGCTCCCACCTGGGGTAGACCTGAAGCCAAGCAGCAAGTCTGCTTGAAAATCTTGCCCAGGGATGTCAGACTGCAAATGCTCAACCCATTAAGCTCCATGGAAAAGAAGCTTGCCTGCTATTACTAAGGATGCTTCTAGAAACAGAGGTGCCCTTCTGCTGCTGCCTGCCTAAAGCAGAGTCAAGAGGCCACAAGCCAGCCGAATGGCATGTGTCAAGTTACTCCACCCACTTGAACCCCCAGTTTAAAATAACAAGTGTGTATGTGCAGTAGAGGGGAGCAATCTAGAGCCTCCTGCCCCTGATTCTGCCATGTGCACCTTTTCCTCTTGCTTGATATTTCTCTTGGATAGAACAGAAGCCCCACTGAAGCACAGAAATTCTTGGTTCCTAAATGAAAAACATGGATCATGAAATGACTTCCCGTGATTTAATCCACCCAACCACTGAGAAGGCAGGCACACGGCCCCCAGATAGAAGGGTCCTAGATGAAGCCAGTGTCTTGACAGGTCTCTGAGCCTTTTCTAGACTCATTCTAGAGTCAAGTGTGAACTGGAAAGGCTTGATTAAAGAAGATTGTGGGTTCCAAGTGATGATGAAGGTTCCAGGGTACCAGGAACCTTCAAATGTGGCCCGGGACATGATAGGTGATGTGGGCACTCAACAGCAGAGTGGCGGTTTCCCATCATGCTAAGCGCACGCTTGCCAGCAAACTTGGCAAGCCTGATCTAGTTGTTTATCCGTGGGAAATAAAAACAAGTGTGCACGCAAAGTCTGATTGAGACTCTTCAGAGTAGTGACTAGAGTTTAAGTGTCCCCCAAAGGCCACAGTGTAGGAGGCTTGGGAAGAGAGGGAGCCATTAAGACATGGAGCCTAACCGGAGTTGTTTGAGTCTCATCTTTGAAGGGAACCATAGAACCCCGGACCTTTTTCTCAACCACAGGCCTCAAGCTGACTGAACACAAGCACCACATGCTAAGAAGTCGGTTTCAAAGGTCACACTGTCCATTCATGTGACATTCTCAGATAAAGCCAAGAGGATGGGGAAGGTGCCAGATTTGAATGGGGGAAGGTATGAATGAAAAAGGCACACAGAAAGAAAAAAATTGAGATAGGATCTCACTATGTAGCCTTGGCTGTCCTAGAGTTTGATATGTAGACCAGGCTTGCCTGGAACTTGCAGGAGGGACATTTTGGAAGTGATGGAATTTCTGCATCCTGGCTATTGGGGTGGCTATATGAATCTATATGTGTTAAAATTTTCAGGACTATATGCCAAAAGTACACTTTTATTATATGATAAATGAAAATACTATTTTCACCTTGGGATTAAAAAAAATGAATCACAGTTGATAATCTAGAGTATTCAGCTCTAAGAAGAGGTCTTCCTCTCCCCCCCCAAGCAGGTAATCGGTGTTTATAAATGTTATCTCTATTATTTTTATTTGGCATATACTATTTTGATTCTGGATTAACAGTCTAAAATGTGATTGTCAGATGACCAGTAGCACTATTACCTCACCTGGGAATCTATTAGAAAATGTAGGCTCTGGGGCCACTTCCTAAAGCAGAAACTCCCAAGTGAGGCCCATGTTTATATAACCTCTTGGGCATATGGTTCAAGTACATGCTGACAATTGCTGACCTCAGTACAGCAGCTGAAACCATCCAGACAAACCCACATTGGAATAGCCAAGTCAGGTCACTCTGCAAACCTTCTTCTGCTCTAGATATGGCCAGCTGCTACCCAACAAAGCAAAGCAAAGCAAAGCCTTTAGCTCTCGTGTGACCACTCTGAAGAAGCAGGGGATACAGGGACGCTTGGCACCAAGCACACCTGTGACCTAAGCTGAGACCTAAAGGGAGTCCTCCGATTTTCAGATCTACCGTGAAGTCCAAAATCTCCTCCTATCAGACCTAGCCTGGTGTCCTGGACCAGAATCAGAACCAACTTCATTCATTTATCTTCTTCACTGGACTCCTGGAGAGGCCCCTGCAATCAAACATGAGCCTTGTGGTTACCCCCTGAATTCTGGAAGAGTGCAGTGTCCCACCTTCCCCAGAACAAATTCCAAGGCGCTTCAAGTGGTTGTTGGCTCCAAAGCCATGCCAAGATGATGGCCAAAAGGATTAAATCAGAACCATATGGAGTTCATATTCAATGAAATAAACAGAATTACAGTGCAGGGTTGGGCCCAAGAAACCAGGGACTATGTCCCTGGCCCAGAGCCCAGGTTTGGTGGCCTGCAGCACAGGCTGGGCTCCCTGGCCTCTCCTCTCCACCTACAACTCCCACAAACTGTCCCAAGGGCATCCTGCCTGTTCTCTGGCTCTCCTTGCTGAGGTCTTGACTCCAATCCTGCTGTGACTGACATTTCAGTGTTTTATTGAGGTTTTTATATAGATTCTCTTTTATAGTATAGCTAAAGACAGTTTGGCTTCTTCTCTAGTTCCATCAAAAGATGTACAAGCCCGGACAGGAATGTCATCCGTGATGACATAGAGTTATAGTTCCAAAGACACAGGGGTGGGAGTGGGGGTCAGCTTTGACACCCACCCTCTTTCCCACCTCACAGAGGTAGCTGAACTGGGTGGGGACACTCATTTCCCCTCAATCTCCTCCCATCATCCTCTCCACTTCTAGGGAAACAATATAGCACTCTGGGTAGCTAGCATTTCTGAATCAGGGCAGTTCTGCCCACCCCCTCAGGTGCTTGGAGACACCTATTAGTTGTCATGGTGGTGCTGGCTGGTTAGCTCCCATGGCTGCTGCAGCAGTCTCCATGTGTCCCGGATAACACGCTCCTAGCTCTTGATTGCTGTCAGGGTCATAGGTCAAGGTCATAGACTGCACTCCACCACCACCCCACCCCCACCCCCCGGGACTGTCTTATCTTTCCCTGAATGATACCCAGTCCTTGGCCAAGGCCTTTCTTCCATTTTCAAAACCATCCATGGCAGATTACAACCTGTTCACACTGTCATCTCTGCTCCACACCTAAGGACCCCAGTGATCATGCTGACTCAACTGAGTGACCTATGGTACCTTGCCAGCTCAAGGCTAGTTTATCTGCAGGTGTAATTCCACCCACAACATGAGTCCTTTTCATGTAACCCACCATAGACGAGTTCCAAGGACTAGCAAGTACCTGTGGAAATGGACACTGTGGTGCCTACCATTGGAGGCTGCTTGGCTTTGCTGTTAAAACACCCTACAACATAGCTAGGTACAGTGGTATAAGCATGTGCTCCCTTGGAGTATTTAGGCAGGAGGCTATTGAACTGGAGGCTAGCATCAACTGTCTTGGAAAAAAATAACCACCACCACCAATCTATCAACACAGATAGACTCTATCCCCAGTGTCAACACACCAAGGCGTCTAAGCACTGGTGCTGCCTACCACCAAGGGGAAAGTTAGCTTCCGGTGACGCTGACTCAAATCCATTCCCCAGGAAGCTCACCCTTGAACTTTTGGAGACTTTCAGAGCTCTGCTCCAGAGTGAAAGCGGAATGCTTAAACTGTGTTAAGGATATTAAAGTAGATCCTGTAATTGATCGGGATAGCACTCCTGGCTCTTGTTTTGTTTGTTTGTGTGTGTGTGTGTGTGTGTGTGTGTGTGTGTGTGTGAGAGAGAGAGAGAGAGAGAGAGAGAGAGAGAGAGAGGCCCCAGTAATCTCCTACCCATCCCACATCCCAGCCCTGGGGCTGTAGGTATGTACATGGCCAAGGACCTGGATTTTTACAGGGCTTCTGGGTATTTGAACTCACATCCCCACACTTTCAATGCAAGTACTCTTAGTCGCTGAGCCATCTCTCCAGTTCAAGGTTTTGTGTTTTTTAAAACAGGGTCCTGGTGTGAAGCCCAAGCTTGCTTGTCTCGGCCTCCCAAATTCTGGGATTACAGATGCACAACACAATGCCCAACATAAAACTCGCAAAGCACATGAAAGGCATCTGATGTGCAGAAGCCATGGAGATGGATGTGAAAGCCATGTGAATAACTGGGTTGGCTGTTTTGGAGTCACTGAACTGAAATCCAGAACTAGCCAGCTTGAGCTCAGTATCCTTCTTCTCCCCTCCTTCCCTATTCCAGACAGTCTGAACTTCCAGAAACTGATGTTAATGTCTAGTGAGCTTGGGGGTTCTCAGTTCCCACAATGTCCACTGGCCTGTAGGATCTTAGTGACCAGCAGTTCTCCTCTCTGAGGTGAGTCCTATAGCAGACAGCACAGCCTGGGGGGAAGGACTAGGGCTCTCAGGACATCCTGTGTCCTGTGAAGATATCAGGAGAAGCACCCAGAAAGGATGTATCTTTCATGCCCAACAAAAGCAAACTTTCCTCCTGTGTCTTTGTCCCTGGCTGTATTTCCCAGAGTGGGTCAAGAAGGTGCGGGGAGGGGTGACTTCCAGGAGTACTAGTTTGTTTTCTGTGTTATTATGGGAGCATACTGACCAGAAACAACTTGGGGAGGAGAGAAGGGTTTATTGAGGTTACAGGTTACAGTGCATTGTCCAGGGAAGCCAAAGCAGGCGTTTGAAGCAGAAACCACAGAGAAATGCTATTTACTAGCTTGCTTGACTACCTTTATTACACAGCCCAGGCATTGCATACAGTGGGCTACGGCCTCCGACATCAATAAGAAAATGCCCCCAAAGACGTGCCTCCAGGCCAATCTGATGGAAGCAATTTGTCAGTTGAGATTCAGTCTGTCCAGGTGACTCTGGGTTGTGTCAAGCTGACAGCTGAAGCTAACTGTGACACAATGTTAGTGTAATGGTGTTTTCCCTACAGTAACAGCCAGGCAGGGCCTGCTGACTCCGCTTCACTGTCATTCTGAGGGAAGTCAGAGCCTGCTCCCTTCACACCCACCTCGTGATAGGCAGAAGGATCGGGATACTCCTGTTGCTGTTTCTCTCTCTCTCTCTCTCTCTCTCTCTCTCTCTCTCTCTCTCTCTCTCTCTCTCTCTCTCTCTGTGTGTGTGTGTGTGTGTGTGTGTGTGTGTGTGTGTCCTCAAGGGCCCTCACCCTAGAAGAGTCCCTATAACTCATTCCCCTTCTACTCCCTCTGTAGGTCCCAGTGACTTTCGTGCAGCAACATTGCCAACACCACCAACTGTGCTCCAAACCAGAGACGATGACTCTAGAATGAGATACGCTGAGACAAATGACCGTGCGCACCAAGTTGTCTCTGCACAGGGCACTGGGTGTTTGAGTGTATCTGCCAAGTGGTGCTGGGAACCCTTCCAGACCCTGATGTCTCAGTGGTCCACAGGCAGCGACAGTTCAGCTGGGGGAGGACAATAAACTGTGCCCTAGACATTTCCATGCATTATGTCATTTAGTAGTCATGTCCTCACTTGAGGCAGGTCACCTGGAGCCATCTGGGTTCTATGGTCACGGGCAGCTCACTGAGAAATGAGTTCAGGTTTCCATTCAATTGCTTATGCTAGGATATGAACACACAAGAGAACACACCACCTGGATGGGAACCCGGGAGGCCCAGGGCCTTTGTCGGAGCTGTAGTCTTGCCCGGGTATTAATCAGACATCGCATAGAAGGCAGGGTCTTGTGCATCTGTTCTAAAACTGTTCAATTGGCTTTCCCCTATCCACCACGGCACCCTCTTGCCCACCATGGAGCATGGCTTGACAAATGGTCACCCTTCCTGGCCGAAGGCTTCCTTTAGACTCCAGGCTGAGGGTGCCCAATTTCAAGTAAGAATAAGGGAGGGGGGCACAAGATGGAGGGGGCAGGAAGCCTTTTCAAATTTTTATTTTTCCCAACCAGCCACAGCAGTTCCTTTGTTGCTCCAGCCCTTCCAGTGAGTTGACCCCCACTCCCCACCAAGACAGTGCCAAAGAACGCCCTATTGTAGGAGAGTGCTGGTCCATGCTTCCTTCTCCCATTTCCCAGCACAGGCCTCCCTCCCAACATCCAACATTAGTCACATAAGCCCAACAGAAGTTCAAAGATGCTTTGATAATAGGGCTTTCAAATGGATGACCACCCCACCCCCACAGGATGGCAGCTGCTGCTAGTGCAGGATTCCCCAACAAATGAAGGGAGATTCCCCTGCCAGCAGAGGTTGGAGTGGAGGGGAACATGGCTTGTGCTCTCCTGAATAGCCAGGGCAATCTGTGCAGCGGCATAGAAGCCACTGTGGGATCCCAAGGCATCTTATCAGGTTTTGCAGCCATGAGACCAGAAGCTGCCTCTCCAGATCCACACAGCATCTCCCTGCTACTGGTGATCATGTCCAAACCCCCACTGGTAAGAGATCCACATGCTCACGATTTATGGGACCAATGAGTTCAGCTTGGGTAATTAGCAGATCTTGTGCCCTGGTCAGAGCGACTATTTCAATGATGTGCCCATGACCCAAGACAGACCTATGAGAAAGAATCCTTAGACCCTGGTTGGAATTATTAGGGAAAAGATGCATTGGGATGACAACCAAGCTTGAAGCTTGAAGGCAGGCTTCTGGACAGCTCACCAAGGAACAGAGTTGTTGGAGAAGACAGGATGGAAAAAAAAACGAGAAGGAAGAAGCCAGGGGAAGAAACTTCAGGGTGTGCTAACATTCCCTAAGCAACCCAATCCAACCTTGTCTGAAGCTGAACTTCCGGGGAATGTTCAGTTACACCAATCTGGAAAGTCCTTTTTCCTTGGAAGTCGACTGGAGTAGGCTGTCCACTAAGGAGTGATAGAACTCTGCTCTTGCCTCCTTCAACTCTGGATAGCTGCTTGTTCCTCTTACTGCTGTGTTGCTTCAGCGTCTGCCTCCCTGGGCATGCTCTTCCTTAACCATGCGAACTCCTATCTCGACCTCAGCCCCCTGGCCAAGGACACCTGTGATCATGCTAAGGTTTACTCAGATGACCCAGGGCAGTTTCAAGAGCCTTAATGTAGTTATATTTGCTAAGACCACTCCTAAAAAAAAAAAAAAAAACAAAATTTCATGTTTCAGGGGATTAAGCAAAGACAGATCTGTGAGAGCCACTATCAGCTGCCCCCTGACCACACCAAGTCGAGCTGCTGTCTGCACGTAGATGAGGCACACTGAGGTATACCTCCCAACAGTCTCAACTCTGAGCCAAACCTGAAGATGGTGCATGTCAGTTTCAGGATATACATGCTCTGAGGACAGAAATGGCTTTGGGGAACGGTGGTGCAGAAACCCCGGACTGACAGCTTTCCTCTGTGGTTTGCAGAGGAAACAAAGACTGTGAACTGGGGTTTCCCGAAATGTAGAAAACCAGGGGGTTCCTGGAACGCTTGCGGCACCAAGATGAACCCTACCTGAGGAGGTGGGTGGCCTAAGAGGATCACTTTTTAAGTAGTTTTCTATTTATTTCATGGTCTATTAGTGAAAAAAAAAGAGGTAGAGGTTAAAGCCTAGGGGAACACTGCTATTGAGCATGACACCGTGGTGACCTTGCTAGCTTACCAAGCCCGTGCATCAACTACTGGTAACAACTACTATGAACTTGAGAACAACTACTATGAACTACTATGAGAGCTGGGTTCAAATCCACACCCAGCTTAGGCAAGATACTTGATCTCTCTGGACAATGTCTGGAATAGGCAGTTCCCATGACAATGGAAATAATAGAGATGTTTTTATTAATAGTCAAACACTTGATAAGATTTAATTGGGCAGATGGACCCGAAGCATCCATGACTGCTCTCCTCTTGTGTACATGGACGCATGCCATAGCTCCTGCTCTTGACTCTGGGTCCTACCATCATCCTTACTAGAATGTTCTAGTGAAATCTGATAGAATCAAGCACTTATCCCATGTCAGCTGGGTCTCCTCTTTCTCCTATTATACTCTAGTTCCCTCAGTTTTCCAACCAGTCAAATGGGTCCATTTCTCTAAGTCTCCTCCCAACTCTCTAGAAGGGAATCTGAACAGAGGCCACCCCCACCAGTGGTCTCCACAGAACAAGCTGACAACTGTACCCCCAATCTTAAGCCAAGGGTGTCTACAAATGTTCCTAGTCCTGTCCTTGAGTCAAGGCAGGCTATTTTTTGGTCAGTATAGCTCTGCTTTCACGACCCTGGCTCAAATGGGTGGGATCAGGGCTTAAACCATTCCTGGTATTCTGAACCCTGATTGAAAGTGTATTTCTTAAGTGAGTCAGGCCCCCTGGAAGGAAGCAGATCTCAGCATTCCTTAATCTTGACACTATCTCAGACGGGAGTCATGGTTACAGGCGACTTACGAACAGGGTGTGGCGTCTCTGACATTGCCTTCACCCTGGTCACCAATCTGAGAGTGTTCTCCATCCTTCAGCACTCTTGACTCAGTATGAGTCACAGTTGAAGCCTAAGCCATGTGTGAAAGCCCCAACAGGGCCTGCTCGACTGTTCAGTGAGAAACAAAGCAATATACTAGTTGCAAAGAAACATACCAGTACCCCAAGAAGGCAAACCCCAGTTATACTATTGAGAGACTGGCCCTCCTCAGGAGCAGCACTTGCCTCATGAGGCCTCTTCCGGTTTGGCTTTTTGCTGGTGCCAAGGCTGGTCTCAATCTGAAGACAGAGATGTATTATTGAGGCCCTCTAGACCAGTCCTGGGTTTGATGATTGGCTAATAGAACTCATAAGATTCAGCACATTTCTGCTCATAGCTATTGGATATTTCAACAACAGGATACAAAACAACTCTGTGACAGATTCTGGAGACAGAGGCAAATCCCTGAGTAAATGAGTTGAGTTCTAGAGTCCTCCCCAGGGAAATCCTCCCCCCCCCCCGGTAGACTCATGAGGGGGTATGCTGAATTCCCCCAGCAGTGATTGTGACAGAATGTATAATTGTAATCACCATCTACTAAGGAAGTTCCTGAGTCCCCATGTCCAGTGTTTACCCCCTACCTCCCGAACCTCCACAGAAAAGGATGTCGGGCGTCCTGTTCTATGGCTCTCTTCCTCATTCCCTTGAGACAGGGCCTCTCCAGGGCCTGGAGCTCAGTTGTAGCAGGCAAGTCCCAGTGATCCTCCTGTCTCCTCTCACAGAGCTAAGACAACAAACACAGGCGTGGCCGCGTCTGGCTCTTTTTGTTGGTGGGAATCTGAACTCAGATCCTCCTGTCTGTGGAATGTGTCCTCTTACCCAAGGGTCCGGGATTATGATTAGGGACTGGCTACACCTGCACTGTGTGCCTCACATGTAGCTAAGCTGCAGGTTCTCAGAAGAAAAGCAGGTGTTTGGCATCAACTACGTGTACAGGAATAGTTTTAGAGATGGACCACTGCCATCACTAGGAAAGAGTGAGAACTTCCCAAACACTGGCTGAAGGGTGATCTCACAAACTGGCCTGCTAGAGAAAGCGGGATCGGATATGCTCACTGCTCGTTCTGAAGATTCCTTTATTATTTATTTAACCACTTAGTGTGTAGGATGCATGTGTCACGGTTGGCATGCAAAGGTCAGAGGACAACTTGTTGGAGCTGGTTCTCTCCTCGCATGTGGGTTCTGGGAACTGAACTCAGGGTATCAGGTTTGGCGGCAGTTGCCATCGTCCACTGAGCCATCCGATCTACCTCGATGCTAGCACTCTTCCTCCCCAGCTTTAGGATGCACATCAGAATGGCCCTCCCCTGCTGACTCCAAATTCTACACAGAGGGCAGTTTCTGGAATGCTATTGACAGAGTACTTAGTCTCCACAAAGCTCCCAGGTCCACAGCTGGCCTAGGCCCATTGTTAGTCCAGGAATGCCAGCCTCTGGGTCAGTATGTCATGATGAAGAGAATCTCATGTAGCAGCAGCTACCCCTGACAATGACTGTCAGGCACTGGGCCAAACACTTGACACCCAAGAAGCTCGCTGACTATTAATATCATTGTTTTATGATGGAGTCACCCACAGCGCAAAGACAAGAGATGACTTGCCCAAAGTCACACTCTTAACAGGTTTGAACTCTGGTCCATTTGACCCTGGAGCCAGTGACCTCTAACCCCTGGATCCAGTTACTCCCAAGAACCTGTCTTTCTTTTGACCACCATTATAATTTTCAGCAAGTTCAAAGTAGCTTTTCTTCTTTTTAACAAACATGTTTTTCCTTTAAAGAATGGTTGAAAATAAAATGTGATATCAACCTTCAAATAAGAAATTGGTAACATTTATGCTAGAAACATATAGCAATCATTAACATGGTTACAATGAAAATCCAGCAAGGATATTCACAATGAAAATCCAGCAAGGATATTCGCCCTGGCTAGCTGCTGCTGGGTGCTGGGCATTCTGCCACCCAGCCCCACTCAGAACCTTCCCCTACCATAATAATGAACAGT
The DNA here is from genome assembly GCA_964023405.1 of Apodemus agrarius. Taxonomy (NCBI): domain Eukaryota; kingdom Metazoa; phylum Chordata; class Mammalia; order Rodentia; family Muridae; genus Apodemus; species Apodemus agrarius. Next base: position 52,386,803 of record OZ030015.1, on the reverse strand, counting down.
GAGAAAACACAAAGGAAAAGGCTTCTCTCCATAGAAGTGTTGGGACTGAACGTCTTGCCCATAACATAATAACATAATCATGTTAGCTTTCTGACACTCTGATAAAAAGGCATATTTTGGTTCATGGCCTGAACCAAGAGGTTTTTCCTCCATAACTTTTGGTCCTGTGGAGCAGGGAGCATCTTGGCAGGAGTGGTGAAGAAAGCTGCTCACCTTGTGATCGTTAGGAAACCGACTAGGGAAAGAGGAAGGAGAGGTTGGTAGGCCCCAAATGAGCTAAGTTCCACTCTGCTCCACATCCTGTCTGCTGATAGGACCACGGGCTGGGGACTAAGCCTCCAACAGGTGACCCTTGAGGGAACAGCCCAGATGCACACAGTAGTAATCACCTAAGCGTGCCTTAGCACAGCACTTTAAGAACTCCCGGTCCATTTGGCCAATGCTTCCATCGGCTGAGAGTGTGTACAAGTAAGAGCCATGGCAGAGAACGACTGCTACATACTGTGGCTACTAATGAGCCTGTCCAGTCTGGCTCATTAAGCCTGGCAGGGCTTCCTGGCTTCCTGTGTGCCCTACTCCTCAACCCCAGACCCCAAGCTCATCCTAGCTCCTTCCTAACCCGTTCCTTCTCATTGGTTCTCCAGCTTTGGAGACTATTGAACAACACCCTCCTGGTCAGCACCATCCTGGGTCAGCTGCTGCCCCTGCTACACAGCTCCCCAACTTGATGCTGTCCATCCCTACCTCCTGGTTCCTTGGGCTCTGCTTGCCAGATTGTCAGCTAGACGTTTGCAGAGGAAAATAGCAGCAACACTACCATCTCTCTTACTTCATTTTGAATCTATGGGGAGAGACAGACAGACAGAGAGACACACACAGAGAGAGGCAGAGAGAGACAAAGAGAGGCAGAATGGATAGGTATGGTCTAGGAGATGTGAGTCAATGTAGCAGAAGAACACCGAGGAGAAAGAACTACACCTTTTCCTCTAAGAATCAGGGTCTTCCCCATCCTAACTTGACACCTTGTACAATCTTCTGGACTGGCATTTGCAATCCCGGCTAGTTCAGTCCTGAACTCTGAGATGTCATCTAGCTGGGCCAGAGACTCTGGCTAAAGACAATTCAATGGGGGAGCTTCCAGTCAGCCAGCCGATGAACACCAAAGGAGAGCGGGCCACCAGGTGACTGCGGGCTGCCGCTTTAGAAGCAAATGGATCTGGTTTGGAATCCTGGTTCCACCGTCTCCTTGGGTAAGTGATGAGATTTCTACACATATGAATTGAACCCAAAATAATCCTCTATGGTAAGTAACATAGGATGCTGTGGATAACTGGGACCCCACAAGATCTGCACTGAGTTCACATTATATATTTATAGAACTAGGCTTGAGAAATCAGGAAAGGGTGTGGCTCTCTGCCATACCAGCATGCAGATCCACCACAACCCACGGTCCCTTGCAGCAATTATGCTGTAAGGAATAAGAACCTGGCATCAGTACCCCGTCCCCTTCTCTGGCTGTCTCCTCATACTGCATCACCTCTGCTGACTCTGAACTGGCCAAAGCTTCTACTGACCAGAGAAGAGCCAAGACAGGTTTCTTTACTCAGGGCTTGAAGATAGCCCTAAGGGTATTCAAATGACAGCTTTTCCTGCCATACCAGAGGATCTTGTGGCAGAAAATAAGCGTTCTATGAAGCCCTGGAACCGAAGCACAATCTCAGAAAGTTCCACTACTTCCTGGCCGAGGCAGCTTTCTGCCCATACACACATATCCCCTCCCATCACCAACCTTTTCACCCCACTCCACAGAGCCACAAGGTAAAGACAAGACTGATCACCAGCGCTGTTCCTGAGCAGGAGCCACAGTGAGGACTGAGGAGGCCCAGACAACAGGACTTGTAAGGGCAGATGCCGTGGCCCCAGGATTCGTGTGCCTGTGCTTTATCTGCAGTTGAAGGCACTTCCTATTGCTTCTATGTCATTTGTATAAACACAAGGAACGAAAATAAAAAGAAGAAAGTGAGTGTCACTCTTCAATCTATGTCATCGTCCCTAGTGTACCTAGCAAGGCTTCCCAGAGCTGGCAGTTGATATAAAAAAAAAAAAAACCAAAAGGTGGCATTCCTGCCTGGGGACCAGAGTGACAACAGGCTAGAAGGAGCTGAAGTGAGACACGGAAATGGGATTTTGATTGTGTGGATAACGTGTGGGGGAGCCGGAGATCAAAGACAAGTGGCATGTGAATTACAGAACCGAGAGCTTCCCAGGATGCAACATGTCCTGACAGGCTGTGTGTGGCTCAGCCTGAGAAACAGGAAAACTCAGAAGGGGTGGTCACTGCAGCCACCGAAGGCGTGAGTCCCACCCCACAGCCCCAGGCAGAGCTCTAGACAGCTTCATATTCTTGCTAATATGAAGTTTAAGGACAAGGGACACCCTACTCCGACCAGCTCAGGACTGAGTGCTAGATAAGCCCTACCCCAAGAAGTCAAAAACCTTAGATTTTAACATATTCTCCCCACCCCACCTCCCACTGAGCACCAGGGGGAGAATCGAAGTAAAAATGACAGCTTGTACCTCTTGTATAAAGCATAGCCAGAGAATGGCCACCACTGAGCCTGTCCTAAAGGTAATGTTTAAACACCTCCAGCCTCCTCCATCATCAGATCTCCATTCTAAAAAGTACAACACACCAATCTATGAGCACATTCATGTTTGAGAAACATGAGTGTCAGGCATATGGACTATTTTTCCAATGCAGTGTACCCTCCAGGGAAGTGCTGATAGAGTCTGTAACAGCCACACAGACAGCCGCAGGGCTCAGAGGCACTTTTAAGTGAGACATCTCAGACTGACTCTCTTCCCCAGCTAAATTCAAGGCTGCGTGTGCTTCTCCCAATTCCTGCCTGACTCATTGATCAACCCAGACATTAAACTGCCTCCTTGGAGCAGGTCAGCCTCACTGAGCAGCGTTTCAGAAATGATTGAAGTGTCTGTTTATACTTATGCATCATGCTTACTCAAACATTTACTGTGTCCGGTACCTAGAACACATAGACAAAGGACCCAGTGTAGTGTGGAAAGGGATGTGCCTTCTTGCATGAGGAAAAGACAGTAAATGGGAAGTCACAGATGCATGGTGGGTGGTCACAGGTGCATGATGGGTAGTTACAGGTGCATGATGGGTAGTCACAGGTGCATGATGGGTAGTCAAGGTGTACGAGGGACTTGTGCAATGATGAGTGCTCAGTATAGTGTGCCAAGGGAGCACCCATTCAGTCAGGCCTTCTTCAAAGGGCTGCTTCTCAAGAGCCACCCTAAAGACCTGCTTCCTCCTTACCAGGCTTTCCTCTGTATTTTGTCCCTTCTGCCTTGCCCTACTTTGTTACATTGACTATATTTTATTTCCTATCTTCCTCCACCAACCTGGCATTTATAGAGTCCATTTATACTATGTAGGTGGTCACACTGACATTTTAAATATGGACAGTTGACTTCCAGCACAGCATTAATCAATAGCTTCCCTCCACCCCTTTGGAATAATACAAATTCCCAGCATGCTTTGCCTTTGATCTTTCTCCGCTTTCTGGGTATTGTAGGAACAGGGTAAGATGCTATTTCTTTCAACAAGTCCCAGAACTGTCAGTTTGTCTGTTATCTCTTGCCACTGATGATGACTTTCCAGAAAAATAAAAATATCCAAATTGACTCAAGAGGAAATAGAAACCCTGCAAAAATCAATAACCTTCAAAGGAATTGATCCAAGGGTCAAATACCTAGCTTTAAAACCTTAATAGTCCTGTGTGGTTTTCCTGTTAAGTTTTTGCAAATGTTTAAGGAATAGACAATAGCTAACAGTCTTGCCCAGAAATCAAGACGAAAACATTCAACTCCATTTATAATACCCATCAGCAACTTTAGGCAACTTCAAAGGAAAATAACACCGGAGAAGAAATTTAAAAGCCTGCCTCCTAACCCCACTTAACAAGTTAAGTGTAAAAATTTGAAATAAGCATTAGCAATTTCTAGACACGCAAAAGTGTGAAAACATCAGGAAACTCATCAAACTCAATACATTAAAGGATTAAAAAAACAAAAAACCATGCACAGGCTGGGCCATTGAGATGTCTGAGCAACTACTGGTGCTTGCTGTGTAAGCCCGAGAACCAGAGTTCAAAGGCGGAACCCAGGTAAAGATGGAGGGAGAACTGACTCCACAAAGTTGTTCTCTGACCTCCACAGGCATGCATAGAACACATGCTCATGTGAATACCGTCTACCTCTACACAATAATAAATAAATAAATAAATAAATAAATAAATAATCATTTTAAAATACATGTTAAAAATCTAAGAACACAGAAAACACAAATATACAAGTCCTTTAATGAGATGGTACTTTTTGCCCCAGAATTCCTGCTACTAGGCCAGTAGCTTACTGGGCCACACACAGCTTGGTAGCTATGTAAGTCTGCCAGCTTTTCTAAATCATTCAGGACAACCGACTTCTTTCCTTCTTTTTCTCGCTCTCTGCTAATTGTACTCCCCCCCACACACACACACACTCTCTGGGCTTCCTTTCTCTTTCTTTAAGGCTTTCCTCCCCACCAAGTGGCTCCGTGTCCACCATGGGTCTGACCTCTATGCTGGCTCAGACAGCATGGCCTCTTCCCTTCCCCTCTCCATTCTCCTTCAGTAGCTCCTGAGTCTTATAGCTTGCCTGCCCTGGGTAGGCACATGCACAAGCCAACTAACCTACGTGCAGAATGAACACCGGATCTGACAGAAGAAGTCAGTGCCCCTATGAGATGAAGGCTCCCCACAGATTAGGAATAGAGGGGGATTTCTTTGGTCTCATAAATCAATCACAATACACTTCACACTTAATGGAAAACACTAGGTGCTTTTCTGTTAAAGTCAAGAATAAAAAACGCTATTCATGACCATCGATTTTTAAATACTGTATAGAAACAACTGGAAAAAAAAACAGAAATAAGAAATAAAACGATTACCAAGGGAGAAACTGCTGACATTCCCCTGCAATATAATTGTCTGCCTCTAAGATCCAAGAAATCATGCAAACAATCAGAAGAAATAGGACAGTTCAGGGTATATTAATAGAACCTATCAGTGTTCCTATGAACTGGCAACAATCAAAAGACATAATAAATACTTAGGGTTCAAATGGCTGAATGGAAGCAGATTGTCTAACTCTATGCTCTCCTGAAACTCAATTAAAAAGACTTGAAAAGAATTAGATACAAAGCCACAAAGAAGAAAATAAGATAAGAGCCGACAATGTTACGGGATACGTAACACTTTGGACGGCAGAAAGCAAGAGGATGAATGGATTGTGGTAGGAGGAGGAGAAAGCCAACACAGCAGGGAGGACGGGAGAAATGAGCTGGTTTTTAAATGTGAAAACTCAGAAAAGGCGTGGAAGGCTCACAGGCACGGACCATATGTAGGTAAGGCCCCTTCGAACCAGGGCAGCCAGTGACCTGCCCTCCCCCGGTGGCAGGGAGGAGGCTCAAGCTCTTGTCTCAGGGGCATCCAGAGCGCAGATTGAAATGTGGCTTTTAAGAGCTGTTCACTGTTGCAGGTTCAGAACAGATTCGTTTTCCTTTGAAGAAATCTGCTGCGGAGTGATGCTTTTAAAATGGTAGAAAACCAAGGAAATAGAAGAGGTAGGACCCTAAAATGGCCGCCAAAACAAGACAGAGACGCAAAGAAAACTGAGGGACAGTTCAGAGGAAGATCTCAAGGTGACAGTTGTCATACAGACCAGCCCTGGGAATCTCTTCCATCCTGGTAAAGACTATGGCATGGGCTGACAGTATTTGTGGACAAATTGATGTGAGCTGAAACATCTGGGAAGGAACAAGGGGCAGGATGAACTTCCCAGATGTTCTCATCACTATTTCTTCTTCTCTTCATTGCTGGGTTTTGTTTGTTTGTTCTGTTTTGTTTTGTTTTGTTTTTTAAATCAAAGGAGCAGAGGCCAAGAAGAAATCCAGTTACAAGAGGATTCCTTTACAGTGAAAATTAACCAGACTCTGCTATAACCAAACATCGCCATCACGCTGCCCCCAGCAGTGAACGGGCTTATAGTTGGGGAAGGTGCACGTGACGATAGGAAGGCCACATCTAAACTTCTCTAAGTGTGTAGCTAAGACTACTCAACTCTCAGGGACTGGGAAGCATAGACAGGAGGTATTGTCAGGCCAAGATAGAGCTCCCAAGAATATCCCTCTGTGGTTAACTACCTCCAGTTAGGCCTCCCCTCCTGAAGTTTACAGAAATTCCCAAAGTAGTACCACTGATCAGAGAGTAAGTCTTTAGCAATAAACCTGTGGGGGATATTTCATATCCAAACCACAGTATTCTGTCCCTGGGCTGTAAAATCTCATGTCCAATCTCATGCAAAATGCATTCAGTTCATCTCCCAGAGTCCCCATAGCCTCAAATTCTAGCACTGTACAAAAGCCAAGTTCAAAGTTTCCTGTGAGGCTCATGGCAAAATATTAACAGTAAGTGTCTAACATAAAAGAAAAGAAAAGAGTTGCACAGAGTAGATGATACCATCTACTCTGGTAAGAGAAACGGGGAGATCATCAAGGAAGGACCAGATCAAAGATGGCCGGAAACCTACAGCGCAAACAGAATGTCTGTGACTCCATGTCGAGCGTCCAGTGCAGGGTAACATGAGATGAGTTCCGTCCGTCAGGCTTGCTCAGCGCCAACCATACGGCTTTGCCTGGAACAGCCCACATGGCTTCGCTTTGGGTTTGGCAGCTTTCCTCAGCAGACGCTCCCACATTACTCACACCTCCAACATCTTGGGGTCTCTGCTGCAGCTTAAACTTCACCTCTCTAGAGCCTTTCTTCGACGTCTGAGTGGCAGCTTCCATAACCAGTAACTCTCTTTTGGCATGCTTGCAGAATCAGCGTCATGTTGATAGTGGCGATGCCTCACAACAGCTTGAGATGGCACCTTGAGTGAGGGTTGCCGTGAGCTCTTCGTGCCTGAGAACCTGGAGGCAGGCTGCAGTGTACTGATGTGTGAAGAAACAGTTTCCTAGATAGTCCTTTGTCAGTAAGGTGCCCCAGATGTGCCTTCTCACAGGAAGGGAACATCTTTTTAGTGAGTTCATTCTTTCAGACCCTTCAGCCTGGAAGGTAATCTCAAGCCATCTTCCCTACGGTCATTATAAAGACTTGATTTATTTTTCCGTAGCCTTAATCTTTTCACTCAAGGCAGATTGTGGTTATTTGAAAAAAAAAAATCTCTCTGCTTTCCTTTGTGCTTTTAATCCCCACTGAGAATTTGGCTAAAAATAGCCAGAAAGGACGATGCTACAGTCTGGGCTGCCTGATTTTTTTTCTCCCAAATTAATTAGCTCATCACCTTTAAACGCCTCCTCCCACAAAGTCTCAGGGCACGGACAGAATGTAAAGGAGTTTTGTGCCAGAATGGTGCATGAGTGGTTTCTGGTCCAGTTCCTGGGGGTCTGTTCTCACTCCCATCCCAAAGCTCCAGAGACCTGACTGCTTGCAGTCTTCCTGCAGGCTTTCTGCTCTTCTGAGCTCTCGCCAGAATCACTCACTGAGCCTGCTTACATCATTAGAGACATTTTCTGCTCTGCTTTTTCAAGCTTTTCCAAATTCTCCAAGACACTTCTCTGATATCAACTTCCTGGGTTAGTCAACTTATTGTCATTGTGATGCATATATGAGCTGTATATGTAGAATGAAGGTGTATATATATGTACACACATATATACGCGTATACACACGTGCACACACATACATGTATATATACACATGCACACACATACACACAGAGAGAGCAAGAGGGAGGGTGAATAAGAATGAAGAAAGAGTGGATAAGAATGTGAGAAATATACATATACAAAATATCAGAATGAACTGCACTATTTAGTACGGTCATTTTAAAAAACTTAGTTTTAAAGCACTTGAGTGAAAGTTTCACTCACTGTTCCTGAGGTTTCAGTCTATCACTGTAGGAAGGTGTGGCAGGGCAGAGCAAAGCTGCTTTTATCACAGGCAGCCAGGAAGAAGAGGAAGACAATGCCTGTGTTCACTGGCCCTCAAGGTGTTTGTCTTTCATTTCACCAGAGCCCTCAACACATTAGATGGTACCATCCACAGTCGGGAACTGTCTTTCTCTCCTGCATGCTAGATTTCTCTGGAAATGACCTCACAGACATGCCTAAGGATATGCCTTGCAATCAAGCTAAACCATCAAGGCAATGTGATCAGGGTACATAGTGTCAGACAGGTGTGATAGTGCACACTCTCAGAAGGCAGAAGCAGGAGGCTCACCCACAAGTTTAAGCTGGCAGGGTATACACAGTAAGTTGCAGGCCAGCTAGGGCTACACAGCAAGATGATCTGGAAAATAAACATACAAGCAAAATTCAGTGCCATTCCAACATCTATCACAAAAGGTGTTCTGAGAACCAGGGGCTAGTTCTAGAACTCAGTGGGAAGAGTGAATGAAGGTCCTGAATACCCAGAAACAACTGAGAAAAATGGGGACCTGTTCCTTCAGACAATTCTTATAACACCATGATAATGAAAATAATGAGCAGTTGGTATACGAGCAGCTTCACCCCTCCAGCCAGAACACCAAGCCCAGGAATACACCACAGATGTGTGAAAAATACGGCAAAGTGCCCATCAAATCAGTGAGAAGTACCTGGGGAGTGACACAGGGGTAGAACATCTGCCTACAAAGCCTGGGTTCAAACCCCAGCACCCCATTTCCCCAAAGGACTATATCCATGAGAAGAGAACAAGTGTTTTTCAATAGTAATGGAATGACAGCCTATTATTATTATTATTATTATTATTATTATTATTATTTTGTTTATTTTTGAGACTGGAGCCTGTTTAGACAGTCCTGGCTATCCTGAAACTCACTCTGTAGACCAGGCTAGCTTTAATTTGCAGAGATCTGCCTGGCTCTGCCTCCCAAGTGTTGGGATTAAAGGCGTGCACCTCTGCTCAGACAGTCTTACTTAATAATGAAACGAATGTGAATACGATCATGTCTCTGCCATGTGTCAAACAACCATCCAAGAAATTACACAGAGATCAAAGATATGCCACACACTAAACACTAAATTTTTTTTTAGTCGGGCAGTGGTGGTGCAAGCTTTTAATCCCAGCACTTGGGAGGCAGAGGCAGGTGGATTTCTGAGTTCGAGTGAGTTCCAGGTCAGCTATGGCAATACAGAGAAACCCTGTCTCTGAAAAAAACAAAAAAAAATTTTTTTAAATGTGCCATATTACAATCTAGGGATAAGAAAGGTTTTCTTAAGACATAGAAAGCAAAAGGTGTATGTGAGTAAATTTGATTAGATTACAGTGGAAATGTTCATGACAAAAATGCCCTAGTAGAGAATGCTTGATAAAACAAGCTAGTATGATAGGGAAGTTGGGCTATGTAGGTATGGGAGCTGAGGGGAGGGAGCACATACGTGGGGTAGCAACATAGGAAGCGTCCCCAGCCTTATTAGCAACAAAGGACAGGCAAATGTGAGTAAGGCAACCCCACGGTGCAGCTCCGCAAGCATCAGATGGCAGAAAACAGCCGGAAGAGCTTGGCGAGGGAAGTGGAAATTCTGGCGCTCTGTGGGTGGTGGCATATATTTTTGGAACCTCTCTGAAACCGCTTGGCACTATCTAGCAAAGTCCAGATGTACATCTCCGAAGGACACGCTCCTTCTAGGTACCAGCCCCGGAGGAACGGGCGCAGGAGTCTACGAGGAGACTAGAGTAGGATAAACCTTAAAACACCCGCCGATAGGGATGCAGGTAGAAGGTGTACATCGGAGAACTTCTCGGTGGGTGAAATAAACTAGGTCTACATGTATCGATGCGGATAAACCTCAGAATGGGGAGGGGGAGTGCAAATTGCCAAAGTATAAACACAGAATGGAACATTTCGTGGAGGCTTCAGAACACACATGACATTGCTTAATACTGTTTTGTATGTATACATGCTAATGAGAATGGAAAACACTCATGGAAAAGGCGTATCAACCGCAGAACGGCAGTTATGTCCAGGAGAACAAGGAAGAAAGGGAACAGAGCACGGAGAGCAGCGGGGCTCTTTGATGCCAAGTCCTACATTATTTCTGAATGGCATTTGGCAGTGCTAGTCACCCGCTGAATCCAGAAAGGTGCTGATTGCATGGAAAATACCCAGCATCATCCATCTTCAGGAAACACAAGTCTAAACTCACTAAAGTGAGCTTGGGGGTGGGGGGAGTGGGGGGGGGCGCATCGGTCTTGGCACTGGTGAGAAGGTGGCATAAATAAAAGTTCTTCTTTGGTCACATGTGACCAGCACATGGGGGCAGCCACTTTTCAAAACCATTTTCGCCTTTTTGCACAAAGTTAACTTTTTATATTACTATGTCACTAGCAGTCATGTGCCAAGGTATTTGTGCAAGAGGATCAAAACTCTGTCTGGTAGACGGGTACACAAACGCCCATAGCGGATTTATTCATAATAGCTAAAAACTGGAAAGAACCCAAGTGTTCATCAATTGACAAACCAATAACCAGACTGATGTAAATTCAACTAATGGGACTCTACGTAACATTAAAAGAAAAATTACCAACAATAGGAAATTCTCAGAATCAATTATCTAGCTGGAAAGACTCTAAACTCAATTACACGACCCATTTCTATGAAATTCGAGAACAGACAAAGCTAATCTGTAGGAGAAAAGTGACCTGGGAGACAGGTAGGAACAGAAGAGGTACAAATGACTGCAAATGAGAACTCGGGAAAGCATCTAACATGAGCAGTCACTCAACACTCAGCCAAAGGAGGGCTGAAAACATTCAGGAAATAAGCTGCATTTGTACTGAACACGCAGGCTTTGGTAATTATTCCCCGAACGTTACAGCGCCACAATGATTTATGCAGCACTTACACTGCATTCGCTGTAAATAATCTCTGGGTGATTTAGAGTAGACGGGTGGATATGCCTAAGTTATAGGCAGATATGATACTGTTTTGTAGAAGGGACTTGAGCATCTTCAGGTTTTAGAACCCTGGGGTGAGTGTAACCAGTTCCCTGTGGTTCTGATGGCTGTCCATGTCTCACATGCTGGTTATGATGGCCTGTCATTTGCCCAGTCATTCATCTATACATGTTAATATCTGTTTGTTTTTCCCAGCATAGCTTCAAATCCATGATCTTCTTGCTTCAGCTCTCAAGTACCGGGATCATAGGCATGTGTTTGCCACACACGGCTTAGCCGACTATCTATACATGCAATATGAACTTTCTTTTCTTGAAAACTATAGCCCCGTAAAGTTGATCTTAAAGATACAGGTGGCAGATTTTGGAACAGGTATATTTGCTGTCTCTAATTTTCTATATAGTATGTTGCTAAAAATTAAACATAGTTTTCAACTACTGGGGGTAACAAGTCTTAAGGGAGCAAGGAGAAACGCAAGTGGTTAACCGTGTTCATTCTTATCTCTCCCCAGAGAAAGCGTTGTTCCTTTTAATAACTAGACTCTCCTATTAGAAACAGGATGGTCTTATAAGTTCACTTCATCCAAGTCTCCCCTTCTCGGAAAAGAAGCCCAAATTTCCCTTCCAAGATCTGACAGGCATCTGCCGCTGTTGCTGCTGCCAAGGACACTTTCCTCATTCTTTTTAAAGAAAATTATTTCTCCCCCATGGCCCATTTCTCTGTGGTTATGGTTCCAGGTGCCAGCCCCAACCCCACAACTAGCCTAAAGCAGTCCTTGGGGGTTCCAAAGGGAAGGCGTGTGTCCTGTGCCTCTGGTGCTCTGTTCAGGCCCTCAAAACCATGAGCCTGGGTTAGGAAAGGTATGCTCAGAGTTCAGCCAGCCAGCCAGCCTGACCGCACTGCCTTTGCTGTGAGTGCCCCCATGCCCACTGCCTCACCTTCCACAGCCCAGCCCCTGGTTTTTATCTGAGTAGTTCTCCCAGTGCCGGGGCTCTGGACGGTCACTCCCACTTGCTGATGTCAAGCAGAATCAACTCCTGAAGTTTGTCTTCCCAAGATGAGTTCTCTGACAAATCACTCAACAAGCCAAGGCTCACCAGAACCGTGGTCGAGAGCTCAGAATTATAGACTTCTGTCTTGGTCACGGCTGTCTCTCAGGACACTTGACTTCCCCCCAGGGGAACTTCAGGGAGACAGAACTCAAGAGAACTCCCTCTTCATGAGAGATGTGCTAAGCGCTTGAACACACTTGACATCAGTCTTTCCAATAGCCTGGTGATGTAGGACCGATTCCTGTTCACTCAGAAGGATGCAGCAGTTGAGGAAGAAATACATTCTCACACCTGACAGGGTTGGAACGTGAGCCAAAGCTGTCAGACGCTGAAAGCCTAGCTCTTGTCACCTTGTCATCCTGCCCTGCCTGGAGAAAAATCAGATACGGAGACTTCACACTGGGCATCCGGAGCACACTGAGATGCAAGCGGCAAGAAGGGAGCTCAGCTAGCTGTGTGTAGTGTGATAGGACAACTGTCCAGGTGACGGTGACAATGACAGTCCATGGCATGAGGAGCAGCCTTGGGGAGGACAGCTGTGGGACAGTGTGGGACAGTGTGGGACAGACACATCCTCATTCCAGAGGACTGAAAGCAAATTCTTCCTGGTTCTAGACAAAGACAATGTTTCTGTTACCGTGGCAACAGAGCCTGCTCACTGTTGTCTACACCTGTAATGGAGTGACTCACATTTCTGGCATTTCAAGTTAGCTCAGTCCAAAGTCACTAGCTAATCACTCTAGAATGCATGAGTCCAGCATTGATAGTATCTGGGGTGATAAGTGGGATCTACGCTGGTCCCTCTGAGGCTCTGAGAGCTAAATTTTGCTTCTATCCTTTCTGCAAAGAGGTTTGAATTCTTGGCCCAGGCCCCATTATGAACCGAGGTTTCTCCTGGGCTCTCTAGGCTTAAGGCCAAAGGTAGGGTAAGAAACAGCATTTGGCCTAAGGAAGAGAATAAACCTGCCTCTTACAAGCTGCTGCGATCAATGAGAACTCTGGTAGCTGCACAATTTCCACTGCAGACCAAATCAAGCCCAAAGGGTGCCATGCATAAGAAATAATATTGACGGGGCCCCCTGCTGTGGTCGAGGCCAATTTCAGACTGACTGAAGCTCGGTTGTACACACTCCTAGAAAGGAGCAGAAGGAATCCTGGGGGAGACCTCATAGAGCCACTAGCCCTCGGGCCTACATCCCAGTGAGTTAAAATCCCAGAAGAGAAAGCCAGTGAGGTGGCTCAGCAGGTAAAGGTGGCCCTTGCCAAGTTCAAGGTCACTTCTGTCAAATGTCCGCACCCACATGGTAGAAAGAGAACCAGCTCCCACAAGTGGTCCTCTGACCATGGCACACTCCACCCCGCTCATGCCACCCTCCCCCTGCCTCCCCACACAGAAATGAATGAATGAGTTAACAAAAAAAAAAAAAAAACAAATTAAAATGAGAGAAAAGGGAGGGGTGGTTCAGATCAGGACAGCAGAAGCTATGGTGGAGAAGAGGAGTCCAGAGCTGCAGCATGGTAAAGTCCCAACCCTTCTGAGTTCCTGAACATTCTCTGTTTCTCAGAGGGCCCGTGCTGGGCCTCAGTGGATACTTCTGCTTCTCCGTAGTTACTTGGTAGGAAGAAGAAGACTCTCTGCTGTGCATAGGAGCAAAGCCATCAGAAAAGCCAAGTAAGGCGATACCCCATTGTCCATGTTCATAGCCAGGCTATCCCAGGCTCTGCGGGGCAACTCAGGCCACACTCACAAGAGCACCCCCATGGCTTCAGCTGAGCAGGCAGACACCACGTTGGGAATCATTATTAAGATGTGGAAAGGATGATTTTGAGTCAGCACTATCTAAACAGCACAAAAGCAGCTCCCACTGGGATATGGTGTGTTCTCTGTGCTAGCTCAGCCACTGTGAGCCGAGCTTGTAAGTTCCTGGGACACGGCAGACAAGTTTTCTGGGTGTCTGTGCTGCCTAGGGACCATGCCATGATCCCAGAAGACAGGCTTGCATCCCTGGAGAAAGTCTACAAGGGGCAAGGAGTCGAGAAAGAGGGAAGGAGGAGAGGAATGGAAGGGAGGGTAGAAGAATGGGAGGAGAAAGGGGGTAGAAAGGAGAGGAAGAAGAGGAGGAGGAGGAGTAGCAGGAGGAGGAGGGAGCAAGGGAGGACCTTTGCTTTCGTCCTGGGTACTGCAGCAGTCTGCAGCCTTCTTCACTGTAAAAGACCCATCCATGAGCCTTAAATCTCAGAACACAGCCAGTGCTTGACCACTAAGCTTTGAAATAAAGACTGCACAGCCCCTCAGGGAACGTTACCATTTCTGACCTGTTGATCATAGAGAAAGGAAAGCAGTGCTAAATTCTAAGGCCTTTCAGAGTTCAAAAACCCCAGAGGTCTCCAAGAATTACTCTGCTCTCCTCACCCCCACCCCACCCCCAAGTCATTATTCTTGGAGGTCCTGAACTCACTGGCGGAGACAGGGAGGGAGGCCTGCATTGCATGCTGGGCCTCTGGGGCCCATCCCTTCACTCTAACCAGTCCTGGTACTCTCACCTTTGGGGTGCGATGGGGTGCTATTCGTGACTTCTGTAAGGTGTGGCTATCGGTATCTCTCATCAGTATCAGTATCCCAGACCTCAATGCCTGGGCCCGGAACATTCGGGATCAGCTTCTCAGGTCGCTACCATACGGTGAGATAGCTTGCGGATGCAAATCAAGCCCGAACATGAAATTCATTTATAATCCAAGTGTATCATATCACACATCCTGAAGGAAAATTTATATACGATTTCCAATGATTTTGTGCTTGACACAAAGTTTCACAAAGTGGAATTTTCCATTTGTGGTGTCATATAGGTTTAAAAAAGTTGCAGATGTTGGAGCATTTTTCATTTGTTTTTTTTTTTAAATTTTTGGTTGTCAGATGACGGGTGTTCTCCCTATGAAAGAAAGGACTGGTCTTGTGCTGCTTTTACAAATATAGAGAAAAATAAGAGGGAAAGAGTCAGCACCTTGCTGACTGTTGGTGGCACCAATGAGAGAGCCTGCAGGAGCCGTAGAAAAATGAGTTCAAGACTCCAGACCACCTGTTGCCAGGTAACCATTCATGGCTCCAAAATTCCCCCTTCTGGGCTCCAAGCTAGGACAATGAGAGGTTCAGGAGGGAACCCAATGTACCTCCGTGAACTGAGGCTCTCTGACTCTCAGTCAGCATCGAGCCTGGGCTCGATGGTGCCTAAACGAGGTACTAACTGCGGGGCTTCCTTTCACAAGGTCCAGCCCTGCAATCTGAATGGACTTGAGGTAAATCCTCTCATAGTCTGGTGTCTTTAGCAGGAAAAAAAATGTCATCTTTAATTACACAGGGCATGCTGTCACACCAGGTTATTTCTGGCCCAGTGCTTTCCATGCGGGAAGGGAAGGGATGTGACCTCCACAGGTCCCCCTTGCAGCCTGGCAAGTAGGGGGCGGGTCACTCTCACTGAGCCATGGCTGCTCCGAGACTATGAGAATTAGAGGTGAATAAGCATGCTGTGCAGGCATTGCCCCGAATCCAGCCACTCTGAGTGCAGAGCTAGATGAAATAACAGGGAAAAAGAAAGGCAGGAAGGAAGGAAAAGAGGGAGGATAGAGGGAGGGGAGGGGGAGGAAGAGGGGGAAGGAGAGAGGCAGGAGGGAAGGAAGGGGGAGGGAGAGAGGGAGGGAGGGAGAAGGGAGGGAGAGGGTGGGAGGGAGAGGGCAGAAGGACAGAAAAGAGAGGAGAGGAGAGGGGAGGAGAGGGGAGGGGAGGAGTGGGAAGGGGAGGGGAGGGAGGGAAGAAGAGGGGAGGAAAGGAGAGTGGAGGGGAGGGAAGGGGAGGAGAGGAGTGGGGAGGGGAGGGGAAGGGAGGCCTTCTTAGGTGGGGATCTTTTCCTCTTCTGTCCTGTCTTCTAATACAAGAAACAAGGCCAGAATTTGGCAAGGGAAAGTGAAAAAAAAAGAGAGCCCCATGCTTGGTTTTCTGGTCCCCAGAGTCCTAAAGATAAATTAAGTCACCTGCTCAGGAATACAACTGTTCCTATCCTAACATCAGAAGAGAAAGAAAGAAGGAAAGCAGGGAGGAGGGGGAGGGAGGGAGGGAGGGCGGGAGGGAGAGACACACACCTGGCACACTGTATGAGTAACCAGCCCCTTGTCTGTCAGAACAGGGACCTAATGGGTAGTGTCAACGTCAATAAATCAGGAAAGAACATGTAACTGTTTTTATTTGACGTCCCGTAGGCTAGCTACTAAGAGAACTGAAATAAACTCTACAAGGCGGGGAGTGGGCTGCGAGGGCGGAACTGGCACTCTGAGCCCGTAGCATGATTCGTTTTGTGTTGTAGCCATGCGTGTGGGATTCCTTTTGCTGACAATAAAAGTCGAGGCCTTTAGGTTTACAGCATGGAAAATGAAGGACCAGCTCGCTGGCGCACGGCGCAAACAGGAAGAAGAGAGCCTTTGGCTGGGATAACTAGGAGCTTCCTGCCTAACACACAGAAGAAACGCTGATGAACCAGAGTTACTGAAAATAATAAGGACAGACGACAGAGAGCCTGCTTACTGTACACCATCACAGATGAGATTTGGTGACCCCTAAAATCAGATGTGTTCCTCACACATGACTCCCCTGGACAACACCGCAATGAGCTGGCATTCCAGAAGACTCTGGTTGCCGAGGAATGCAAATCTACTTTCAAAACTCAGCCACACCTGCTCTCCCTGCACCTTGTACGGGGCTCTCAGGGCCTAATGTGGACAAAAAAAAAAATCCGGTTATACAACCACACAGCCCCTCTGGGACAGGCATTTACCAAAGGATTCAGACCACTGTGAAATCTCAAAGCCTGTGGGCACTCCCAGTGTTTAGATGAGGATGTAGAGGATCCAGAGGTGATTAGGTCAGTGTGTCAAAATAATACCATAGCAACCTCAGGAGACAGGTCTGAATTCCAACCCTGCCTAGATCAGCACGCATCAGTATGAACCCAGGAACACCTGGACAAGCGGAAAAGCACTCAGAAAAAGAGTTCAACTCTCTAGCACAGATTTTACCAAGTCAAACAGGCTTTGTCAGTGTCTTTTGCCTGTTCTGAAAACAGAGTTATCTGGAGACCAGATAATATAAAAAGAATAGATTTAGCTCACAGGTCTAGAGGCAGAGACGTCCAAGCTTGGGAAGCCATATCTGGAGAGGGACTCGTCGAAGGACAAACAGAAGAACAAATGTGTACACACCACGGAGAGCCAAGGGGCGGCCTCACTTTACAGAAGCCTGTTCCTGTGGTCGCTAATCATCCAGCCTCTAGTGTCGGACATGAATCTGTTCATGAGGGCTCTGTCCCCCCAGGGGAAAACCCTCCCTCTGAGCCTCACTTCCTAACTCTGGAGTCTGAAATACTTAAGCCCCAGCAGGCTTCCTTACCTCAGGGCTTCTCAGAGGTGGCAAAGTGACATTGTGACAGATCCCAACCCCACGGCCCCTCACCCTCTTCTCCCTATTCTCTCTCTGTGTGTGTGTGGGGGGCATAGGATAGAGGACTCTCCCTGTTACCTACAGCGAGTATGAGGACCCTGATGGCTGTCCTTGTTTTCATGGTGGTCATTCCTCCTATTCTTCCTCTACCCACCAGCCACACTGATTTTTCTAAGACCACTTGAGAGGTGTGTCTCAATAGGCGAATCCACAGACAGTAAATCAGATAGGCGGTTATTAAAGGCTCAGGGAAAAGAAAGTGGCTGATGCTGCTGATAGGGCTTCCTCCTAAGGGAATGAAAAAAAAAATTTTTTTTTTTTGGAATTAGCTGGAGGTGGTAGTTATACATAGTGTTGTGAATCCAAAGTGTAAACCTGTGTAAAACATGGTTAATTTTGCATTACATGAATTTACATTAATTGAGAAAACTAAACATCATGTGACACCCTGACTCTAGCTTCTCCAATGGACTCTCTCTTCCCTCGGGGTAAAATCCCGTGTCTATGGGGTCCCGAGAGGCTTATAATAGGAGAATGCAAGAGGAGAGAAATTGGGACAGGCAAGATGGCACAGTGGGTAAAGGTGTTTGCCACTAAGTCTGATGAACTGAATTTCATTTCTCAAACCTACCCAACCGAAAGAATCGGCACCCACAAGTTGTCATCAGCTCTCTCTGAGTGCACGGCAGGCACACGCACATGCACGCACACTAAATGGACGGTTGGTTGGTTAAAGGAAGAGGTGCAGGGGTCCAGGACCTGTAACACCATCACTGGTTTCTCCCTGTAGCATCTCAGTGGATGCTATCTTTTCTCTCTCTATTACAGTCTTGAATGGTTCACACCTCACAATGGAGTCTGTGATATCTGGCCAGTGCATTAAAAGAGTATGTGGATCCATTGCTCTACGGAAAGACTACAATTAAGGGAGATTATGTACATCACTACAAAATGTGAGAAAATGTCCTTGACTTGTGGACTGAGTGGCGGGCACGAGGACTCATTAAACAGCCCGTGGTAGGCGATTCTGCTCTCTCTCTCTTCAAGAACGAGCAATGGGCCCAGGCAGGGGACAATAAGCCAGGAATGGTGAGCTGCCGACTGCGACCCTAAGGCAATGACTGCAGCTCATAGTACTCAAGTACTCAACCAGCTCTTGAAGGTGCTGAGCTAATGCCCAGAGCCTTAGCTGCTTACCAAGGACCTGGTTGGCAGCTGGCATCTCTTGAATGTAGAGCTGGGTCCTGTCCCTGAAGGTCACAGGCTCAGCTGCCAGATATTAAAGTAACAGCATTCACCCAAGAGCTGGTAAGGTCAGTGTTCCAGGACCCTCCTCCAGGCTCCTATCCCTGCCCTGAAGTAAGCCAAGAGAAGCTTTCCCGATCTTTAAAATGGGGCTGCTAAAAACTCACCCGACAGCCTAGCCTAGCAAAGGGCCACGATTCGTGTTGTAGCTATCACCATTCTTTCTCCCTAGCTTTGGTTTCTGTCAACAGAGCTTCAGACCTAAGCACTGCCAGCTACATGCCCCTCCTCCAAGATCATCCAACACCTGTATGTGGCCAGAGGCAGAAGAATCGAACCCCGCATAGGGGTGAAGAGCAAGCTAGCAAGCAGAGTTACAGGCTAGCAAGCAGAGTTACAGGCTATTTCTCTCTGGCTATGGGACTTCACATGCCTGTCTCCCCTGCCTCTGTTTCTTCAGTCATTGAGGAAGAGAATACGGCCTTCTTTACAAGGTTATTGTGGAGGCCATATGTAGCCAGAAGAGGAAAGCATGCAGAATTCCACCCACTGTGTAAAAAGTTGTTCACACAAAGGAATGATTTTCCTTCTTTCCTAATTTTATGCTCTTAGACAATATGATCACAACTTCCATAAAATGCCCATATTAGGTATAATCACTTGGTGGAAGGGGCTTGGGAGTGGCAGTGATACGTGGTTTTTCGTAGCCCTGCCTGGCCTTGAACTTTTGATTTTCTTGTCTCTAGGATTACAAGGGGTGCATTACCTTGCTTGGTTTTGATATGATGATTACAATCATTATAAAGCCGTCAGAGTACCTAGCCTTGATCTAACCAGTCTACATCCCCAGGACTGTCCTAAAAAACACTTCCTAGTTTTTCTTTCTAGTTTTAGCCACTTAAGGGCCTACTCTCTGGGCACAGAGCTTCTTAATTCTGTTTTAAGCTTTATAATAACGTAATGATACTGGGATAGACGTATACGTTCTGAGTCTTGTTTTTTTTCTCTAAAATACCCTGTAAGATGGATCTGCGTAGCAGCAACACACCTCCGGTCGCTCGTTTTCAGTATTTTCCTTTACTGAGTAAGCTCTCAGGATGTGCACAGAAGGCAATTTATTTCTTCATTGAGTTGCTCCTGGATGGCTAGGTTGTTTCCACTTTGCTATGACTCTGAGCAACGTGGCTATAGGGATTGTTTAAGCCAGGTCTGTGGAGGTAGACTGTATTCAAATAAATAAAAAAAATCCCTTGAGCCATCCCATGATGCCAGCACATGGAGCTGGGATTGCTCCTATCTTTAACACTGATCGTGTATCCCAGCTTCTCTTCCACACCGGCTATTCCTCCTCCCTTCACACGCAGGAGAAGGGTTCAGCCAAGCCCCTCCACTTTCTGCCTGGCCCATCTCACCTTCACACTCTTCCACTCATTATACTGTCCTGGAGGCTCCATCTTAGCCCTGGTCCCCGAAGTGTCTCAGACATCTATCTGCTTCCTCGGTGGATTCCCTGTCATTTGCCATAAGTCACTACAAAGGCCCCAGTGTCTCAAAAACAATATTGAGCCTAATAGTCATAGGCCATTGTCTGTTCAATTTTCACATGTCTTTTCCCCAGCCACCGCCTGCCACGTGCATGCATGTATGTATGTACATGTAAATACATACACACGCCTTACATATAGGCTCTAAAAGCCTAACCCGAGGCTCGGGTTTTATTTTTTCTTATCAGCTTCTCTACCATCAACACTTCCCAAGTCTCTCTATTCAACTGTCAGAATCTTTTCTAAGCTCCCACTCACTAGTCCCTTTGCTTCCAGACACCCTCTGCTGTTCATTAGGAGGTTCACCTCCTTAACCTACAATAGGCCCTGCAAAGCATGCTCAACACCCTAGTCCTTCACATGAGATGCAACATGCTGCTGTACCAATGATCAATCTATGGCTTTCTCTTGCCTAGCCCCCTTCTTATGGAAATGGCACCTATCTTACTGTGGGGAGCCCCCAAACCCTTAACTAGGACCCATCAGCCAGATCATTGGCATAAACATCCCCCCAGGTATGGGGATCGAGTCCCAAAAGTGCCTACTTAATAGGACTTAATTTGAGAAACAACGTATTGGTTGATGGCCTCTGACAGGAAGGATGTCAGTTTGGAGTTTCTAGTCCCTGTCAGCCTGGAGTTGCCTCAAGTTGATTGGAGGCTGGAGGGGAAGAGAGAAGCCCATCCTAACAATTTTAGGATTTGCAAGTACTAGAACCATGTTATTTGTGGACTGGACAGTGTAGTTCAAAACATTTTCGCTCCACTTACACCATGCTGAGTGTTCTGTAACAGAAGAAGTCACCAGAGGCTTCACCAACCTTCTTTCCTTCCTTCCTTCCTTCCTTCCTTCCTTCCTTCCTTCCTTCCTTCCCTCCCTCCCTCCCTCCCTCCCTCCCTCCTTCCTTCCTTTTTCCTTCCCTCCCTCCCTTCCTTCCTTCCCTCATTCTCTCACCCCAGCTCTTCTCCTCAGCCAGACAGCAAGCCATTTTCTAAACAGAGAACAAGAGTCAGGTGTGGGACCCCAACTACAAGGCCCTGGGTTCCATGCCCTGCATAAAGCAGGGAAAGCCTGAGGCTCTCAGGGAGTTTCTGAATGCTCCTTGGACATCTCTGTACCCCTCCTCCTCCTGCTCTCAGGGCCTGGGCTGCCTTCCCTCTCCAGTCTCTGGGAATGCTACTCTTCTTTCTGGGCCAATACCTTCTGTTCTATGACATTTCTACTATTCCTCCAATTTTTGAGCCCCTAAAACATTCCAGACTTCCCGACTCTGGTTAGCTCTCCCTCAGCAAAGCTGCAACCTCCAATGGCAGACCAAGCGCTGAGGGTCATCTCTTTAGACTAGAGTATCTGCGTCTTCCTGTAATACTATATATTACTTTGCTTCTCTATTGTTGTCATAAAACACTTACTAAAAACAATTTAGAGGGGATTTATTTCAGCCTTATAGTTTAGAGTCCATCATTGGGGAAAATCAGAGCAGAAGCTCACAGAAAGAACCTGGAGGCAGGAACTGAAGCAGAGACTGGAGAGAAACAGTTTACTGGCTCATTCTTCATGGCTTACTTAGCTTGCTTTTATTTTTTTTTCTTTAAATCCAACCCCAGGACCAGCTATCTAGGTTTGGCACAGCCCAAGTGTGCCAAGACCTTCAATATTGACCACTAATTCAGAAAACACTTCAGATTTACTTACAAACCAATCTGATGGGCGCATTTTCTTGACTGAGGTTCCCTTTTCTCAGATGACCACAGAGCTTGTGTCAAGTTGCCAAAAACAAACAACCTAGCCATCACAGGAAGTCCCTCACTGAGCACTGTTCTAAAGAGCACTTACATTCATCTGTAGACCGGCATCTCACTGTGTTATCCTGGCTAACGTAGAATGGTAGGTCTAAGAGACCATCTCAGTCTTGCATTTTGTGAACTGAAAATGGGAGGAAGATGGGACATCAGAGGCACCTGTCCCCTCTTCTCAGTCACTTGGGGGCCTTGTCAGGCATAAGCCTCGCACACCCACCCCCTCAGACAGAGAAGGAGGAGCAGCTTGGAGGATGTGGTACTCCCAGCTCAACTCCAAGCAGAACAGAATTGATGTGTCTCTTCAGCCAGGTGGGGCTAACGGGCACCTGAGCAAGCTTTCACTCCAGGCTGCCTGTATGCCCTGAAGACAAACCAACCGCTCCTATCTCATTCCCCTTCCCAGTCCCCAGCTCTCCTCCAGAAGGATCTGTCTTTCAGAAGTTTACCAGCCCATGGGCTCAGAACTCTCAGATCTGAACTGATCCTATGACTTTACTTGAAATATTCAGACAAGCATACCAGGGCACCCTTGGCAGTTCCTGACCATAAGCCAGGGGTAGAAGGGGATTTGATATACATTGGGACCTCTTTGATCTAAGAGGACTCAGGGTGCCACCAAACTTGGGCTCTTAGCTGTGTGGCTTCACTTCATGATGTCCCCGCCCTTCTTCCTTCTTCCAAGTGAAACCCTGCTTCTTGTTGCTGTTGTGTTGTTATTTGGCTGGTTGTTTAGTTGATTGTTTATTGGGTTGATCAATCAGTTAGATTTTTGAGACAGACTCTCTCTGTATAGTCCAGGCTGGACTCAAACTCACCTTGCAACCTACAACTTGAAGTCCTTTGGCATAATCCTGAAGAACCCTTGAGGTGGCTTCCTCAACTCAAATGAAATGATATAGCTAACCACACAAAGGCGTGGTTGCCTCTGTCCTCATTCTGGGACTTCTGCCTAGATACTCACTCTACACTCACCACAGAGAATGAACCTCTCAGGAGAAAGTGGAGTGATGAGGAGGAGCAGGGTGGTCCATGTATCAAGCAGAAAGGAGCCTTCCTTTGCTAATGGTGAATCAGAGCTTCTCATCCCAGGGGCTGAGCTGGCAGAGGAAGGTTGTACCTTAGGCATAACAGTAGGGAAGAAGATCTGTCCAGGACTTTGGAAGCTGGGCACAGCCCCAGCACCAGACACTGTCTTCTGAATAGAACTAAAATCCCGAACCAAGACACACAGTGGCGGCTACAAGCATGGGAGCAAGGAATGACTCCCTGATACTCTCTTTAACCAATTCCAGGGCCTTCTCTAAGTCCCATCTTCTCATTTCGTGGGACAGCCAGCAGGGTTGTGTGAATCATCAGAACGTGCAGAGAGCTGAGACACACCCATCCAACCCCTCTCTTAGCCACACCCTTGCTTACCAAATACAGCTGGGTCCACTGGCCCAATGCGGATCTGGAGTACATACAGGCTGGAGTACATTCCTAGGGATCTCAAGAAAGGGTTCCATATGGCCCTCCTGGGCTCCCGGCATAAATGCTGAAGCAAGCAGCTTCAGCTAAAAACACTCCACATAGGCAGGGGCTTGCAAACCTTTCTACTAGCTGGTGTAAAGCTTAAAAGATGGTCACAGTATTAGGAGATATGAGGAAAGCATCTTTCCAGTCCTCTGAGATGGCTGAGGCAGAGGCCAGCTTCTGATCCTTGCAATGGAATTTCTGAAGGTAAGGAGTAAAGTGAGTTTTTTAAGACCCTCTAGACAACTGACAGAGATAAGCAGTACAATAGGAAAGAACTTCATGCCATGTGGAGCAGAGCCAGGCAGAACAAGGCTAACACATCAGCAGGCTGGGCCCACCATGTAAAAGGAAGCGGAATCCCCATCACTTTGCAAGATTAGTCACCCTGGGTCGCCACTTGAGCGTACCAGTACCTAGTGCCCTCTGCAAATTCCACCTTCCCAAAGTGACACTCTTGCCAACCTAATGCATCCTCAAATAGTAAATTAAATTACTTCCAAATGCAGAGGGACTAAGTTAGCCCCCATTTCCCACCTGAAGATATAGAATGGATATGGTGAAGGGCCAGGCATCTCTTCTCTCCTGCTGGATCTCTAAAGTGCTGTAGCTCTTTTGTCTAGCTTCTTAGTACCAACTCTCTCATTCTGTCTCTTTCCATCTACCCAGGAATAGAAAAAGAGGCAGGAAATGAGAGAGCTGAAATACATCTCTTCCCTTCTGTATGGAGAATTCAAAGGACTTAGGAAAGGGAAATGGGAGCTTTGGGTTTAAAAACAAAGACTTGGTGGATTGATTCACATCTAGCAAGGAACTGAAATGAGCAATGACTATGGCTCCTTTCAACCCTGACTGTTTATAGTTGATTGCACATGTCTAGCCCAACTTGCTATTATCCTACTTAGCACAGAAGATCAAAGTCTATTGCTGTCTACTCAAAAGCATGGTCAATACTTGCCTGCTTGGGTTTCCTTGCCATCTTTCTCTCTTCTTCATGCCTTTGCATGGATATGGGTTCAAGTAGTGTCCCACCCAGTTAAACACTGGCTCTACCTGGTCAACTTGCAGCTTCTGCCTCCGTATCTCAGGACTTCTCCATGTACTTCTGCTATGCTAACCACACGATTTCCTCTCTCTGCCTGAAGGCTAGATGCATCTTTCACATCTCATTCCACTAACTGCTGAAAATCGAGGATTTCATCCCTACCGTATCTCACAAGTTGCCATAGTCCTTTCTCTGGAATCAACGGACTCTGATTTTTTTCCAATGGGTGTTACCCACGGTCTTTTCTCATTCTATGAGAGGAGGTGGGGGCTGATCTCCCCTCCCAGTCACACTACTTCAGGCTTCATTTGAAAGTCGCTGAGTGATTTTCATGGTTTCTTTTCGAAAAATTGCTGTTACTTTTGGAATCATTATGGATGGGTTACTAAGCTAGAAAATGGAGCTGGTACCAAGGAAGACAAAGCCAGGCTGAAGAGATGGTGCAGTAGGAGAAGCACCTGCTGTACAAGCATGAGGAGCAGAATTTGGAGCCCAAGAACCATGTCCACACTGAGCAGGCTCGTGGCCACCTGTAATCCCAGCACTAGGGAGGAAGAGACAGGTGGTCCCATAACAAACTGGCTACCTGCAGTATCCAAATGGCGGAGCTCTGAGTTCATAAAGAGACCTTTCCTCAAAAGTACAAGTAGAGGGAGGGTACCTGAGAAGGATACCCAATGTCAACCTCCAAATTCCAGAGACGCATGTGTAAACATGTACATTTGCACACATGCACCCACACACATGAGAAATGCATGTACACGTGTAGTCTACCATACACACACACACTCAAGAGAAAAAAGGAAAGTTTGGGGATGAAAGCTTTTCTTCTCCTGTTAGTTATTTAATTATTACATAACAAATAGGCCCAAAATGTGGTCATTTAAAAGAATAATTGTTTTGCTTTAGTTTCTGGACTCTGGCTCCCTGGGCCCAGTTTTCTAAGACCTTGAGTTTCACTCAGACTCTCTCACAGGTCCCACATGAGGACCATGTTCTCATGCACAGTTATTAGCTTCTCATAGAACTGAGCATGGGGGGGGGAACCTGGTTCCCTGACACACAAGTCTCTCATGGAATGGTAAATAGTGTCCTCAGGATCAGTTTGCAAAGAGCAAGGGAGTGGAAGAAGCAAGTTTGATGTCAAGGTCATCCTGTGGCCTACTCTCATGTGACAGCCCATTGCTTCTGTAGCTAGAAAGGAGTCACCAAATACAAGGGGATGGAATTAGACAGAGGAATGAACACCAGGAGACAGGTTTCTCTGGGGGATTTCTGTGAGGTCACATAACACAACTCCATGAGCATCAAAGCCTCCAGACATGGACCTGCTGGCTTTTCATTTATGAGAGCCATTTAAACACTCTACCTCACACTTGTCTGCTTTTGCTGCTGAGCCAAGTGCCAGCAGATATACCACACCTCCTGTGCACTGTCACACTGACTCTCCCAGATTCTTCCTCACATTTCCTGAAAGGATGCTTTACTCTTGACCTTTAGGCTGTCATGAGCCTTGACAA
This sequence comes from Apodemus agrarius, assembly GCA_964023405.1. NCBI lineage: Eukaryota > Metazoa > Chordata > Mammalia > Rodentia > Muridae > Apodemus > Apodemus agrarius. Next base: position 52,360,574 of record OZ030015.1, on the reverse strand, counting down.
CTGAAGCCCATTGTCTAAGTCGGGTTCTCAGTTTTTTCAGTCTTCTTGCTCTTGACCCAGTTGGGTGACTTAAGTTGCCTTGAACTGCTGATGGTCTTCATTGAAACTTTCTAGGAAGAACAGTACTGACAGAAGCATCTGACTAGCCATCTTCCCTCATGGACTGCATACATAGGGTAGACCAGATGTCCCAAGGAACTCTGTCTTTGGATCCAAAGGAGGTCATCTCAAAGTTTGTAAAGGGCACACTGCTCTTGCCAAGTGGCATGACATTTCTTTTGTTGGACTATGAAAGATTAAGCAACTCAAATGGCCTTTGAATGTTCATTTTGAGTGACTCAAATCGTTTATACAGACCAGAGCCCACACATCACTGGGCAACCCTGCCTCCGCCTCATCTCTGCTACCTCCTCCCATGGTTATTCCCTTGACCTGGTATTTTGCACAGGTGCTTCTCGTGCTTGAGTTAATATCAGAATGACCAGGGGAGCTTTTAAAAAGTAGGGCACCACCCACACTAAATTAATTCAGAATCTTAATTGCCATTGAAATATCCAGGCTCCAGGTTTTAATTTTTGCTATTGTTCTGTTTCAGTTGTTTTTCCATTTACACTCCCCCAGCTATGTCTGAGGGGAGACATGCTGTGACTAGAAGGCCACAAGCTCAAATAGACAGCATTCTGCTCACTCTACTTGCTAATGCGATGGGCAAGTTCTGAGGTAAATTGTGAATTCCAGTTTAGAAATGGTGTGTCTTCCTAAGCTTCCCATTGATGAAGTACTGTGGGACCTTGCTGCTCAGAATGGGGTCCAGAGCCCAGCAGGGTCCACATCACCTCAGAAATGTGTCTTTTAACCAGTCCCCTAGTGAAGGATTTGCATACTGAAGTTGGAGAGTACTTCAATCAGCCCAGTCCCCTATTACAGTCACCCAGTGGGTTTGTTTTCCATATTTAAAAATAATCATGTATTTCTCTGATGGTGGCCTTGCCTCACACTTCAGTTACAAAGACAGGAGCCATCATCAGAGTGACTATTCCTCAACCACCCACGCAAATTCCACCCTGCTTGCATCATGTACACACACATCCCAGGGAACAAAATGCAGTCTACCAACAAAAGCACTCTACCTGCTCTCCTCATCAGCCTACAACGCCCATACTTCAAAATAGTCAGTCTATTCTTCACCACCAAGCTTCCAGATCCTGCTTTATCCTTTGGTTTTTCAATAGCAAACATTTTCATTGATAATTTTATGAGCCAGTCACAACTTCCATGTCATTATCTCTGAGTCTCTCTTACAGAGTCCCCCCAAACTCTCCTTCATGTCCTCAAAAACCAAAGGGTACTTGTTTTTCCTATAGTTCTGGGTCAGCCAGTAGCATTCAGTGTTCCCTCAGATTGGACACCATGACTTCTGGCCTCCACAGTGTCTTTCTAGACCTTTCCCCTAGGCTCTGTCTCGTATGGTCATAGTATCCCTAGCCTCTCTCCTCCTTTTCTACAGACTTACTCTCTTTTGGTGACCTAACTCATAGTTTGACACCTCTTCAATTCCCTGACGATCCTAAACTCCGATCTCAAGCCTTTCCAATGCTCACTTGGCTTTTTGTCATCCCTACATTGACGTTCAGGAGAAATCTAACAAACCTAACAAGAAACTTGACCTCTTCATTTACTAAACAAAATAAAACAAAACGCTATCTGTGGCACAGTTGGTAGGGGGCTTGCTTATCCTGTATGAGACCTGTGGGACACACCTGTAGTTCCAGCACTTGGGAGGTAGAGAAAGGAGTGTCAGCAGTTCAAGGTCATCCTCAGACACACAGAAGCCACACCAAAGCTGAGTGGTTGCAATCAGCTGCCATGAGAGCCCTGGCTGACCTGCCATAGGCCAAGTTGTCAAGTGGCTGAGCACGATACCCAGTGTTGACCTTTAGCCTACACAAGCGCATTCATGTACATGTGCACACACACCTCTGCACACATATCCACACAAAGAAAGAAAAAGAAAGAGAGTGACAGAGAGACAAAGAGAATGAGAGCACTAGGCACATGAGTATCAATGAATATAAATCAGGAATTAATTAAGCTCAGGAATTCAAGATCAGTCTGGGCAATGTAGACCCATCACCATAAACAAACAAACAAATCTCTCTCTCTCTCTCTCTCTCTCTCTCTCTCTCTCTCACACACACACACACACACACACACACACACACACACACGAGATTATTTCAACCCATTAAATAAAACTATCTGAAGGCTTTATACAACTCTCTTTAAAAAAGAAAAAAAATCATATTATAAGACTGGAGAGGTAGCTAAGTTAAGAGCACTAGTTCCCAGCATCCACACCGTGACTTACAACCATCCTAAACTCCATTCCCAGAGACTCCAGTGCCCTCTTCTGGCCTCCTTGGCCCCAGACACGCATGTGAAACATATACAGAAACGCCCATATGCTTAATATAAAAATAATAAGTAACTCTTTAAAACTTCACATTATCTAGCATAACGCACAGAGCAATGGGGAGTGAGCTCATCTCTTGCCACCGTGACCGGCAGCCTCCCCGACCCTCTCGCCTGGTGCTGTCCAATGCTCATGTGCAGCTGCTAACAGTTACAATTAAGTTGTTTCAAGCTCCAATAAAATAGAAGAATCATTTCCTCCGCCTTACTGCCCGCAGTCATGCGTGGCCAGTAGCTGTGCAAAGCACCAGGCAGGTAGAGAACACTCTCGTCACTCCAGAGGGTTCTTTCAGACCCTTCGGTTCCTGCTGTCCTCAGACGAAGCGCGTTTGATCCTGCCTCTTATTTTTGCATCTTGTTCTCTCCCTACCTGAAGTGCAGTTGCCATCTCTCCTCATGGCCAGGTCCTTCCTGGCATCTAGACAGCAGCTTAAATACCACCTCTTCAGAGAGGCCTTCCCCAGGCACTCAAGCTAAAGCAGCTCTCCACCCACTCCCAATCCCCTATTCACAGAACTCTCCGGATCACTCGTCACCAGCTAATGCTTTCCTTGTTTATTTGTGTTAGTCGGGTAGTTGCTTAACTCCACCACGCCACGCGGCTCCACCCCAAAGAATACTTATGAGATGAGGGAGCTGGCTGGTCTTCTCACCCTGCACGCAGCTCCTCCTCATCCCTGCACCTGCAGCGTGGACTTCTCAGCAAGCTCTGTCAGTGAGCATCCGTGAGGGGTTCCGACCTGAGCCCTGTTCACACCCTCTCGGGTCTCTCACCTCACCTCCCCCCACTCCCCTTTTCTCATTGTCCTTGCTATCACCTAGACTGGTGGCAGGTAGGAAGGCAGACCATTCCACCGTTTCAACTCAGTCCACACGGCCAACACCAGCAGATCACTTCTGGTCATTTTCTTCTTACCCAATCAGTTTTTCTGCCCCTAGTTCTTCTGGTTCTAGACAGCTTCTAGGTCCCCAGAGGTGACATACTTACCTCTGGAAGCCTCTTCCTCTGCTTCAGAGCCCTGGCCCTGCTTCTCTGTGTGTGGAAGCCACACCTTCTCAGGCCCGGCAGGTGTGGCTCAGGTGGTAGCTTCTCTGCAGGCACAGGCTCCTCCTCAGTCCTCCCTGGCACTCAGCACTCACTTCCTGTCTGCAACCTGGGGTTCATACTTCTTCACCCCCTCTGCAGGCGCACAGGTAATCTGGGATCACACTCAGGCTGCAACAGTTCTCAGACCTTCAAGCTTCTCTGAGGATCAGTCTCCTGGGAGCCAGGGAACCACTGACAGGTCCAGAAACACAGGAAGTGATGCTCTGAGCCCTGTCTGGGACATTTCCACATCCTCCCCACCCCCAGGTGACTTTGACACACAACGAATTTGAGATCCACTGTTCTAAAACACCAAGTCATTCACAGGAGCAACCGAGTGCCGCTGCCCAAGTTCCCCGAGCCAGTACACTCACCACTCAAAACAAAATCGTTTTTTTATAAAATAATAAAGACAAAGGCCCCAGACACAGTCATTTTCTTTTCTGAGACAGGGTATCATGTAGGTTAGAATGTCCCCTCAAACTCACTATATAGCCAAGGAACCCCCTTGGACTTATGATCCCACCTCCACCTAATCCTGGGATTATAGATGTGCATCTTGAAACCCAGCTTGATTCACAGTTTCATAACCAGAACCTTCTAAAGTTACCTTATATGGCAGAAAGGACTTTAAAGGGGTGTGTTAAGTCAGGGAATCTGAGATGGAGAGTTACACAGAATAGTTCCAGGAAGTACTTAAGCAAGTAAAACAGTCTGAAGAGGGCCTGGGACTGTGGCCGAGAACTTGCTTAGCACCTAGGAAGTCCTGGGTTCAAATCTAAGTACCATCACAAAAAAAAAAAAAAAAGAAAGAAAGAAAGAAAGAAAAAAAAGAAAAAAGGCCCTTCTAACAGGAAGACAAAGTTCGGAGAGGAAAGAATGCAGGAAATGGCAGGAGAGACACATGATGAGGAATCATGCAAGATGGAAAGAAAAGGAATGTTCTCAGAGACTCACAGTGAACCAGCCCAGGCCACACCCGGATTGTTAACCTTGTAAGACCCATTCAGATTTCAGATCTTCTAAACTGAGAGTGAAGAAATGTGTTGTGTAAGCCACTGAGTTTATGGCCTTTTTATAGGAATTTACATCGCTCTTTTTAAAAAAATGCTTTTAATGTGTTTGTTGTTTGTTTGTTTGGGAGGGTATATGTGCCAACACATATATGTAGAGGTAGAAGTTCAAGACTGTCTTCAGCTACATGGGAGTATGAGGATAGTCTGGGCTACGTGAGACCCTTATTTATTTTATTATTTATTTATTTATCTATATTATTTATTTATTATTTTATTATTTTTATTTTCCTTTTGGGGGGTGTCAAGATCTCACTATGTAACCCTAGCTGTACTGGAACTCCCTATGTAGGTCAGGTTGGCCTTGAGTTAAGAGATGCACTAGCCTCTGACTCCTATGTGTTGGGTTAAAGGCATGTCTACTCCCCCATACTTGGCCCCATTCGAAAGCTTCTTTCTAGTGCGCTATTCTTGTCCTTAAAAGTATGTACCTTGGAGCTGGGCTATATCGGATATGGCATTGCTGGGCACAGGCAACTATTTAAATCTAAGTTAATCCAAATTAAATAAAGTTAAAGAGTTCAGCTCCTCAGCCCCTTTCACCACATCCCCAGTGAGACCAAGCACATGGTAGTGACACAAACAGAAGGTTTCTGTTGCCACAGGAAGCTCTACTGGGCTGTGCCAGATTAAGGCATCTCCCTAAGCATTCCAGGCTCTAGCTCTACCTCCTGCCCTATGACTAGAAAAACTTAAGAGGACGGAGATGATGACACCACACCCAAATCCACCCTGGCATTCATTCTTGAGCTCGTGTCCCGAGGAATGGAGTCAAGAGGCGTTTGCCAGAGTCTGACTTTTACTGAAAAGCCTGGATCCTTGGCATGGGAGAATCGGAATACAGGGTGGCCACTATAAGCAGAGGCGTTGGGGTGTGGGTGTGCAGATGGAGATTAGACTAGAAAGGAAGTAGGAAAGATGAGAGGAGCTGCACATAGGAAATGAAGCCTGCTGACATTATCACAAATTATAAATGTAGATGCTCAAAAGGGCCTCCCCTGGGGCCAGGCAGCATGTGATACTATCCATTGGTCTCCAGAGGTATTTATCAAGTCTGCAAAATACTACAGGATAGAGGGTCCTCTGAGAGTCCCTGGGAGCCAAACGGAATCAAGCCAACACCCTTGAAAGGCAAGAAACCGTGTTAGAGAAACAGGACAGAGAAACTGAGCAGAAACAAAGCCAAACTTCTGCAAACAGTTTTTGAAACCTGAACATTCACTATGTTTGCAAGGCTGTGGGGGAAAGGGCCTTCCCCCAGATTAGGGCTATATCATTGATTAGATTTTTCTTACTGGAGACAAGGGCCCTTCCAAGATACTCAGCCAGATGTGGATGAATGGATGGATGGATGGATGGATGGATGGATGGATGGATGGGTGAATGGATGGATGGATGGACAGGTGCTGGAGAGTGATTAGAGACAACTTCCTGCTCTGTCTATGAAGTGGGTGGTCAAATCATTGGACAGACATTTGGTAGCTAAACTCCAGGACACACTGTATAATTTCAAAACTGCAGTAGCCAGGTGGGATGGTGGCACACGCCTATTATCTCAGCGGTGGTGGAGGCTGGAGATAGCCTCAGCTACAAAGTGAGCTAGATGAGCTTAGCTTGCCTAGCATGCACAGGGCCTGGGTTTGGTTCCCCCAAGGTGCAAATAACGTACAATCACCACAGTCGCAGTGTAGAGGCAGCATCCGTGCTAAGGACACAGACACCTGAGCTAAAGGAAAGGAAGGAACAGACATTTACAAATGCCCACCCTGTTTGTGAACATCCCTACAAGAGATCAGCGACTTGACTCCAGCAAGATGACTCAGCAAGTAAAGGCCCTTGCCTCCAAGCCTGATGAGCAGAGTTTGATACTCAGGACCTACATGTTGGAAGGAGAGACGCTAGCCTGTCATTGGTCCACTGTCCTCCACTTGAGCACCATAGCAAGTATGGAAACCCTCCCTTCCTGCCACCATGCTTATGCACAAAGTTATTAAAAAACATAATTTCAAATGGAAAATGGCAATGCATGCCTTTAATCCCAGCACTCAGAAGGCAGAGACAAGCAGATCTCTGTGGGTTCAAGGCCAGCTTGGTCTTCATAGCAGTTTCAGGGTAGCCAGGGTTACATAAGGAGATCCTATAGGTAGATGATAGATAGATAGATAGATAGATAGATAGATAGATAGATAGATGATAGATAATGAATGAAATATTTGGGCTTGCGAGGGGAGAACAAAAAGACAACTCAGTTGTTAAGAGGCCTGGCTGCTCTTGCAGAGGACTTGGGTTCTGTCTCCAGCACTCACAACTACAGTTCCAACAGATCTAGTGCCCTCTTGTGGCTCCCATGGATACTACACACATTTGCTGCACTTAGTATATGCTGACAGACATAAAATAAAAAAGTATTAAAAAAAAAAAAACTTGAAGAAGGACTGGAAAGATGGCTCAGCAGTTAAGAGAACTTGCTGCTCTTCCAGAGATCCCGAGTTCAATTCCCAGCACCCATGTAAGGACAGCTCAAACCGTCCTGTAACTTCAGCTCCAGACGATCCTAATGCTCTCTTCTGGCCTCCATATGCATGCATGTGTGTGCCCACACACAGTCATAAAATTGCTTAAGTAAATGTTTTTAAATTTAAAATAAAAAATTAAAGAAACCAATACCTTGTTTGGTGTCTGGGAGTGACAGATAGGGAGAAGGGCTGGAGAGAAAACAACTTTTACTCCATAGTGTTTGATTTTTTTTCTAAGCATTGGATGTCAGCAAATATTTCTATTTGATACGCATAACACTAAGATGAATGGCACATGGATGAAGTAGCTTGAACCTATAGTCCTGGCACTGTAGAGCATGGACTGAGGTAGAAAGAATTTCATGAACTCAGGGCAGGAGGAACTGTATAATAAGTTTCAGTTAAGCCTGGGCTACAGAGTGAGACCCTGTCTCAAAACACCAAACAACAACAAACTGTAAAATTAACAGAAGTATAGATAATTCCTGATTTACACTTTTATACTTTTCTGATCTATGTTTTGTCTATCTATCTATCTATCTATCTATCTATCTATCTATCATCTGTCTATCTCAATCATCTATCTATCTATCTATCTATCTATCATCTATCTATCATCTGTCTATCTCAATCATCTATCTATCTATCTATCTATCTATCTATCTATCTACCTACCTACCTACCTATCTCTATCATCTATCTGTCTGTCTGTCTGTCTGTCTGTCTGTCTATCATCTCTGTATCTATCTCATCATCTATTTATACAGCGTGTGCGTGGTGCTATCCATCCGACAGAAGCTGCATCCAGAGATGTTCCACCGTGATCTCTTGCTGGGCTGGTAGCAATGTGTTCTTTGATCCCCTCTCACGCTGGGGAGCAGCAGTGGGTGGCAGCTCCTTGTTACCCCGGTAATTTTAAGAGGAACCGTCGTTGTCGAGCCTCTGGAGTAAAACAGAGTTGCTGCTGGCAGGTGTGACTCAGCTGAGGGGTCTCCAGATATATTTCCCTCCTAATGATCTTTCTAATGTAGGACAAGTTTATGAGGCCTGAGGCCCCTGTCGGGGGGAAGCATCAGGAGACTTCTATATGCGTGCTTACGGACCCAAGCCAGGAGTGTTGCTGGCTCATTGGCAAGGTGGTACCTGCGCAGGGCCCTGAGCCCCTAGGGTGCTCTTCAGGCAAAGGACTTCTGTCTCTGCTTAGGATACCATTTCCTGCTACCTGTGGCTCCTCGAGACAAGTCTCCTCTGTCAATCTGAGCTGTAGTGAAGTTTGGGAAATGACCTGACCGTGCAATGTTTCCCGCCCCTTCCCCCCCCCCCCCGCCCGAGTTGGATGCCGCTTTGTGATCCTGTTTCTGATTTGGGTGCCACCACACCTCAGTCAGAGCATAGACAGCCACCCCTGAATGGTCTCCTGCCATCTCCTCACAGCAGGGAAGAAAATCAAAGTGAGTCCCCATGGCTGCCATGTGATAGTCGCTATGGACACCAGACACTAGCCTATATCAGATGGGTTTGCATCCAATTAGCCACCCCCACAACAACACCATAGCAACAACAGTAATATTATGGCTCTTGAAAAAAAAGCCACACACACACACACACACACACACACACACACACACACACACACACACAGTCGTGTGACACTTCTAAAGCCACAGAGATGGCATTTTTCACACCCTCCAACTGCCTGTCACTTCCTAACACTTGGCTTCTTCAGTAGGCAGTCACAGGCTTGAAGCAATTACCTCTTCACACCCTTGTGAGACTCGTGTACCCTTCAAGAGGAAGAGACTGATGGGAGAGCGAGCAGCAAGTCGCAGCTGAAGGCTGCATCTTCCCCGGGCTTCTGCCTTGGAAGTAAGGAGGCCGTGGACGCGAGGAACACCGAGCCAGCTGCTGATCACACAGGCTTGGGGAGTGCAGCAGCACACTAGCTACCCTCTGTCTGCCTGGCTGGCTTCATTCTCTGTGCCAGGCCCACACTGGGCACTTGGGTTTTGGTGGTAGTTGCAATGGGCCACCTCCTAATCGCCAGACTTCGATATGAAAAACATTCACCCAAATGAAAAGGCATAAATCAAGGCCCAAGTGGTGGTGTGAAGGAAAACAGTGCTTCTCGGAGAGCAGGAGCTCAGGCTGTTCTTACACAATGAGCAGAAAGCTCTGTGAGTCAGCAGCCAGGGGAGGGGCAAGAGGGAGGGGGAGGGAGGGGGAGTGGCCAGTGTGCTAGAGGGCAGAACCACAGCTGGAGGTTCACTCTTAAGCAAGAGGCTTCCTCAGCAGACTGTAGGAGGGTGTTAGGGGGGTGGGGAGAGCTTGTCCCCCAACTTAGTAGGTAATTCTAAACCTATCCCTCCCTGAAGAGACAACCACTCAACTGACAACTGGTCCCCACTTGCATCTTAAACTATGTCCCTGGAAGCCTGTCTTTCTTGGCTCCTCCTTGGCCATGTGCTTAGGACTCTAGTGGAGGGACACACTGTGAACACACAAGTCTTACCCCATATTCTAGTCCATTCCCAGGACACTTTTTCATCATTTTCTTTCCTTCTTGTTCTCCAAAGCACATCGTCCACTCGGACTATGCTCAGGACAGACTGCTGGAAGTCCCCTGTCACTCATCCCTGGCGGAACCCCACATCACCCCACCATCTTACGCCACTGGCAACGTGGACTCCAAATCCTCACCTTCCACACTGGCTCTGAGTACCTACTACAAACATGGAGACCTGCAGTGAGTGACTGGACTCACAGGTAGTTACGGAACACCTTTATCTACCGTTATCATTCCGTTTCTATAGAGAATAAAGGCCAGGATCCCCATGGCAACCACAACCTGCAGATGCTCATGCTCAAGTAACACACACACACACACACACACACACACACACACACTTAAATTATTTAATTTTGTTATTTTGTGTGTATGGGCATTTTTTCCTGCAAGTGTATCTGTGTATGGGTGCTGTGTCCCTGGAGGCTGGAAGAGGGTGCTGGAGTTACAGTCAGTTGTGAGTGAGCTGCCACGTAGCTGGAGATCAAACCCCAGGTCCTCTGCAAGAACAGTGAGTGCTCTTAGCTGCTGCGCCAACTTCCCAGCCTCTAGAGAGTGTCTTATGTAAAGTGAATGAGTGTTTGCATAAAACCCACACAATCTCCTCTTGTACTTCATTTTAAAATTAACTTGTTTGCTCTGCGTGTGAGCTTGCACGCACACACACACACACACACACACACACACACACGTGCTCACACCCAGACCAGAGAACGACTTTCAGATCTGGAACTCTCCTTCCACCCTGTGGCCGGCTTGGCAGCAGGCTCCTTGACTTGCTGAGCCATCCTGACAGCCCTTCCCGTGCATTCTAAATCATCTCTAGATTGCTTATGATACCTAACACCATGTAAATGCCGAGGAAATAATTGTCATACTGTGTTATTAAGGGAACACTGACAAGGGAAACAGTGTTCACTACAGAGGCAATGGTTTTTGTTTTTGTGTGTGTGTGTTTTTTTTTTTAATTGTCTCTTGGCTACGTTTGCCTCAGCTTTTCCTCTGCTGGCACCAGAGTCGTCACTGGAATGTCCAAAGCAGAAGTGTGACATGATCGGAAACATTGCTTAAAAAGATCAGACCGGAGCAGCCAGGCACAGTGATGCACGCCTTTACTCCCAGCATGCATAAGGCAGAGGCAGAGAAGCAGAGAAGCAGAGAGGCAGAGAGAGAGAGAGCGCGCGCGCGCGCGCGCGGCAGAGAGAAAGAGGAGGCTCTCTAGGCAAGGAGGAGAGCTTGCAGATCGAGAGAGAGAGAGAGAGAGAGAGAGAGAGAGAGAGAGAGAGAGAGAGAGAGAGAGAAGCTGGTGGAGAGGCAGAGGCAGGTTGATCTCTGTGAGTTCATGACCTACTGGCCTGTTCTACATAAACAATTCTTAGCCAGTCAGGGCTACACAGTGAGATCCTGTCTCAAGAAGAAAATAAATTAAAAAAATAAAATTAAATTAAAAATAAAAAAAATAAATAAAAAGTAGGGATTGGGAAGAGGCAAGGCAGTTAGGAAGTGATTACAGCAGAGCCAGGCTATCTGATTGGTAGCCCCAGCTCTCCACAGTATGCAGAGGGTCTGGGGGTGGGGGGACAGGGGCTGTTAAAATGGTAGAAATTTAACATCAATTTTGCAGGAAGAGGGCCAAACCTGTTTCCGAAACACATGTGAGGAGAGAAAGAGGGAGGGAGGGAGGGAGGGAGGGAGGGGGAATGGAGGGAGGGACGGAGGGAGGGAGGGAGGGAGGGAGGGAGGGGGGAAGGGAGAGAAAAAGGAAAGAAGTCAAGGATTTTGAGGATTTGGACTAGAACAGTTGTGAAGACACATCTGTCATTCTCTGACCTCGGGGAGCCTAGTTTGGGGTAGGTTGTGTGGGAATGCCAAGAGCACATCATGATGCACACATCAGGACGGGATGCAGGGCTCTAGGCAGAGTACCTGAGTCTGCCCTCTACCAAGAGGGCAGAAGGAAGCCCCAGACGCAGTGACCACCCAGGTGAAGCCTGGGAGCCTCATCCCAGTTGCAAGACTGAGAGGAGACAATGGAGACTGAATAAACAGGGATTTCGTCTGCACCCTGGATTTCTCAATCAGGCATTTTCCCACTTGTCCCAGCCTACAGGGTGGGGGCAGGGCTGGAGAAAGCGGCCCAACCACAGGCTCCAAAATCCTGGCTGCAAACAGCTCTACTCACTCCCTACCTGTCAGTCTCCCTGGCCTTCCCTGGAGGCCCTCAGAGCCCTGCCAAGAGGTTCCAGAAAGCCCAGTTGTCTCTGAGCTGTCATGAGGGATTGGGGTGGTCCAGCTTCAGGGCCAAGTAAGTCCAGAGCACAATGCAGGGCCAAGGCGGGCACCTCCCAGGGAAGTGGCTCCTCCCTACTCATCAGAAACCAGCATAACAGCATGTTTAAGGGCCTCTCGGGGACTGATGGCACCAGCCAAGTGTTGCCTGGCCCATTTCCTCCGTGAAGCATATATCAAATACAAGGCCCTGTTTTAACATATTTCTGGCCCGTCCGTGGACAGGAGAGAAAAGGGAGCATAGGTTCCCTTCTCTCCCTTCTGCCTTCCAGGAACATAGGTTCCAGTAGGATGCAGGGATGCTATGCATAATACACAAGCAAAATATACTCTTAAAAGGAAGGGAAGGGAAGGGGAGAGGAGGGGAGGGAAGGAGAGGAAAGGGGAGGGGAGGGAAGGGGAGGGGAGGGGAGAGGAGGGGAGGGGAGAGGAGGGGAGGGGGAGAAGGAGAGGGGAGGGGAGAGGAGGGGAGGGGGAGAAGGAGAGGGGAGGGGAGAGGAGGGGAAGGGAGGAAGGAGAGGGGAGGGGAGAGGAGGGGAAGGGGGGAAGGAGAGGGGAGGGGAGAGGAGGGGGGGAGGAGAGGGAGAGCTGGGTGTGGTAACCCAGACCCATGAGGTTGAGAGATGATCACAAGTTCAAGACCATCCTATGATATACAACAAGAACAACAAAACCACACCCCGCGCAAGAATATTAGAAGGTGATGATGGGCTAAGAATAGAAGAGAACAAGAGGGAGCCGTGGAAGATGGCCCCTGATCCCATTGCCTAGCGTCTGAGGTAAGATGGCTCTGAGCTCCAGCCCAGCCTGGGTTGTGGAATCACAGAAAAAAACTCTGCCTGGAAGAACAAAACTAGACCAGCAAACAGGGCTGGGGTGAGAGGACTGTTGGGTGCTCAGGTGACCTCAGGTGACTGATGGTGGCAACCTTAGGAAATTGGAGATGTGATCATTTTTCTCATGTCACTGCATGGATGTCTTCTATGACCTTCTGGCCATTCCACTCACTAAGTCTCTCATAAGGTAACAAATGACTAATCAGAGCCACCAACAGCTTGTTAGGGCTCTCTTCTCACCAAGGTAACATCATACCCAGAAGACAATGAATTATGGGAGGTTCCTCCTAAGATTATTACAAGCACGGCCATCACACAGAACTAGCTGATTCCTGAGTTCTAGGTGCACATTGGCTCCCAACCTCTTTCCAACTAACACCACCATCTGAGTTACTTATTACCTACTCTCTCCCCAGCTACTAGACAAAACCATACTACAGTGGTTTCTCTAACAGAAGCTGGGGCACATCCTTACCCCTTGCCAGGCCACTGTCCCCATAAGCACTGCTTTTAGGGCTGTGTTAATTAACCTCACCGTTCCACGTGATAGAAACAGTACTTTCCCGAGAAGAACTGACCCCAGTACTGAGTGAGCCCTGCTGACTGCCATCGCCAGCAGGTGCTGCTGAGGCACCTGTGAGAAGGGCTTTGACTCTTCTTGTCAGTGTGCCTCCACAAAAAGCCACAGCCTGAAGAGGATGTCACACCTGGGTACATGGAAAACCAGCCCACGTTACAAAACTTAGGCCTCTGACCACAAGCTAACACTGTCATTTTAGAAACACTAGCCACCTTCCTGGGGCCGGTAATGAGCAGCGTTCAAGGTACTTCCTGTTAGGAGCACGGTGGCTGTTGTTGAAGGTCCATGATGGTCGCCCAGCTCTTGACCTTTCCACCGCCCTTTATTTGACGCGCAGCTATGAGCTGACTGAAATAGTGCCAGGTCCCAGGTCCCAGGAGAAGACATAGCCACTAACAACAGAGCAATCACCAAGAACTAGACCAGACACCATCTACTAGAAACTCTTCTAGTTGTGTCCCTTGATGAATTTCAGGGTCTTGAGAGTTGCCATAAGGAGCCAAGGAAGGGACACGTTGTTATTCTGCCCAACCCCCCAACTAGTTGAGCTGTCCAAATAGCCCTGTTAGGCCCAGGCTATTCTAGGACTAAGCAAAATCCCAAGAGGTTTATTTTTCAAATGCATGGAATCAGTATCTACTTGGCTGGGGATGGGAGGGGGCTCATGGAGGATGACATCATAGGGTAAGGACAAGTGCATGAGTGACAAGCAGGGACATGCTGCAGAGGCCAAACACCAGGGCTTTTGTTGCTTTACGACAAAAAGCTTCTGTGGTGACTAACCAAGTCCCGTAAAGCCCAACCTGGACCAGCTAGATGGCTCAGCAGGTAAGAATGCTTGCTTCCAAGTCTGGTGATCTGAGTTCAATCCCTAGGACCCACATGGCAGGAGGAGAAGAGAACTGACTTGCAAAAGTTGTCTCTGATTACACACACACACACACACACACACACACAAAGTAAATAAAGAACCACAAACAAAACAAGCAACAATTACGTCCATCTCTTCCCCTAAGTCCTAGCTCTCAAACCTAACTACTTAAGCTTCTAGAAAGAAACAGCCCATCCACAAGGTCAGAGACCCAGCATTTCCCCACACCATTACCATGGGAACCAAGTTTGTCTGTGAGTTTTGGTGGAGGTAGTTCTATCTAACCAGCAGAGTACAGAAGGACAATCTTAAGATACAGGCCAGGACTTAAAACCTTGGCCCCGGGAGGGGCAGGAGGATGGCTCAGCAGTCAAGCCTGTGTGCACTCTTTCAGAGGACCTCAGTTCAGTTCCCAGGAAACACCCATGTCACTGGACTCCTCACAACTGTCTGTAACTCAGACTCCAGAGGGATCCAGTCCACCGAACTCCTCAAGAACCTTCATATGCTCACATCAAAAATGAAATACAATCTTTAAGAAAAACAACTTGCCCTCGAGAGAGGTAAAACCTAATTTATAAACCCTGGCTCTGCCATTTGCTCACTGGATAACAGAAGGGGAGATCATTTGGCTTCTCTGTGACTCAGTTTCCCTGCATGTAAAATGCATAACAATCACAAGCCTATTTGTGGATTACACGAGAAAATGTAAGCCAGGGATTTTCAACAAATGCTTGGAAATGAGTAGGACCTAGGTGAATACCATCATTCAATATTTATGAACAGACACATGTAACTTAAAACCATCTCCCCACATGTGAGATGTATGCCCACTAATGGGTTGAGAAGCTACGGCACGTGTAAGTTGAGGTGAGAGGGCTAGCTTCAGACCTCTCCATTTTGCATCGACCTCTCCCGTATCCAACCTCATTCCTCCCCACTGAGTCTCAGAAGCCCAGAGGTTCCCAGCGCCCCCATTCAGAATGTGGCATTCTATCCTGCTCAACCTACCTCAGAAACCCCTTATCGCCGTCTCGGGATGGTGTTTGCACAGTCCCATAGCTGCCTAGGACCTCTTAGGCTCCTATCACAGAGTATTCAAAAGCACAAGGCCCCTCTCACCAGTGGGGTGGAGACATGGCTCAGGAGATGGCCCAGCAACTGCCGCTCCAAAAACCAACCAGAAAGCTCTGTACTCAACGTGGAGTGGACACCAGAGCCCTGAGGTAGCAGGAGGGCAGGCAGGAAGGAGGAGGAGGGCAGCAGAAACATGAGTGCTCAGCTGTACAGTGTCCGGAATCCCATCAGGCGTCCCCTTCCTGCTGCAAAAAGGGCCCAGGGCCCTGCCTAGCCCAGCACTCCCAGAGCCATCCAGCCAGGGGACAATACCTCACAATCTCCTAAGGCCCTAAAGGTACACACAGGCATCCTTCCCTCTCGATGAAGGCTTACAAACAGTGCTTTTGCTTCTGAGGAGCCTTAGCGTCTGCACTGATAAACTCAAAAACCTGTCTCACGTAGTTGCAAAATGAACAGAAATCTGTAGGCTGAGTTCTTTTCAGGTAAGCTGGAAGATAAACAAATAACATGATTATATCTCTTTTTTTTTTTTTATACCCGCGGATGTCAACACACCTGCCAACCTGACTGACATCGGGAGAAGCATGTGGGGATATATCAGGACACTTTACCTAGATCCATATACCAGAGTCCCTGATGTAAATGCTGCAACAGAGACTTCTGAGGTCTGCTCCAGGATTTGGACTAGGTGGTTATGGGTGGGCCTGAGAACATGTAACACCAGCCAGTGAGTTTCCAGGAGGGACTGATTGGTGCAGTCCGTCTGGGGGATGCCCTCTGGAGAAGCAAATGCTCTGAGGTCTTACAGCTAAAGATCACCTGGGGTGGCCCTGAGGAGAGCCAAGGAACACTGTAGAAACACTCTGTTTTTCTGTTGATGTCTGATTAGCCTTGAGCTTGCCGGGTTGCAGCTCAAATCCAGAGAGTCTCCTGCACAGTAAGCAAACGGGCTACCCACTGAGCCACACTGCCAGCACCCACTCTGAGCTCTTGCCTGGTTAAGCACTTTGTGGGGTTTTTGAAAAATGGAAGACTCTCAGATGTTCCACGTCCTCAGACCCAGGCAGGGCTAAGGGTGGAGGCCCCAGGACTTTGTTTATCGCATTTGCCTTTTCTAATCTCCGCAGAGTCCTGCATCATCCTTGGAGGTTACAGTAAAAGGCTTTAGGGGTCCCCAGCTGCTTAGCACCCTTGACTCCCTGGCTCTCAGTTTTTGCTAATGTATGTTCCCCTTCTCAAGCATGGTTTCCTTTCCACCCTCCCAGAAGCATGGCTAAACCTTGGGCTCATCAAAGCTGGTAAACAGGAGGGGCACTGCAGAGCCCTAGACCAGAAAATATAAAGACAAGTTTCTCCATCCTGGGCAGAGCCTGGTCATGGTGGGTTCCTGGGGCCCGGACAGGCATATACACTGAACCCACTGTCCCAACCACACAATGCACAAGAGGCTTGCAGGGCAGTCAGCCAGGGCCCACTCATGCCAGTACCATCTGGGAGCCCTTGCCAGGCCTCGAAGGGCCGGCTGAAGAAGCTGGACTCTGTCCTGGGGCACAGTTGGGCTCTATTCTTATGTCAAGGGGGAATGTGTGACTCTCCTTGGAGTGAATGGGGGACCCTGGAAAGGCAGAGGAGGAAACAGAGCCATCACTGTGCCCCAAGAGGGCTCCCCACGCGGCTCCCGGCTCCAACCAGCCCCTCGTGGTGGGGCCTTGCACAAGCCTCCAACAAGAAAAGGCTAAGCTAAAGGCAGACAGGGAAATGGACAGCCCACAGTCCAGTACAGGAATCCCGGATCCTACTGCCAGACCTGAACCAGAAAGGCTGAACCAGAAACTTGTACCCAGGCAGCCAACGAGACCTAGCAGGGTAGGGTTCCAAGGGACAGGACAGCATCCATGACACAGTGCCCTGCCTGTTGGCAGGATGGATGCATCCAAAGACTCTGTCCTGTAGGGAAAGAATGCAGATCATGCTAAGAGGAGGTAGCACACACTAGCAGAAGCTAGTACGGAAGGCTGCTGAGAAGCCAGGGACCCCTACAGCCTTTCCCTGCAACCCCCCCCCCAAGAGGCTCCCAGATTTCTAATGCATGTCATACATTAGCACAAGTCCCCACAGGCAGGTACTGTGTCTCTTACTTCTCATAGCATCTCTTCTACAGGCTGCAACAAGTATCACTAAATGTTATCTGTGGTCTGAAGAGAAAACAAGGTATCAGGCATTGTAACAGACCACAACTTGGCCTGACCTTTCTAGACAACAATAGGACAATGTTGGTACAGCCACTTACAGGAACCTCAGGCAGAAAGACAGACAACGGCACAGAGAATGTTCTTTCTATTGATTTTAATAGAAAGAGGAATTTTAAAATGGAAACAACCTCAGTATACATTGCTAGGGGACTTTAGTAATTTCTGTTAAAATATGAAGTAGTGGCTGAAATATTCCAAGTGGCTGAAAATATATTTGGTAGTAGAAATATACTCTTCCCACCCATCTGCCCTACCCATCTACAAAGCCTCTCTCTGTAGCCCAGGCTGGCTCAAACTTATGATTTTCCTGCCTTCATCTCCTGAGGATTACAGATGTGTCACCACACACCTAGCTTGATATAAATATGCTTAAAGAATATTGTTAAGGGACTGGAAAGGTAGATGGCTCAGCAGCCAAGAGTACTGACTGCTTTTCCAGAAGACCTGGGTTCAGTTCCCAGTACCTACATGGTGGCCCACAATAGTCTGTAACCCCCATTACAGGGGCTCTGACGCCCTCTTCTGGCATCTGTGAGTACTGCACCCGTGGTACGGATAAACATCTAAGCAAAACACCCATACATACACATAAAATAAAAATAAACAAATCTTTAAAAAATAAACATTTAAAATGAATGCTAATCTGAAAAGCATGTTGCGCAGTGGTGTATGTATTAAGAGAGGGAGAAAGCAGGAGCCGGAAAGGGGAGTGAACTGTGAGGCAGTGGGGGAGGGGAGGCCTGGGTGGGGCTGGGAATGAGGACAGGGAGCAAGGGGGCCAACCGAGGGTGGGAACCCGTGAAGGCGAAGGCGTTTGACTAAGTCCCATAGCCTCCCCCTGGATTAGCCTTAAAGAACTGTGAAAACATCCGGAAAATATTTAGCTAGTAAATCTCTCAGCAGCCCCTCCACCCGGCTTTGTTTATTAACGCTTTCCTACATTCTCGGCCCTCACACGCCCAGTCCTACCTCAGACTCCGGGAACCCACATGACCAGAGACAACTAGATCGGGCTGGACTGGGTGAGCTCGGGTGGAGTGGGTGCTGTCCGTCGGTGTCAACCCCTCCTGCCAGAGCAGCCTCGGAATATGCCGGGGCTGGATGGCAGTGCTGCTCCACCTGCTTAGACATCTCAGCCATCAGGGAAAGACCCAGGGATCCAAGAAAAAGCAAACGTTAAAGGGTCTTTTGGGAGGAAGAAGAGGAGCGAGCCACTTTGCAGATTGTGTGGTGGCGGTGGGGGTGGGTGTCTTTGCTCCAGCTGGCTCCCTTCTTCTGGAACTCCTTGGAGTTCTCAGAGTGGACACACTTGAATAATGAATGAATGGGCTGAGTCTGTGGGGGGGAGCACTCATGTGTACACACACACACACACACACACACACACACACACAAAATCAGGGAAGCAACTGCCCTGTTGGGAGTTGAACCAATCCCGATGTAGAATATGATAGAAGGAATACACTTTAAAACTAACGGGCTCTGATTCTAGTTTCCACAAATAGCAGGACAGCCACACAACAGGCTATGAGTTCAAATCCCAACTCTGGTACTTGAGCTATGTGACCTTCTATAGTCCATTTCCTGGAGTGGAGAATCTGGTATAGCTGCAGGGAGACAGTGCTAAGAAATGGGAGCCCATAAGCCCAGGTGTGAATGCAGATCATGTGCTAGATTTTCCACCAGTCTTCTATGTGCTTAGGACTTAATTTCTCATCTATTAAGACTAAAACCTAAAGTCCGGACAGATGCAGCCCACTGGAGCAAGTGTGTTGATTTTCATTTGAACTGACTGGCTACATTTCAAGACTGGGAAATTTCAAGATTCCAGCCAGGCGCATGTTTGTGAAAACTGTCTAGTGTTGTTTAGAATGATACCCAGTTCCCAGGGTCTTAGGTACATGCTAGGCCTTGGCACTTGTACCTCTAAACCCACTCAAGATGATTTAACTTTCTGTGACGGTCAGAATCAGCTTTGCTCTGAACCATAAAAATAACAAGAGAGTGATTTGAGGAGCCCTAAAGGAGACTCATCAGTAACTCCATCAGCCCTTCCTCAAATGTCCACACAGGGTGAGCGATTCCATAGAAGGCTCAGTTTTTATCTCTGCCTCAATGTCAGCATTCAAATCCCACCCAGCGACCCTGAAGGATTCTAGGTGTGCACTCCCCAGGGGATACAATCTGGCCACAGCCAGGGTGGAAAGGCATGAATGCCTTTTGAGAACTTTGATCTTGCAGACATGAACTTGAACCAGGGGAATAACGACTAGTGTGGGGTCTTCTCTGGATTCTCGGGTAACGATGAGAAAGCAGAAATGCTAGGTTTTCTTCCAAGAAGCAAACTGAAAGCAAGTCTAACCCTTGAATTCCCAAGGCTGGGCCAGTTCCCAGCAGGCTGTGTATAACATGCTGTTACCTCTTAAGCCCATCCCCCTTACCCCCACTCCCACCCCTTCAGCTCCTCCTTGCAGATGCTGATTCAACAGTAGAACCCTCACAGAGATCTGAGAAAATTCCATGACCATCTCTTGGGCCACATAAGCTCTCTGCAGATTACAGGCAAACACTGAGTCAGACATGTAAACATCTGGGGCTTAACTAAATCTTCTGCTCTCTGGGTCAGTTGGGTGGACTCCTTAACTGGACCAGTGAAAGATTCAGGTCCAGTTTCCAGGGAACCTGGCCAGGTCTGGGACTCAGGTCCTTGACCCTGTCTTGGACCAGGTTGAGTCATAGAAGAAGCCAAGGCAGTTAGTGCAGCCTCACAGCCCACACCAACAGTTCCGGGGCTGCTCCACACCCAGCCCACACGTGGGAGGCACAGGCCAAGACGCTCCAGGATTCCATTCTGTGGTGGAGGAAACAGTTCCCTAATCCCTTCCTAAATCAAGTCCTTGCTGCCCAGAGTCCAGAGGCCATTGTTTGCTTTGCTGGGCTGTTCCTATGCTGACCTCCTGCTGTGGGAAGTCCTGAGTCAAGAGGGTAGGGGGCACAGGGAAGAGGTGACAAGGGGACACACACACTTCCTTGCATGCACGGCCCCCAGGGCCAGAGCACCCCAGACTTGATTATCTCCGCTTTGATTTTCAGCCCACACCCCATGGAATTCCAGAACCCTGTTGAAGCCAAGGCCCATCCTCCCCCCTTCCCCTTCACTGAGCCAGAAAACAAAACATGGTGTCTCCCTGCTTATATTTAATTTACAACACTTGTTCTTTGCCTGCATGCACGGTTAATATAAAAAAAAATGTGAAGGACTTTTTTTAAAAATTCCAAGCAGAGTGATATTATAAACGGAAATGATGCTTGATTGATTCCTCCCTGTAGGTCGGCAGTTTTCTCTGTCATCCTCTGATTTAAAATCCACAGGCACAGAAGTGTTAGCCTTACTGCAGAGCCCATTCATTAGGGAAAGGAAAGTGTCACCAGCAAAGGATGCTGGGACAATAGGTATCTACATGCAAGACAATGGAGCTGGACCCATTCCTCAAACCATTAGGCTCAAAATCCTAAGTGGCAGAGAAAAAAAAAAACACTACAAAGTTCTTTAAAGGGGCTAGAAAGATGGCTCAGCTGTTAGCAGCACTTGCAGGTCTGTAACTCCAGCCCCAGAGGATCCGATGCCCTCTACTGGCTTCTGCAGGCAACTGCACTCAGATGTACAAAGCCGGACAGACAGACAGACAGACAGACAGACAGACATGTAGGCAAGCATGCATGCATACAGGCACACGTGCCTGCAGACCCTAGAAGAAAATGCAGGCAAAAGTCATTATGACCAGGATTAAGCAATAGTTTCTAATGACAACCAAAGAAGAACAGAACAAAGTCAATCAGCTTTCACCTAACTTAGTAGCCTTTGTGCTCTAAAGGACAGAGGGGGGGAAAGAAAAAGTTCATAAAGCATATATCTGACAAAGGTGTCTCTTTTTAAAAAGTTTATTTTATTTTTATATGTATGGATGGCTGTTTTGCCTGCATGTAGTCTGTGTACTATGCTTGTGCCTGGTACCCATGGAGGTCAGAGACAGTGTCAGATCTCCTCGAGGTGACATTACAGACAGTTGTGACCCACAATGTGGGTGCTCAGAACCAAGTTTGTGTCCTCTAC
Organism: Apodemus agrarius; assembly: GCA_964023405.1. NCBI lineage: Eukaryota > Metazoa > Chordata > Mammalia > Rodentia > Muridae > Apodemus > Apodemus agrarius. The sequence goes on along the minus strand of OZ030015.1, from coordinate 52,338,841 downwards.
AGGAGCAGAAGGTGTTTTTAACTGCTGAGCCATCTCTCTGCCCCCCCAAATGACTTTTATCTTCAGTATATAAAGGTTACTTACAACTCAATTCTGAAAACATTTGGTTTTTAACCCAGAGTTTATAAGGCAAAAGCATGCCTGTCTTGGTGGCACCTTTAACCCCAACACTCAGGAGGCAGAAGCAGGTGGATCTTCATGCGTTCAAGGCCAGCATGATCTACACAATAAGTTTCAGGTCAGCTAGCACTACATAGTGAGACTCAAAAGAGAGAAGGGGGAGATAGAGTCATTAGGCTCATTGATACAGACATTATTTGGGGCTAGAAAGGTGGCTCAGCAATTGCCCCTCCAGAGGACCTGGGTCTGATTACCACCAGGAATGTTCAGCAGTTCACAATCACCTGTAACTCCAGTTCCAAAGGATCCATGTCCTCTTCTGGCCTCCTTGGACACAAACACACATGCAGTATATATACATACATACATACATACATACATACATACATATAGATGAACAAGTGAATCAATGAATGAATTAAGAAGTATTTTAATTGGCAGAGGCTATGACTAGACCTTTCTTCAAGGAAGATGTGTGAGTGGCCAAGATACCCATCACCATGAGTCTTCAGGGGAAAGCAAAACCAAAATGGAAAATGGAGAGCATGCCACACCCACTAGCAACCGCAATGGTAAAGAAACACAGATAATAACAAATGCTGGCAAGGATGTAGAGGAGCTGGAAGCCTCCTACACTCCTGCTGTGGATATCAAATGGTACAGCAGTCTTGGAAAGCAGCCTGGCAGGTCCTCAAAGGTTACACACTGTTACCATAGGATTCAGCAGTTCCACTCTAGGTATTTGTCTAAGAGAATTGAAAGCATATGTCCACAGCTGTGTCATTCCTAAAGGCCAAAACGTAGAGATGACCCAACAAACGCAGCAACTGATGACTGATTAGACATAATGCAGCCTAGACACCCCAACTAGAACATCATTCAGAGGTCAAAGGGAATGAGATCCTAACACACAGAGATAAACTGGAGCATACAGAAAACTCTCTCTCTCTCTCTCTCTCTCTCTCTCTCTCTCTCTCTCTCTCACACACACACACACACACACACACACACACACACACACATGAGGGAAGGTGAGTGTGGTCTGGGGTGATTTAGGGACAAGGGGGAAAACTGGTAAGGAGCACATTTTTTTATTTCTTATGATTTATTTATTTATTTTATTTTATTGGTGTGTGCAGGAGGCCAGCTGTTGTAGCTCTGACTTGTCTCTGCTGATACCACACTGTAAGAGCTTCACACTTAGGCATTCTTGTTTTGCTTTTGGTTTGTGTACTTTTGGTTTTGGTTTGAGACAGGATCATGCTATGTAGCCCAAGGTTTGCCTACAAGTCTCTGCCTCTGCCTCAGAAGGAGCTGAGATCACAGCTGTTTGCCACCATACCAGGCTCTGACTTTAATTAATTAATCATTAGCAGAGTCTCTTTTAAAATGGCTAGGACCTTCATTTTTAAAATCTAGCAAAATCTCTGATCCCTCTCCTCCACCATGTCTCACGGGTTTAGCAGCAGCCATCCTCCAAAACCTCTCCCCCTCTCTCTCCAGAGAACGCCAAGTGTCTCCCAAGCTCCTGTGACTGAGGTCCATCCAAAAGCCAGACGCTTGTCTACACACGCTTCCCTAGAGAAAAGGGTTTCCTGTCTTCCACTCCATGTAACTTTACATTTTTGTTTAAAAGCTAAAATTGTACACATTTGTCACATCCAGACAGCATGGTGTTCTGAATTTCATGCACGTTGTGGAATAGCTTGATGGAGTAAACATGTATGACATCAGACATTTATGACTTGTGGGAAGAACACAAAATTTATTCCTGGCAATTTTCAAGAAATTCTTGTGACTTCTAAACACCATGCTATTCAACTGTTCCCCTTAATTTACTCCTCCTGTTAGCTTAAGTTTTGTATCCTTAGATCACTATCTGCTCAACTCCCCCATGCAGTCTTCCCTGTCCCCAGTACCCACCATTCTGTTCTCTGCTTTGTTCAACACTAAATTCCTCATGTGACTGAGACTGTGATGGGTATGTCTTCCTGTGCCTGGTTTATGTTACTGGGTTGTTATAAATGACAGAACTGTCTTCCTTCTTTTTGAAGTTTGAATAATATTCCACTCTATACATATAGTGTATTTTCTTTATTCATTCATCAGTAGGCACTAAGGTTGATTCCATATGTTGGATATTTGGTGAACATAGGGGTGTAGGTGTCTCTCAACACAGATTCCTTTCTCTCTGGACACTGTCTTAGTGAGGGTTTTATTGCTGTGAAGATATACCATGACCAAGGCAACTCTTATAAAGAAAACCATTTAATTGGCACTGGCTTACAGTTTCAGAAGTTTAGTTTATTATCGTCATGGTGGGAGACATGGTGGTATCCAAGCAGGCATGGTGCTGGAGAAGGAGCTGAGAATTCTATATCTTGATCCACAGGCAAGAGAAGGAGACTGCCCCAATAGGCCTAGCTTGAGCACATGAGATCTCAAAGGTCAACTCTACAGGGATATGCTTCCCCCAACAAGGCCACACCTACTCCAACAAGGCCACACCTACTCCAACAAGGCCACACCTCCTAAGAGGCCAATCTCTATGGATCAAGCATACAAACATGTGAGTCTCTGGAGTCCATTCCTATGCAAATCATCACAAACAGACACATATCCAGTGAGTGCCGTAATGCTGTGCTTCCTTACACCCTATTTACTGTGTGCTAGGATTTCCTCTTCTCCAATATGACCATCCCTTTCTTCTTCCCAAGTCTGTCCTTCCAGATGGCAGCAGCTCTGTCACTCTGCCCATTTCTGGCTTGATTTTCTACTACCAAGGCCAGGGCCTGAGCTAGCTGGAGAAATTTCTCCCAGGAACACGGTGCTGAGCTAAGCCTGCTGAGGCACTCTGCTGGTCTATACCTGCTTAAGCATCTCATCTCATTACCATTGATTTTACTGTACGTCTTACCCTCCCCTGTGGCGGGAGTCCTCCAGGCAAGCAGACACCCAACCTTCTTTTTCCTTCTTAAGCAACCAGAGATTGGGAACCTCCTTTGAGCTTTGTGTTCAGTGAACCCACAAGACACCCCAGCCTCAGAAATGAGGAATTGAACTATGTCCTCAGTCTACTGCCTAAATGCCTAAACACTGGGAAAGGAATAAGTTCCCAGCAGAAGTGCCCAGCATGCTTTGGGCTGATGCTGAAGGACTGAGAGTTTAAGGACACCTTGAGCTACATAGTGTATTCTAGGCCAGGGAGAACTCAATGGTGAGACCCTGTCTTAGTAAACAAACAAACAAACAAAACAAAAACAAAAAAAACTAACCAAACCAGCCAAACAAACAAACCAGAGAAGGAGGAAGATGGGGAGGAATAAAAGACTGTGGACAAAGAAAGGGAGGAGAATCTCCAGAAGAATCGTGAAGGACCACTCAGGAGAAAACAGTGAGGGACAGTAAGTTAGTACTATTGAGAAGAGAAGAGATGTCTCCTCAGTTCAGAGTCTTCGGGGGAGGGGCGAGTTTAAAGAGCTAGGAATAAATTAGCAAGATGGCTGCCTGGGCTGAGAGGAGGATCAAGCAGATTCCACAAAGAGCTGTCTAAGGAGGACTAGAAACACTCAGGAAAGGAAAAGGCCTCCCAATGTTGTATCTGGCTTTTATTAATTAATCACAACGTTGCCTGTGGTGAGTGAGTGTCCTATGACCAACTGTGACAATGGCAGCCAACTTACTGGCTCATCTTCCCTCCTACCTGACTGTTCTACATCCAGGGCTCACACTGAGAGTGTCTTAGTCTCAGGATGGAGTTCCCCTGGGGCCACCAAATCTGTCAGTTAATTTTATTCCCCAGTCCAGAACTCTGGGAAGTTGCTGATTCAGCACAATGGTGTTGTGGAAAAAAAAAAATCGGCCAGATTCCCAGACTGAAAAGCAAGGCAGAGGATGTTTTCATCTCACAGGAAAAAGTCACACACCCATCTCCACTTTGTCAGGAAACCCTGTCAGTGCTGTCTACAAAATGTCCCCTCTTTACTAGTACAAACTATACCACTATCCCTTCATCTGCCTGTCTCTACTCAAAACCAGCTCCAATCAGTGTCCACTCAGCAGCTACTGTGATCCCTTAAGACATCAAACCTGGATGTGCCACCCAGAGTTCTCAACCCTCCAAGCGCTTTCCTTAACACTTCGAGAAAAGCAGAGTCCACAGGATAAGGTACACTACCCTGCAATACCCTAGCCCTGGAACTCCCAGATTTTGAATCTTCCCTTTCCTACCTGCTGAACAACTCATCATGCTCAACAGATCAATGCCTCAGGCCCTTCACCCTTCCAATTACTCCAGGTTCCCTTAAAACTCATTAACTTTTGTCCTTAAGTTCTCTGTTCAATTGTCACCCCCCAGAGAGGTCTCTGGTCAAGCCATTTCAAACAAGCCCCTTGTACAACATGTCTCAACCTCTATCCCCACTATGTCTATTTCACAGTAGTAACCACTTAACTGACACACATAAAGTCTCTGCTTATTGGACTGTAAACTACACTGTGTAGAGAACTGGTCTACCTCGTAAGTGTTATCTTACCAATGTCTATAGCAATTTGTAAAGTATTATGCGTTCAACATAAATATTTGTTGGATGAATGAACAAAAGAATTCTTGGTTGACTATGTACAATAATTAAGGTTATGTTACTTGTTTTAAATATTTTTTTTGCTTTTCATGAGTCTTTTACAGCTTGGAAGCCATTTAATTTAATACAAAAGTCAGTGCTACTGACTCCTCTTTGTCCTTATAACACTCTAGGAAGGAAGTGAGGGCAACCATGGTCATCCCTACCATACAGGTAAGGAAACACCAGAGTAGAACATCTATTTAGCAGGACAATGAAGGCCTTTGGGTTGCCCAAGGTCAAAGTTGTAAACAAGAACCAAACCAGACCAGAGTCCCAGGTTTCCAGACACTTTACCTTCTCCTCTTCCCACTGAGGTTCCTCTGACATCATCAGTCTATCCTGATAGAAAATAAATCTATTATTTATGTTAGTACTATTAATATCTAGAAATGAAAAAAAAAACTGTCTTGGAGGAGGCTGACAGGCCCCCATCTGCTGATATTCCACATCTGTCTGAGGCTTTAAAAACATTTTCTTGGGGTGCTAAGCCTAGGCTAATCTCAGATTCTCTATGAAGACACAGAAAAGCAGGCATAAAAATGATATTAAAATGCTAACTAGGAAATATGAATGCTAATCTAAAACCAACAGCCAGCCTCGGAGCTCAAGAAGATTCCAGAGAAATTCCCACTGAAGATGGGAAGAAGTCTTTTTATTAGCATCCTTCTGAAGCCATATATCATCAATAACCAACTGAAAACTTAATTAAATTTCACTCACAATAATAAGAAAAATATCAAAATGCTAGAAATAAGTCCAACTCAAGGAATGCTCCAGCTCCTTGAGAATAAAGCATTTGTCCAGTGACAGAGGCAAACTCAGTCATGCTGAGACATCAGGTTCCTTTCTAGCATCTAGTTCTGTAAGAGGTCAAAGATTTCTTCCCCTGCATCCAGGAGCAAGGCAAGGCAATTGACAGTTTTAGATTTATCTCTAAGTAGTAAGTCTCGATAAATAGTGTGTTAGTGTAACATTTCCCTGTTAATTGAAAGAGGCACAGACCAAACAACTTACTGAAAGCCAGAGGGCAAGGCAGTCAGGGTTGAGATTTGACCCTCTGATTTACTATCAGTCCACTGACTTGTCCCATCTCCTAGTGGTATGAAGACATTCACTGGACACATCCCTGAATTCCTTCCCTTTCTGTCCTAGGTGGGCAGACCATTAGAAGAGTCTTGAGAGATTTAGTAGAAGAAAAATGTGATGGTTTCTATATGCTTGGCCCAGGGGGTGGCACTGTTGGGAGGTGTGGCCTTCTTGGAGTAGGTGTGGCCTTGTGGGTGTGGGCTTTGATATCCTTGTCTTAGCTGCCTGAGAGCCAGTCTTCTGCTAACAGCCTTCACGTGAAGATATAGAACTCTCAGATGTGCTTGCACCATGCCTGCCTGGATGCTGCCATGCTCCTGCCTTAATGATAATAGACTGAACCTCTGAATCTGTAAGCCAGCCCCAATTAAATGTTGTTCTTTGTATTGGTTATAGTGTCTATTCACAGCAGCAGAACCCTAAGACAAAAGGGAAGCATCTTGTTTTGTAGCTTCAGAGCTGGTCATCAAACAGAGGCCGACAGATTGCTCATCTATCAGTCCCACATAGCATAAACCAGTCCCTACAAAGACTTAAAACAAACAAACAAACAAACAAACAAGCAAAAACACATGTGTCTCAATGAGCAGTCCCACGTGGCTATAAACCAGCCCTCATGAAGATGCTTTCCAAAATGCTTAAGTCTGTATGTGTCTAGTGTCTCTAGGTGCATATGCTTAGAGAGCAATGTCTGTCTATGTTTGTAGCCATGTCTACATCTGTCTACAGGTTCCTTCCACCCACTCTGAATACATTGCCTCACATAGACACTGAACATATTCCTTTAAGAGGTAGCCCAGAGGTAAGGTGACTCTGGAATGGGAGTATCGCTGGTGTCTTAGTTAGGGTTTTACTGCTGTGAACGGACACCATGAGTATACATAAGGACAACATGTAATTGGGGATGGCTTACAGGTTCAGAGGGTCAGTCCATTATCATCATGGGGGGAGCATGGCAGCATTCAGGCAACCATGGTGTAGGAGGAGCTGAGAGTTCTACCTCTTCATGTGAAGGCAGCTAGCCAAAGACTGCCTTCCAGGCAGCTAGGATGAGGGTTTTAAAGCCCAAGGCCACAGTGGCACACCTACTCCAAGGCAATAGCTCCAGTGTCACTCCCTGGCCTACAAATACTCAGACAACCACAACTGGAGTTGCTGGAGGCAGGACATTGAACGTCATCATGGTGGAAAGCAGCAGCAACTCTAGTCTGCCACTCTGTCCCCTGTGACTCCAGAACAGTCCTGCAGACATAGTGCTAAAAACAAAGGGCTAACAGTGGTCACCGTCTCGTTGTGCCTTTACAAAATCTAGAGGAGGGGTACACAGACCCTGGGGCATACGTCATGGGGCCTGTACTTGCCTGTTACCCTCTGACAACCATGAAGCTGCTGCTTCTGGAGATTGGAAGAGGCTCAAAGTCCTGGCTCACTCTCCACTGGAATTCTCTGCCACGCAGGGTGCAGGTGAGGGAAAAGTTATAGCCTCTGTTTGAAGGAGTATCCAGGGAAACTCTCCCCCGCTCCTCCCACCCCATGACGCTCCTAAAACCCAGAGCAGGTCTGGATTACTTCATTTACAGCGTGGAATTACCCCTTGCAAAAAGCCTATTTTCAAAGATGTGAAAATGAAGCAGAGGGCAAGGGGACTGGTTACCTGAGTTACTGGTCCAGGGGAAGGCCGGGAGCTTGTGTCTATACATAGCCTTTGGTCTAAACGACTTCCAGGTGGAATTCCAATTTCCTTAGATACTAACCCAAGGAACCTTGGGCAAACTCCCATTCCTCTCAGTGCTTGCTATTCTCATCTTTAAACTATACATAGTAGACACCTTGCAGTATACAGCTGTGAAGAATATACTAAGTAAGATATAATACATGGTGTGAAGATTAACACTCGGGCTGTTGAGACAGCTCAACAGCTAAAGGCACTCACCACCAAGATTGACAAGCAGAGTTGGATTCCTGGAACTCATGTGATGAAAGAGAACAGACTCCAAGTTGACCTCTGACTACTATACGCACACTATGGCACGCATGCACACACACACACACACACACACACACACACACATCACACATACATACACTCATACATATATCACACGCACATACACACATATATTACACATACACATCACACATACATACACTCACACACATATATCACACATACACATCACACATACATACACTCACACACATATGTCACAACACACATTACACATACATGCACTCACACACATATATCACACATACACATATATCACACACATATATACACACGTATATTACACACATACACACATATATCGCAAACACACACATTTACACATATCACACACAGTCACACACATATTCACACATAAATGTAATATTTCTCTTAAAATATTGACAATCGTTCAGAATAATTGTATCGCTACTCATTAGCAGTGATGTAGCAGCTCTCCTATGAAATCAGGACAGGAAATAATATTAGATTATATGGTCATTATAAAGATAACGACTGAAACTAAAATCAGATTATAAACCTTTCCAAGCACCCAGAGAAATCATAGAAATGCAGTCAATAAAACAGACCATGTAGTAAGCAGCATATTTTAGAGGGAAAACATAACACTAAAACCAACCATAATTCTCAGAGAAAAGATTCTTGATATCCCCAGTACATATCAAACCTATATAATTTGTTTCAATTTCACATATAGTTCATTAGCTGAATAGATTTTTATGGAGGTATGTGCTGAATGCGGAGAGCTTTGGACATGAATAGAAAGGGTGTATCATGAACTATGTCCCCTATCATGCTGTTTCTGTCTCTGTCTCTGTCTCTGTCTCTGTCTCTCTCTCTCACACACACACACATACACACACACACACACATACACACACACACACACACACACACACACACACAAAAACATACACATACAGAGTAAATACCTGAGGACATGACTGATAGGATTTTTAATCTTTTGGTTTTGTATATTTTTGTATAGTGTGTGTGTGTATGCACACTCATGAATGAGTGCATGTGTGTGTGGAAGCCAGAGGTCACTGTCTGCTTTCTTCCTCTATTGCTCTTTACTTTCTTTTGGGGGACAGTCTCTCACTAAACCTGGGGACCACAGACTTGACTAGCCTAGCTGACAGAAGAGCTGCAGGGATCATCCTGTCTCCACTCCCCACCTCACCCCTCAGTGCTGGGGCTGAGCCTTCGTGTTGAGCTTTTACATGGGTGCTCGACACCCAAACCATGTTTTCAAGCTTATGCAACAGGAACTTACTGACCGGACCATCTCCTAGACTGACATGACTGTGTTTTATTGTCACAAAGATAAATTAACTGAGTGAAAATGGAGTAGAGCGGTCCTAATCCAATATGACTAGTGTCCTTGAGAGGAGATCGATTGCTTGGGATTAGCATGCATGAGGTCCTAGGTTCAGTTGCTGTAGGGAGTGGGGATAATGGGAGGCAGGGGAGATGGTACAAGTAGGAGGGACCTGAGTTTGGATGCACAACACCCATCTAAAAAACAACAGATATGGGAGAATATTAATAATCGTAGCATATGAGATTCAGAGACAGAAAATTCCCTGACACTTGCTGGCCAGCCAATACAACCTAATCAATGAATTACAGTGAGAAACCCTGTTTCTCTAGGAAACTAAGGTAGCTGGGGCGGGTAGTTAGTAGTAAAGCACTTGCCTCAGGCCTGATGGGTTCAATTCCCAGCAACACAAAACAAATCAGTGGAGAACCTTCAAGAAGGCTCAGCAGTAAAGGCACTTACTACCAAGCTTGATGACCAGAGTTTGATCCCCAGGACCCAAATAGAGAAGAGAATCAGCTTCCACCAGTTCTCCTCTTAGCTCCACCTGTATCCATGGCACTTAAGAGTTCCCCAGAGCAACACAAGCATGCAGATATACATGCAGGAAACTCATACATTAGAAATGTGGAGAGCAATTGATGAAGATATATTACAGAGACCTCCTGCCTCCACACATCAATATGTGCATGAGTGCCCATGCATGCATGCGCACACGTGCACACATGCGCGAGAGCACACGCAAATACACACACACACACACACACACACACACACAACTAGGAAACAAACACAAAAGGAAGACCATGTGAAGATACATGGAAGAGGTCTCTAAAGAAACCAGTACAGCTGCAATCAAACTCTAGTCTTTATAGTTTGAGGGGGGTGGGAAATCTGTTTGCACCCTTCAATACCTGGTAAAGCCACAGAGCACGTCAGCTGGACCACACAGGCAAGGAAGGTGGTACCATAGTTGGTGCTCAGCTCATTCTCATACAGTCTGAGGATGCAGCGGACAGTGAGAAGGTTCACGGAGACCTCTCCCTAGTCTTATTCCCACCCAGCCCATAGCCAAGGAGCTAGTGACATGAACCATGGGAAGGCCCTGCCAGGTGTTGAGCTCTAGAGGATTGTGCGTGGCAGCAGGGCACAGATGATCAGAAAGGTAGGACAACCAGGGGCTGATGGGAAATTGTGCTCCCAGGAGACTCTCAAGACTCAAGAAGGCAGAGAAAACGGTTAACTATCTCAGAGCTCCATGCTCACCTGCACTCCTTGCCTCCCCTAGCACAAACCAGGGTGCCATTCTGATCGTGAGATCCACGGCACTTGCTGGAAAGGGGTTGGGGAACAGGTGAGTCTCCCCTCTTTCAGATTGTGTCAGGCCAGAGATATCCCAGGGGATGAGAACACAACCCAGGAGGCCCTCTGGGGACCTTACAGACTCTTCGCAGCTGTCAGATCAACCTCCAGTCAGAAGCCAATATCCACAGATGCCCACTGGGCACAATGGGACAAAATGTTATAGGTTGAGCATTCCTCAGATTCAAGGCCTAGGACTGAAAGAGTTAAGGACTTCAGATTCAGGGGAAGGAAGACTTAGAATACTTTACACAGGTAACGAGCTATTTTGAGGATGGGGACTTCTGAGTAAAAATCCCAACTTACATATGCTACATATAGAGATAGAGACAGAGATAAACAGAGACAGCAATACACATATACATATGTATCATATATAACATAGACATATAAATAGCTTAAAGGTAATGTACTGGCTAATTTTGTGTGTCAACTTGACACAGGCTGGAGTTATCATAGGAAAAGGAGCTTCAGTTGGGGAAGTGCCTCCATGAGATCTAGCTGTGGGGCATTTTCTCAATTAGTGATCAACTGGGGGAGGACCCCTTGTGGGTGGTACCATCTCTGGGCTGGTATTCTTGGGTTCTATAAGAGAGCAGGCTGAGCAAGCCAGGGGAAGCAAGCCAGTAAGGAACATCCCTCCATGGCCTCTGCATCAGCTCCTGCTTCTTGACCTGCTTGAGTTCCAGTCCTGACTTCCTTTGGTGATGAACAGCTGTGTGGAAGTGTAAGCTCAATAAACCCTTTCCTCCCCAACTTGCTTCTTGGTCATGATGTTTGTGCAGGAATAGAAACCTGACTAAGACAGGTAATTACAACATAAAACCTTATATAATCAGGAATTTTTCACTTGTAATAATGTCCCTATTCAAAATGTTCTGGGGTTGGAGCACTTTGGATTTTAGATGTTCAGATTAGGCCTGTTCATACTGTGTGTAAATGCTTCTCCATGGATTCTAGATTTCTTTTCTTTTTTTTCAAATGAAGGTTTTATGTTTTTAATTGACATTTGATGACAGCTCTATGACAGATACGTAGCTGGCAGGACCGACCACTCTTGCCTGTGTCTGAACAGAAGCTACTGTAGACCAGTAGACGAAAGACCAAGGATGAGGAAGGAAAGAGAAACACAGGGCAGAAGCCACTTAGTAGTGAAGACCAGCGGTGACCTCCAAAGGCTCACAACCAGTTCTCAGAAGGGAATGCTCTACTTGGCAGGGCCATGCCATTGAGATGGTATAAGGAAGGCTGGTGGCCCCGGGCAGAGGAGCGGAAACCCTCAAAGGGCCCATGGTCCTTCGCTGGCAAGCGGCCTGGCTCAGATCACACCAGCAAATGCCCTGGTGTCTGGGGCTGACTGCCAGGGCGAGGAGCAGGCTGGGGAAGAGCAGAGCCCCAGGGACTGGCAGTAAATGCTCAAATGCACATCAGAAAGAAAGAGAACAAACCATCCAGCACATCAAAGACACGTTGGGAAAGGTACACAGAAGAATTGAGCTCCCAGGGTCCCTGGATTGAATGGAAAGGTTAGTGGGAGAAGCCTGGGCTACTAACATGAGAAAGGCTCCCAAGCTTGCCAAAGCCTAGATCAGGCTCTGGTGTGGTTGATACACAGTACTGAGGACAAACAATACTCAAGACCCCCAGATCAAGACCTGAAGTCCCTCTGGATAGTCGTCCCATCAGTACTGTTCCTGGCAGAAGTACAGGACACATTGGCAGGTTCTCTTCTCCTGCTAGGGACACTACCAGTCTACTGTTGAGCAGAGGCTGGGCCAGGTCAGTATAATAGGCTTTATAGGTAATAACAGGTCATGAGAAAGACCTTTGGAAAGAGGTATAATATTGACTTTGAACATACCCTACTTCAGAAATGAGTGATACCTCAAAGCCCCCAAAAGGGGACTCACTGAAACGCAAAGATCCACCATTTTGTTTCTGTGAGAGCAAAGAAATATCTTCTCAGTGAGAACCTGACTCTGATGGACCCAAACCAAGGACAAGGACCAGAGTGGGAACCAGAAGATCCTGTTACAGGATAGTGCCAATGCTGATGGACCACAGAAAACTAATGACCATAGAGAACAAATCCAGAAACAACAACAACAACAACAACAACAACAAGAACACACACACACACACACACACACACACACACGATTTATCTCAGTGGTAGAATACTTGCCTAACATGTGCAAGGCCCTGAGTTTGATCTCTGCCACAGAAAAGAAACAAGAAGTTAAGGGAGAAGAGAGGAGGGGAAGAGAGGGATCAGAAGGGAAGAAGAAGAGGGGGAGAGGAGGGAAATGAACATGTTTACCTTTTATAGCTCAGTGTGTCCATTTCAGCCCTTTGAACCCAGATTCCAGAAGCAACTCTAGAAGAAGTCACAAAGATCCCTAGGGAGCTAAATCTGGCCACTTCTTAAAAGAGATAACTAACTTTTGCATCTTTATTGAAGAGGAAAACTCCTCTGGGGAGACAAGTTATAGATTCCCTCACAGCTTGCTGTTCTAAGTGTGGGACACACACCAGAGCTCTAGGAGCTCCTCAGAAGCACAGTTTCTTGGGCCCTGAGCCAGACTCATAGAATTCAACGCTCTGTGAGCATTGCGGCTTAAATACAAACATCCCCTCATAGGATTATGTTTTCAAAGACAGTCCAAAGCAGGTGGTTCTGTTTTAGGAGGTTGTAGAACCTTTAGGCAGTAGAGCCTTGCTGGAGGAAGTGGGTTGCTGGTGTACGGGCACTAAGGATTATAGACCCTACTTTCAGCCCATGATCTCTGCCAACTTGTTAACCAAAGTATGAGGAGTCCAAGCTTTAGGCTCTCATTGCCATGAGCTCTGCCAGCCTTCTTTGACATTATAAACTGTGCTCTCAAAATAAATAAATAAATAAATAAATACCCACCAGCTAAAATGTCAGGTATCCTGTCACAGTGAAGTGGAAAGTAATTGACAGAGATAATCTGTACCAGGAGTGGGGTTACCACTGTGATTAACATGATCATTTGACTCACAGTTTGGAACTAAAGAGGAATGCAGAAGCTCTGCCCACTAGAGAAGCCCTAATGAGCTGGAGACAGAGCTTAATGCGCCATCCAGGAGGTATCACAGCGCAGGAGAACACAGACCTGAGCAGTGAACACTGAACTCACGAGGTTTCACAGGGAAATGAGACTTCTGTTGGGAACCCTTGTGTTACACTTTGTCATACAATCTGGAGTCTGCCTGTGTCCTAAACATTTGAGTGAGGCTGAGCTCTAAATGAATGGACTAATTCGTTGGGCAGAGGAAAATTCAAGGCTGCTTAGCATTCAGGCCATGGTTGCTGTTTGCCGTGGTTAGCCAAGTTTACAGTGAGGAATCTCAGTCAGAGGTGGAATAGAAAGAGGTAGAAAGTGTGTGGTTTGGTGAGGAAAGGAACATGAGCAAGTTCTAAAGTTGTGGACAAGGCAGGTGCAGATAAGCTAAAGAATGTGGCTATAATCATTAAAGAAATGAGAATCATTTAAAACAAAACAAACAAAAAAACAAAAGAACCTTCCATGTTGTACTGAGGAAAATGGGAAAGGTACTTTGAAACCAACTGCCAGGCATGAAGCAGCAGGGCTTAGTGTTTCCTCCGGGGGCTTTGTTCTTGCTTGGGTCCAGCCTTCCCTTGCTATGCTACCATTCCTTGGGTTTAGAATGGCAGTGTTGACTATGTGACAGCTGTATATTGCAAGCATGCACAAAAACCTGTTTGATTTTATAGGGGCTCTCTGTGAAGAGTTTTCTTTGAATCTCAAAAGAGGCTTTGGACTCTTGTCCATCGGGACTGTCAAGATGCTGAAGACCTTTGAAGTTGCTCTGAATACGTTCTGCATTGTAACATTGTAACAGGTAAGCTGAAATGCTATAGTTTGAAAGTGAAATGCCCCCTACGCCCCAATCTCTGGTCTTCTCATTTGACGGTTCTATTTAGGAAAGCTGTGTAACTTTTAGGAGGTGAGGTATAGCTGGACGAAGTGGGTCACTGAGTGAGGCATGAGCATTGAGAGTTACAGTCAGCACCTCCTGCCCCAAGCTCTCTGTTCCCTGATTATAATGGCTAATCTTGGTGGTTAACCAGACTATGTCTGGAATCAACTAAAACCAAAGCTGCTAGGCAATCTTATGAGGGATATTTGAAATTGGACTTTTTGAAGCAGGAAGACCCGTCCGAAATCTTGACATTGCTTTTTGGTAGTAGCCTACACAAAAAGGCATGGGAGATAGAAACTTTTTGTCTGCATGCCGTCACTCTCGCAGGCTAAATAAACCCTCAATCCTGTAACTATGGCACACCTTCACCGATGTGAGAATGACTCCTCTGGGGTTCCAAGCAGACTGAAAACCAACAACTTTCTAGGAATCTTCAAGGATTCCCGTGCCAGATTGGGACTGACGTGACAACCAGCACTGTTGAATGAGAAACTCCTGGATTACTGGGGCCTCGTGCTGTGAGACAGCATTGTTGAACAACCTAGATCCCCTCTTATGAGCCAGTCTGATAAATTCCCCTTTAATATATGTCTTGGTCCTGTCAGTTGTGTGCCTTTAAAGGACCCACAACTAATACACTGATCCAGCATGATGGGAGAGAGTTGAGCAACACGCTCTGCTGTGATGAACTGCCACACCGCCATCGTCATGATGAACTGCGTCTTCCAAATCTGGGAGCTAAAATAAACCCCCCCTCCTTTAAGCTGTTTCTGTCAAAAATTCTGTTATTCTGACACAGTGAGGAAATGGGTAATTATCCAGTGAATAGTTACTGTCTGGGGATCTGTGTTTGAGTCCTGTCTTCAGGAAGCAAGACTTGGCCATGGCTTAAAACTAACCACCTCGGCACAAAACAGACCCAGCCATCATCAAGCCTTGACAGCTGAAGGTGCGCTGACTTCCTGCAGTTAGACCATTAAATTCCTGCGGCTCGAGAATCTATGCTCCTACCAAACTGAGACCTACCTATTCAGATTCGTGGATAGCAAAGAGGAAGACGGGAGTCTTCAGATGCTTAGTTATCCAGAACTCTCATGTTTAATTCGCTATTTATCCATACCTATCTAATCAGATTTATTTGATCTATCTGCACAAGATCCACATGGTTGGTTCATGGCTCATACATAAACAGGTGGGTGTTGTCACACTTCCAGGCAACGTCACACAGTGGAGCTTGGTTGAAGGTGAGGGTGGCATGTCTGTGTCTGTGAGTACAATCACACCACTTTGAAGTGTAAACACCACGTCGCGTCAGTGAAACTTGCTGAAGCCCTGGGACAGCTTGAACAAAGCCATTCAGGCAAAGGGAACAGGCAGTAAGTTTTTGTTAATGAGGTTTGATCCCACGTCTGAGCCTACCCATCGCATGGGAATCGACTCAGCATGTAAAGGAGCAGTAGGTTCCTACTGTTTCCTGCTATCGATTAAAAGAGACTGTTGGGATCAGCCAAGTGAGCTAAGGTCCTTACACACAGAACATAGAACTGTAGAAAATGAACTTGTGAAAACACGGCTGAGGACGTAGCTTGGTTGCTAACACGCTTGCCTAACATGGCCAAAGCACTGGGTCCCATCCCCCGCACAGCGTAAAATCAGATGTGCTGGTGCACACCTGTAATCTCATTATGCAGGAGGCAGAGGCAGGAGGATCAAAAATCAATCTGAGCTACATGATCCCCTGTCTCAAACACAGCCACACATAAAATATACCTCTACCTTTCTTCTCCCAGACCGCATCCATGCCAAATCCATGTTTTACTGATCTCTCCCAACTATGTTTTACTTAGATCTCAGAGGATCTTATGTTCTTGTTTATACTAATGTGTGATGGGCAAGGTTCTGATCATTTCCCTGACAACAAATAACTAGTCTTCGAATAAAAGCTGGTACAGCCAATGTCCTTGGCTCGTTCCCTGCTCCCGTAGGAATCCATCGGGATCAAGGCTCCCTCTGCGTTCTTCCTTCCCTGCTGATATCTTCTATTCCCTTCTTCCTTCTGCCCACAACACGGCCACCTTTCCTGGTCAGAGACAGCCTCTGCAATGGTGTTGGAGGTTAACTCCTAAAGTGACAGGGTTGAGTTTCATTCAGGAACCTTGCAATAGCCCCTAGAGATGCACAGTACAACAGTCCTCTTTCCAGCTGAGAAATCTGAGACACAGAGGCCAAACCATCGCCCACAGTCTCACACCTAGTAAGCAACAGAGCCAGAAGCCAAACCCAGCACTCCTCCAACTCTGAGCCACATCCTACCCTCCTCCAGTGGGTGCAGAAAGATGGGGGTGTGCATCTGGGGGCACTGGAGGCCAAACTCACTCTACCTCTGAGCTGCTCTACTGTTCTCCAAACACAAAGACCCAAAGTCCACATTCCTCCAAACAAAAGCATGGTCAGGCCTATCACAGAAATACTCTAGCCCTTGATACCAACTTCTGAGTTAAGATTTTACTGCTGTGAAGAGACACCATGACCATGATAACTCTTATAAAAGAAAATAATTAATTGGGGCTGGCTAACAGTTTCAGAGGTCTAGTCTATTATTGTCATGGCAGTATGTAGGCAGACATGGTGCTGGAGCTGGCGCTGAGAATTCTACATCTTGATCCAAAGACAGAAAGAAATAGACTGTATCCCATACTGGGAGTGACTTGAGCATCTGACACCTCGAAGCCCACCTCCACAGTGACACAGTTCTTTCAACAAGGCCATGACTTCTAACAGTGTCAATCCCTATGGACCAAGCATTCAGATGCATGAGTCTATAGGGGTCTTTTCCCATTCAAACCATCACAATGTCCTTGCCTGGAAGCACAGGTTCGCTCGTTGTGGCCAAGCCTGTTTTCGAACTTTGAACTGACCTGTCCTCCCTGCCTGTGGCTCACCATTTCCACCACAGTACCACCTCTTCCATCTTTTTTGGTCCTGGATAGCATTTCCTTAGGGAGAAGAACTCTCTGGTACCAGCTGAGCTTCCTTGCCTTTTCAAGCCCCAGGTTCTCTGCAGTACCCACGGTAATGAGTGCCCTGTACATGACCCTCCCTCTGCTTCTGGGAAAGAATATCTTTGTTCTGCATCCCACAGCCTACAGAACCTCGTGTTCCCAGGACAAAGCTCCCTTCCAAACACCAACAGATTTTGAAATGAATTCTCTAGACCAGTGTGTTCATATTCTAACATAAGACGAAGATCCAGAAATATCTATGGACTAATTATCATGTCTGGTGGTTCATATACCCAAAGACTGCCCTGCATGAGAGTCATGGAAAGATGAGTTCACCCTCTAGTCTGGTGAGCCCAACCTCTGGGAACAGAAGTGTGTCTCACTTGCTTCATCTCTGTGGACTGTTTTGCATGGCAGTAGACATGACTTTTTGATCAATTCTCTGTCCCTGGTTCAGACCTTCTGGCCTCTCTAGAATTTACCACCCCTACCCTGACCCTCAGTGCATAAATACTCTTTCCTCACCTCTCCCACTCCCCCTACAATTGTTTCCCATGGACTTTTATTGATCCAGCCCCAGTGGTGGAACTCAGACACAGAAGCACTAAGAACAAACTCTTGGGGAACCTGCTATGGAAGTTAGGGTCACAACCTGTGCCAAGTCAGGTCTGGCCATGCTTCCTCCATAAGTCAATTAAAAGCAGAAATCAGACAAATGAGATGTATTCAGTGTGGCCACATTGAGAAGACGGACAAAGAGACCCAGTGACTCTGTCTTCAGGATACCAAAGAAAGATCCAAGTTTAAACCGAGAGCCAAGGATGGACACACCTAAGCTACCTTGTCAAGACATGGTTCACACACCAACCGCCCGTCCTTATCTGGGCTTGAGTCTCCTGTGAGGTTATCTATAAGCCATTAGAATTCTGTGAAAACTAAGAGACAAGTCCTTCTATGGTTGGTGCTTTTTCTTTCTCCCAGTATGAGATTTCTGAGGAAATTCCCATTTCACTGGGGTCTATCATTCCCATAGTCTGATACTCATATTAAGAGACACAAAGTATATCTTTAGAATATTAATATTTTTGCTAGGGCTCTTACCCAGGACATGAGGACATTTTGGTAACCACTTCCTTCCTACTAGCATGGTCAGTATCTCCTTCCACCATGACATCTGATAAGAAACAGATAGCTAAATGGGGTTGCATGTGACCCAGCTTCTCCTTCTAGCCTAGCCCATCATGGTGACAGGCGACCTGTGCCCAGCCACTGTATGAGACAGGCCACCGAAAGAAGTAGGAAATTCCTGCTGCTTATAAAACTACAGTGAATCCACACTCCTCAGTCTACAAATGGCTGAGGACAGACCTGAATTCCAAAATCGGAGGCCTGCCATCCCCGAATGTTACCAGGGATGTCACTTTTCAAAGCATCCATTTCTGTCAACCGCCCTGCGAACATTCTCCTGTGTCCCCAAACCATTGCCTTTCAATAGGATGACACATCTGCTCAGAGCCATGCTTCTCTGGCAGCTGCGGGTCAAATCCTTTCAAAATCTGCTAATGGTTTAGTGTTCTGTTGGTGCCTGACACTCATCAGGAAGAAAGTTCCGTAACTGGAGATGATCAGAAGACGAGGCTTCAAGCAGAACACTCCCCCGAAGTTCCCTGCTCTGTACAGTTTGGAGCTAAGTTTTAACAAAGCAGCATGTCCTTGCTCCTGACGATGGGAACTTTTGCAGGTGTGAAAAAGTCACCTTCAGAGAAGGGCAGACTCTGCGGAACAGTGGAACAGCAGAGATCCCTGGTGTGTGCCAGTCAAGGGCACTTCCTCCACCTCCCCTGCAGAGGAGCCATGGCGGAGGGGGAGCGGGAGGAGGGGGAAGGATGTAGGGAAGCAGAGGACAGAGAGGAGTGCTGTGAAATGTCCTCTGGACATGGCTCTCTGTCCTGCGCATGAACTCAAAGCAGCCGTGGTTACCTGCATAAGACGAGGCCTATCCACCTCCCATATCCCATCATGCAGTAGGCTGGGACTCTTGAGGCCCCACCCCTCCCTGTGGAGCTATTGGTTAGTGGCGGTGGTCGGAAGAGGGAGAGTCATTTTCTTGAGAGTTGTAGCCACTGGCAAATTACCCAAGCTCTAGTAAATAACCTCCCACCCACGTTCATGCAGGCAACCCTAATTAAACAAAGTGAGCCCCTCCCACCTCCGGATTCCTGTGTGCAGTGTGATGTGTGTGCAGTGTGGTGTGTGTGTGTGTGCGCGTGTGTATGTGTGTGTGAGTATGTGTGTGTGTGCAGTGGTGTGTGTGTGTGTGTGTGTGTGTGTGTGTGTGTGTGCAGTGTGGGGTGTGTGTGTGATGTGTGTATATGTGTGTGTGTGGTGTGGTGTGTGTCTGTGTATGTGTGCAGTATGGTGTGTGTGTGTGTGTGTGTGTGTATGTCAGAGGAAAGAATCACACGGAGATTCACAGAGTAAGAAGTCACACAGAGATTCACAGAGGAAGAAGGAGAGTTGGTTGAAAAAAAGGTTCAGTGGCTCAGGGCAGATGGGAGAAGGGTGAGAAAGGGTCATGAATATGTACATACATATACATATGCAATTAATAATGAATTTTTAATGTAAGAGACAGCCTTGGACATATGATAATAAAGACACCTAAGTGACCAATACACATGTTCAAGAATATTCAGCATCAATATATCAGGAAGGTGCAAATGAGTTATAATAGGAAGCTGGAGAGATGGCTCAGCAGTTAAGAGAGCTTGCTGCACAGTGAGGCTTCAAGTCTGGATGCCACACAACAAAGCAAGTGTCCCTCAGACACAGGCAACTTCAGCTTCAGGGGATCAATATTCTATTCCAGCCACACACATGTCCAACCCCCCCCAAATGCACACACACACACACACATACACGCACATACACAATACATCTTTTAGAAGAAGGAGGAGTAGAGAAGAGGGGAGGAAGAGGAAAGGGGAAGAAGGGGAAAGAGAGAAGGAGATAGAAGTGGGAAGGGAAGAGGAGGGAGGAGGAGTGGGAAAGGAAAAGGAGGAGGGAGAAGGAGCACTACTACAAGTGCCACCAGAGTGAAGAGTCAAGTGTCTGCTTGTAGCAGTGTAGGTGTGTGGCTTACAGGAAGGAATTGAGGAAACTTCCTAGAGTGACGACAGTCATGTTCTTCATGCTGACCACATTTGGTGCACACAGGGATATGCATTTATTAAAACAAAGAAATGGTCCTTGAGACAGTGCACTTGATGGTGCATAAACATCACATGGTGAGCATCCTGGAACTGTAAATCCGAATTCCTGAATGCTGTAATTTCTGAATCTTTCTGAGCACCACCAACACGATGCCACAAATGGGAAATTCTCCATAATGACATTTTTCCATGCAGAAAATTATTTTAAAATTATTGTAGAAGACTACCCCTAGCTATCTGTGCATACAAGGTACATTTGAATCAAATGGACTTTAGGCTTGGACGTGAGCTCCACCCTCGAAGCACGTCAGTATGTATATGCAAATATTCCAGACTCCAGAGAAACCAGAAATCTAAAATGCTTGTAGCCCTGGACGTTTCAGACGAGACAAGAAAAAATAAGCAACCATAAGCATTGCACAGCAATTGAGTTCTAAAGTGTTTAGGGTGAAGGGTGTGGCTATTTTTAAGTTTAAAAGCTTCGAGAAGCAAGGCAGAAGGAAAAACACATTAGAAGCAGGTGTAATAAAATGTCCCTGGCAGTGTCTACATGACGAGGGTATACGTGCACTATGAAATTCTTTCAATTCACCCATTGTGTTAGACTTTATAATTAAATATTGAAAAGAATACTTAAAGGCAACAACACACACACACACACACACACACACACACACACACACTTACACACTCACACACACACTAAAATAGATAAACATAAAAATTTAAAAAGTTACATAAAATAGTTTAAGATCTTCAAGCAACTTGTAGAATTCTGAAGTTCAAGTTTAATTTTGTTTCTCCCTGATTTCATACCTAGACAACCGCCCATTTAAAAACACAAATCATGCATCGCACAGAGCCGAAAGTGGCTTTACTAGCCCCTGGTTTAATGGCCATGCTTTCTAGGCATGGGAGCTGGGGCTCCACAAAGTTAAGCAATTTGCTCCAAATCACCTAGCTGGCGAGGGTAAAGGCGTATAAAGACAAGTGTGCCTGGCTCTTGCGTAGCATCCTGCACAGTACACAGCCAGCCTCTGCAGCCTTGCTGTGATAATGGTGGTTCGTCCTGCACAAATAACAGTGCAGGCCACAGCATGGCATCTTCCTCTATCATGTGGACAACCTTGTTAACACTGGTTGTTTCAGAAGGGACACAGTTGGCCGAAAAACACAGAACCTACCTCCAATTGCTACACACACACACACACACACACACACACACACACACAGAGAGAGAGAGAGAGAGAGAGAGAGAGAGAGAGAGAGAGAGAGAGAGAGAGAGAGAGGAGAGGAGTTAGGGGTATTTATTGGCTCATAAAACTTGGAAGCTGAGGAGTGTAATGTGGTGTTCAGGTACTAATGGACCCAGGTGCTCACACAACGCCACCTCAACTCTTTCCCTTCCTTATGCTCCCATGTCTTAACAGAGATATATTCATGGCAGCTTCAAGTTCATAACCTTCCTGCTTAGCGACCCAAAAGGCAAGGTACCTCTTTTTCAAACTGCACAGGGAAGGAAGAAGGAAGCTCACAAGCCAGCTTGGGTTGCCTGGGATTATGGAGATTTGAGTCAAGTCCAAGTCCAGCTATAAACCGAAGAAGCAGTTCACCTCAACCCAGACATTCGCTTTCTGTGGCTCCACGGCTTCTTTGGTTCCCTAGAGGGACACTGAGGTTTTAGGAACGTCACAAGCGAAGTCAGATGCAAGCAACAAAAACTCCTCAGGTGGTATCATCATGCCCTGAATTCCAGCATTCTAACAGGATTCTCAAAAAGAGAAGCCTGCAGATTTTGAACCTGAACTTCCTGCAGGCTCACGTTCCCACGCACTTCAACTGACCGCTCGGCGGTTAATCTCCCAGATCTGCCGCTCCACTCGGTCATGAAATATCACATTGAAATCAAACATGCCTTCAGTCCCAGCCAAAACACCCAGCAAGAGGTGAGGGAGCCAAACACTTTCGATTTGACCATCTGTCCCTTAAAGGCACCTCCCCTGCTACCCAGCATCCTAGCAGGACCATCCGCGGGGCCCCAGCTCCGAAGATGTCAGTGTGCCCCAGGCAGATGCCCTCCCTCGCTCCCTCTGGAGATGCTGGGAGAGCCTCGACTTGGTTTTGGACTACCCCCGCTTTGGCAGCCAGGCCTGAGAAAGCGGAACCCAGCACTGGATGCAGCTTGCTCTCAGAGGGAGGTCAACCAGTGTGGAGGACAGAAACCCCACCCCCAACTCCAGGAGGGTGATGCACAGCCCTGAGCTGCTCCAGTTATCACTTCCCGGACTCCTTTAAAGAGCTTAACTTATCCTTCAGACTTCCTGAAGTCTCTCTCGCTCATGACAAGCGCTCTTGGATTTTCTTTTTTTACTGCAGGGTTGGCAATTGAACTCAAGGCCCTGCGTGTGCTAGGTAAGCACTCTGCCACTGAGTTACATCTCAGCTTGACATTTTAAATAAATAAATTTTAAAAAAAAGCAAGCTGAGAATGTGGTTGCATTGCTGGGGAGTCTGTCTGGTGTGCTCAAATTTCCAGCACTACAAAAAACAAAACAAACAAACAAACAAACAAAAAGAACTGGAGATGGTAGTGCACACCTGTAATCAGTCTGAGCACTTGAGATGCAAAGGAAGATCAGAAGGTCAAGGTTATCCTTAACTACATTTGCATGTGTGTGTGGCCAGCCTAGGCTAAATAAGACTCTGCCTCAAAAATCATCATCATCATCATCATCATCATCATCATCATCATCATCATCATCAAACAAAGCCTATCAGAAAAGGAACAGTATTAGGATTCTACTTCTACAATGTAGGAAAGTAGAATTTGTAGAGTCAGAGGTAGGAAAGTAACTGCCAGGGCCTTGGAGAGATGGTGAACGGTTTGGGTTTTGTAAGACAAGAGTAGCTCTGAGATGGGCGGAGGTGATGTTTACATACTAGTAGACACAATTCGTACCCCTTAACTGTTCTCTCAGAGACGGCTAAGGTGGCACGCTTTGTGTCATCTTAAAAGTAAAAATAAACGGACAAGGTAAATATGTTTCGGGAAGGGAAGCAGATTAGAAGAGTCAAAGAACTAGAAATATCTCGGTACAAATAGGCATTGGGGGCTGGCTCTGTGGGTGAGGGTGCTTGCCGCTAAGTGTGACAACCTGAGTTCAGGCCTTAAAACCCACGTGGCGAGAAAGGAGCACAGGCTCCTGAGTTTTGCTCCCTGACTTGCACATGTGCACACAGGGAATCACACATGTATTTAGATCCACATGTGTTCACATGCCCCACCCCACCCCCGTCATCCCCCAACAAATGAATACATTTTTAAAAGCTAATTAAGGTAGGAATATTTTAAAGTGCTTTCGAGAGGAACATTAAAGGTATAAGAAATAAAGGCACTAGCTAAATGTCCTGTAGGCTGCGCCAGGAGTCTGCGTCTCTCCTCCTTCTGTCTCAGCTTGGGCGCAGGCTAGACTCTGAGTGCCCACAAGCCTTTGGCTCCCATCCATCCGAAGGCCCTGACTGTCCTCAGAGCTTCCGTCGCACTCACAGGGAGGCCATGTGAGTCACACAGGCCCGGGACAGTGCTTTCTGCCTAGATGCCCTCGTTCTCCACTCCTTGTCCAATGAGCAATCCCAGCCCTTCCCTCTGAGAATGAGAAGACCGAGGATGGCTTCGTCAGCACGCTGCCTCGTGCAAAAGGCTTGCTTGGACGTGACACGTGTCACGAACTACAGCCAGCCTCCAAACTCAAGTGTTCTCAGTTCCCCACCTTTGACCACCGTGTGTCACCACCAGCTGAAAAACATCACTTAGTCTGACTTCCTTGGCCTAGGTGAGGTGTGGGCGTGGCCTGCACACTCCTTCCTAGTTTTGATTCAGAAATGTGGGCCGGACTGGTTTTTCTCTTAGAGAAACCTGTCTAGATCACCTTTTCCTCAAGACGTACCGTGACCTCATCTGGTTCTGCTGAAGCAAAAGTTGCTAAGCACGCGCACTGCTGGCAGAGCCCAGCCCTCTAGGCGCTCCGGGAGCCTTTGGCCCGCCAGCCTGGACAATTGTAGCACTGAAGAGGTACCTCACTGAGCTCGCTGACAATGCCTCTTAGGGGTCTGGGTCTGTGGCCTGATTGTTAGACAGGCAAGCTTCATCCAGTGGGAGAAGCTGGTTGTTGTTGTTTTTGTTTTGATTTTGTATTTGATTGGTTGGTTGGTTGTTTTGTTTCATCAACAGCAAGCACATTCACAAGGAAGGTCAAACCTTTCTTTTCCCTCTGGACCTCTTAAAATAGAATTATGCATGGTGGTCCAAGCTTGTGATTCCAGCACCGGGGGGAACTTGAGGCCGGGTGATGAGTTCCATGTTTGAGCTGCTACAGAGTGAGTTCCGGGCAAGTCTGGGCTTCACAAGGAGCCTTTGGCACAAAAGGAAAACATAGACTACCTATGACACTAAAGGAAATGTAAGTGGAGGGTCCATCGCTTACTCCTTTTTAGCTTGTGTGCCCTCCCCATCAAAGCACCTCTCTACCTAAGCTCCCACGCGGAGGAGGGACGAGCCTCCTCAGCTAGAACAGCTGGAAACAGGACACGCTGAGGAGAGCTGGTTCAGAGCCTTTCACTTTGTCCAACCCCAGGGCCCAGCTGTGGCCCCAGAATATTGCACTATGACAGAGGAAGATCATGCTATCTAAGTTAGCCGGCCTCAGAGCTACTGGAGTTAAAGGCACCCAGGGCCACTTTCCTAGATGGGGATCTCTCCCAGGGAGCTGTCAGCCTACTAATGGGCATCAGGGTCTGCACAAAACAAGCCAGGGGGTGCCTCTTCCTTTATAATTTCCTTCTTGCTTTTAAATAAAATATCCATTTATCTTTTATAACGCATTATGGTTTTTGTTTTTCTGATTACAACATTCACTCTGGTATTTTGAAGGAAAACGGAGAGGAAAGTTGACCAGAGAAAGCTCCAGAGAAGAAATAAATCGTCTTGCAACCCCTGGCCCAGCAACAGCTGCCATTAGCCTTTTGATGAATCTCCTAAAGTCTCTTCTACCTTTGTGTACTCATGCACATGCTGCAAGCTTGACACTTCTATGTTTGGGTATTCTGCAGCCTTTCCCCACCTCTACCTACCCCCCTACAAACATAAACGTATACTCCCTTCCTGTGGGCTACTAAAAGCCACATTTTTAAATTGCTGCTGCTGATGCTCCTTATTTAATTAATTGATGCCTAGTAGAGGGGTCTTGACACCAAGAGTCATCTTCTGGACTCCATACATATGCACACAAGTGTGTACACACAGTCTCGCACACACCCATATGAACCAATAACAGCAAAACATCCTCAAAATCTACTTTCACAGAGGACCAAGAAAGAGGTTTTTTGAATTATTCTAGGTTTCTCAACCTTTTTTTCATTATCATCCTTTCTAAGGAGACTTCTTAAGAGAGTTTGTTCCTAATCATGAGCCCACCACCATGAAACTTTAATGCACAGACATATCACGGATCTGTTAATATGCTGCAGCCTATTGGAGGGCCGTAAACCACTGTAGAACAGTTTTGTTCTTGCCAACCAAGTACCAATTTTCTACTCCCTTTGGGTGATATCACCCCTATTCAGGATGCATGATCTAGTTCAATAATTACTTGTGTAATTAAAAATTAATACATAAAATAGAACCGGTGAGACGGCTCAGTCAGTTAGGAAACACCCTGCCTCCAAGGGTGACAGCCTGAGTTGAACCCCTGGACTCCACATGGAAGGAAGTGAGAAATGACTCCTGCAAGTTCTCTGCTGATCTCCACATGCATCATGGCATGTGCACACTCACATACACAATAGATAGATGGGTGGATGGATGCATGGATGGATGAATGGATGGATAGATGGATGGATAGATGGATAGATTGATAGATTTTTAAAAATTAATTATTTTAATAAATAGTATCTACACTCAGCACAATGTAAAACCTTGTAGACAGCCTCTTCTCTCCATAAAATTAGCTGAGAGCAGAGTCTGCCAGGGAGGCTGACTCTGGCAGTGACCTGACCCATGTTGACATGTCTAGTTTTTAATATATATTTTACGTGTATGAGTATTTTGCCTGTGTATAGGCATATGCCCTGTGAGCCTGTCTAGTGCCTAAAGAGGCCAGAAGAAAATGTCAGACATCCTGAAACTGGAGCTACAGAGAGTTGTGAGTTGCCATGTGGGTGCTGGGTTGTCTGCAAGAATAGCGAGTGCTCTTAACGGCTGAGCCACCTCCAGCCTTATGCTGGGGCTTTTCTTGTACTGCAAAAAGGTTCTGAGAACTCGTCAGTAACAATGACCCTGGGCCTGCAACCTCATCTCAGAGATGTGCGTGGTGTTCATGGCTTCTTCATACCTCCAGAACCCCTGGTGTATATAGCCAGCCTCCCAAAGACTGTGGAGCTGCTTTGGCAAAGCCTGAGTAGGGTGAGCTAGTCGGGGAGAGGTATGGGTGGTGGCTGGAGCACACAGCTGCTTAGCTGTGTTTCAGCAAGCCATCAGATGATCAGCCAAACAGGAAAAATCACAAGGTCACTCAAAGCCAGGTACGACAAGCATGGCCCACTGAGAATCTGAAGTGCCCCTCTGCTTCGTGATAAGGTTATCTCTGTGTTATCAGTCTTGTAAGACTTCCTGATATCATCATCCAACCAATGCCTTGACATATCCAAAATTAAAGATTTATCAGCTAGAGAGACAGCCCAGTGGTTAGGAACATGACACCCTCCTCCAAGAAAGTCATGCCCTATGCCTGGGATCCCCCACCTTAACTCATGAATGACCCTCTTCTCTACTGGTTGGCCATGGAAGACATCTATCCACAATGATCCCAATATCAAGGCGCTGTCCTCAAGAAGTTGCACTATTTCTTGAGTCTGTCTTGTCTGCAATAAGCCTTCTTCCCAGTTCCTCATGTGGCCTTACCTGCATTCTTTCTCTAGTGGTGACGGGAACTGGACAACACTGGGTAGAGGTTTCAATCTCTGCCTCTGTGATCTCCCAACCTTCATCCCTATAACACTGGAGTCACTGCCCAGTCTCCTGGGTTTCCCCTGACACCCTGGCTTCTCCTTCTCCTTTACAGGTCTGAAGTTTCCCCCTGCTGCCTTCTATCCTCTCTGTGAGAGCACCCAGGTTGGGCCCTCTAAACTACATAGTCTCTTTACCCCTGCCTGGTCCTATCTAACATGGCAGCTTGAAGCCTGTCGACACTATAACTCCAAGTTCATACCTGCAGCCTCAATTTACTTTCTCTTCTATACTCAAGAATGACCTTTCCAAATGCCTACTGGCATGCATAAGGCACGGGCTTAACCCACAGCATGCTAATACCTACTTAATATTGTTAATTCACTGAATATAAGAACCTCAGGCTCAATCTGTCCAAAACAGACTACAAACCTCCTCCCAAATTTCCTTCTCACGATCCTCACATCTTTCAGAGTACTTCCCATCACTTAAGACAATAAGCTTCACTTTGGAACTATTTCCACTTATTTCTCAAGCTCTGTCCATCGGGTTCATCCCAAGTCCCATAGTCTTTCCTTCAAAACTCGACTGTGTTAGCCCTCTCAATATCAGCAATCCTCGTCAAAGCTAACATCACTTGTTGTTTGCATTACTGAAACAGGACTTACCACTTCTCTCCCTCCTTCTGTCCTTCTGCCTTGGTTTCCCTCATGGTCCAACCTCACAAAGCAGCAGAATATCTCTTATAAGTTGAAGGAGACTCTCCTCTATTAAAACTGATCTAAAGTCAGGCATGGCGATGCATGCTTTTCACTCCAGCACTTGGGAGGCTGAGGCAGATGGATCTCTGTGAGTTTGAAGCCAGCCTGGTCTACATGATGAGTTCTAGGTCAACGTAGCCTACATAATGAGAAACTCTCTAAAATAAGTAATCTTTTTTTAAAGCTGCTCTAATTAAATGTCAGGTCTCCATGATGCTGGTGGCCGGGGCCTCTCTGATCTCTCAGTGCCTCTCCATAGTCCTTAATCCTCCACACATCCATTTTGTTCTGGTCATGCTAACCTGCTGTCTATCCCAGGATGCTCAGGCCTCTGGGTCTTTGCATATTCAAATGTCTCCTGACTGGGACAATTTTATTTCAGAAATCCACATATTTGTTCCTCAAAGTCTCAGGGATATTGATCAGATGTCCGCTCCTAAAGAGACCTTGTGTGTCTATCCTTCTAAATCTATAAATTTCCAAATCACCAAACAGTTTGCTTAGTTTTGATGACTCTGTTTATTGTCTCAAACTAAAGCATATAGATGGGGCTGCAGAGCAAGGACCCTGTGGAGTCTGATCATGGTGTCCTCCAGCTCCTGGGCCCCAGTGTGCATAGCGAGCAACTGCTCCAGGAGCAACCTTTCTAGTTTCTTCTGTTTGTGTTTATGTTTGTTTGTTTATTTGTTTGTGAATGGGATCTGCTGTCTGAGTTGTCCTTGAATTGGAGATCATCCCAACTTGGGCTCTGAGCCCTAGGACTACAGTCATGTCTAGACTAAAAAAATCTCTTATCTTAGCCCGGCAGTGGTAGCGCATGCCTTTAATCCTAACACTTGGTAGGCAGAGGCAGATGGATTTCTGAGTTTGAGGCCAGCCTGGTCTACAGAGTGAGTTCCAGGACAGCCATGGCTCTACCCTGCCCCCAAAACGAAACAAAACAAAACAAAACAAAAAACAAAGAATCCCCTAAGATGTCTGAGGGGACCTCTAAATGGGAAGAAAAGGGATGAAGGCCCTTTAAACTTAAACTTCAAGTCACCTCGGGGGATTTCTTCTCCCCAGAGCGCTGCCAATTGTGCCAACTCCCACTCAGCCCACTCACAGATCTTAGCAACTCTGAGGCCATTGGGTACTTTCTGTTGTTGGGAAGGCAAAAGCCACTGGCAATCAACAGTCTTCCAAGCCTGGGGCCCAGCCAAGAGAAAAGATCCTCCACCTCCCAGGCATTTCTCTCCAGCTTTACTCCAGCCACAAAGAGCTTAGTAGGATCTGCCCTACTCGGCTCCATTCACAGAAAACCCTAAAACTTTCTCTACCCCTTAAGAAAGACTCTTTTCCTGTTCTAGTTTGGAAGAAGACCAGAGGTGTTAAAAGCGAACATCTTGACTGAATTTCCTCCAGGCAAGCTTTCCCTGGGTTCTCCCTCCAGCACGGCAGCATCTCCTGCCAGATGGAGTCAGAGCCAGGCTGCTGGAACTCTGTCCAAAGCTGCACTCCTGCGGCGCATCGGAAACTTGGTCCCAGGCTGCAGGGTCCTCCACAGCTGGCTCCACGCCTGTCGCTAAGACATAGGGACAGCAGATCCTTCAACCAGACCCCTGGAAGCAAATGAGGAACACACCAATTTAGAGGGAAATTGGCTTGAACACTGCGGAGGAAAGAGGCCTCTGCACTGGCTGAGTCACGGGAAGAGCCACCTGCGACTTGCACGGCACTTCCTCCTGACTTGAAAAACCCCAAAGTGTGTGGTGTGCTGGGTGTGGTGGCTTGTGTCTGCAATCCCGGCACTTGGGAAGTTGAGGCAGGAGGATTGTTTTTAGTGTGAGGCCAGCCTAGCATACATGGGAATTCCTGAGACAGTGTCTCAAAGGAAAAGTAGTGGGAAGGAGGAGGAGGTAGAAGAAGGGGAGGAGGAGGAGGAGGAGGAGGAGGAGGAGGAGGAGGAGGAGGAGGAGGAATACCAAAATGTTAGGGGGAAATATTCTCCAAAATGAATGCAGACCAACTCCAGGACTCATTTCCCATCTCCCTAAATAAACCCAGCCACATGGTTCTTATCTGCTATTAAAACCAGACAGCCCGTGCAAGGGAGGCTAAAACATTGAAGAACACTGGTTCCAAGCAGCGTTGGAACCTCTGGCTGTGTGGTCTGGGAAAACTCCATAGCCTCTCTCTGTGCCTTCAGTCTCTTTATCTGAGAACTGGAATCCACTTTTCCAGGCTGTTTGCGAGATTAGACGAGAAAGCTCCCTGCAGTCATTAAGGACTAAACGAATGAAGCCTTTGACATCTCCCAGTAAGCTCTGTACTGCTCGCACTCACAAGTGTATGAGGGGTAAGCTGCCCACGATGGCTCACATCCGTAACCCCAGCCTGAAGGTTTAAGGATCTCCAGACAGTGACAATCACAGGCCAGCCTGGGCTAAGCAATGAGACCCTGTCTCAAAAAAAACAAGACAAAGCGAATAAGAACTCCAAGCGGGCTAGGCTACAGCTTGATTGGTAGAGTGCTTGCCTGCCCTGCACAAAGCCCTGGGTTCAATCCACAACCCGGCATGTGTCAGGCATGGAGGTGCACACACATGTGAGGGAGGGCACTCGGAGGTAGAGGCAAGGGGGATCACAAATTCAAAGTCACCTTTAATGACATAGCAAATTCAAGCTATCCTGGGCTACCAGAGGAGAGTCTATGAGAGACACCATGGACAAACGTGTTAAGGGACATCAAAGACCACAGCTGTCACTTTCCAGAGGCGTCAGGACAGAGCATTCTCAAAGCAACACACCCCTCTGCTGCTCTGCCCAAGTATTCCCCAGGTCCGCTGGCTTGCACTCTTCCATGCAAGCCATGGGCAAGAGCCCCTCCACCTGCCTCCTTCCTGGACCTCAAACAGCCTCAAGCTTGTCTGGAAATGGAGCCTGAGACAGGATGACATTGCCACAGCCCACATCCCTGTGCCCTCACCCAGCTTCGGCCGATGCTGTGCCAATGCCACTCCCCAGGGCTGCTGTGTGGCTGGCGACAGCCCTCCACTCCCTTCCAGCTGCAGGGCACTGAATGCAGCACGCTGTTGGCATCCCCAGGCCGGCAAAGGACAGGGAAGGAGAAAGGAAAGGGGAATCCAGACACCGCAGATAGCAATCGCAGGTGAGGATGTAGCAAAGCATAAAGGGAGAAATCGAAGAAAAGGTGGGGAGCGAAAACCTCACTGGATCTGGCATCTGGTGGTATGGCTGGAGAGGACAACCTTGCAGTCCCTGCCTGTACCCCGTAAGAGACATTCTAAACGTCTGAATGAGCAAGGCGAGGAGCTGAAGACCCAAGGCGAGGAGATGGGCAGTCTGTGGATGAACGAACCTCTGGAGCAGGGTAGAGCACAGATCTGCGTCTGCTGTCTCCTTCATCGAGTGCTTTTCCCAGAACCTTCGTGAAGAGCCAACATTTAGAGGCAGAATTAGCCACCAAAGATATAGTGCTTGGTGCTGCTCACAACAGTCCAACAAAGAACCAACCCAAAAGTCCAACCACTAACAGGGAAATAGAATATTGTTCAGTCACATAAAGCAATGAGGCACTGTCACAGACTGCTATGTCGATGAACCCCGAAGACACTGGAAGCCAGCTACCAGCTGTAGTTCTAAGGCATGCACGCCTACAATAGGCAAATCCACAGAAACTGAAAATATATTAGTAGCAGACAAAGGTTGGGAGCATTGGGAAAGTGGAGTCTGTGGAGGGATGCTTATTAAGCTCAAGGTGTCCTTGGGGTGGGGTTGGGAGTATAAAAAGAATCTCTCAGAATTAAGAGTCAGACATGCTGTGTCATGTCAGTGATCTCAGCACTTGGGAGGCCAAGGCAGGAAGATCACAACCTGGGGCTAACCTGAGAAATACTCTAAGACCTAACCTCAAAAGCAGCAAAGCAGAGCCCTTTCTGGAGTGACACAGTGGGGATGGCAGCACCATGCTGAGGACGTAGCAGGTGCCACCAGCTATGTCTGTCAGAACAGAGGGTCTGATGCTATGTGAGCCTGACCCGTGCTTTTGAAAAGAGGGCAGAGCAAATGGGAGAGAGAATTGGTCAGAAGTTGAAGGAAAGGAGAAAGGCTGCTTCCCAGGAGTGCTGAAGGTTCTGAAGAAGCCCTCCCCTTTCACAGGCAGGGGGCCACAGGATGTCAGCTGGTAGCAAAGAAAGAAATAGTGGCTGAAGCCTGGAAGGGAAAGGGGGCAGTTAGCGAGAGGAAGTGGGAGGGGCAGGCTGACACGCCCACAGAAACACCACCCCTGAGCTGACAGAATGTCATTTCCTAGAGATTACGCATGTCCAGCTCTGGGCCAGGTCATATCACAGGTGTTAGAACACTGAAGCCATCCAACCCCCGGCCTCAGGGCCTCTCTGTGAGGTTAACACCCTTCAGACTCACTGGTGACCCTGGCATAATAGGATCCAAGGCTTAGGCTGCCGAGAGTGAATAAAAATAAAAAACCAAGAATGTCACCAAGTGGGTGTCTAGGTGAAGATTAGAGCGATTGGGACACAGCCCTGGGAATTAGCAGTGGGTTCCCTGCTGGGCGAGCTCTAAACTGAGGCCTGAGGTGGAAAAGCAGCTGTTTTAATTAAAAACTTTGGATTTCAGTCCAGACTGAGGAATGTGATTCTCCAACCGAACTCACCCAAAAGACATGTATGTGACCAGGACCCCAAGAGCCTCTGCTCATGCTGAGTTGTGGGACCTGGAAATGCAGAGAGATACCCCATGCCTTGTGGAGCTCCTGGAACAAGCAAATGGCGACAGTTGGATAAGCAGAACACAGGGCTGTTAGTTCAGAAGGGAAAATGGAAGAAGCAGGTGTGTGTGTGTGTGTGTGTGTGTGTGTGTGTGTGTGTGTGGTGTGCACATGCACACGCATGTGAGCACAAGGGAGGTATGTGCTCGAAGGTTCACGGTTCGAGGTCATGAACATGGCACAGCACACATGAGGAGGAGTTCAGACGACAACTTTCAGACATCAGCTCTCTCCTGCCAAGTACTGGCTTCTGGGGAGGGAACTCGGAACCATTTGTCAAGCCTACACAGCACGCACTTCACACACACACACACACACACACACACACACACACACACACGAGTCATTGAAGGAAGGGTTTCTGATGCAGTATCACTATGTAGTCCAGACTGGTCTCTGCATCGGTCTGCCCCTGGTCTCTTATCTCTGTCTCCCAAGTGCTGGGATTATAAATGTCAGCCGTCATGCCCAGCTGGCAGGGTAGGTCTCTTCTGAAGCCTCTCCCTGGTATACAGGTTGTCATCTTCTCCTTGTCTGTCTCACGTGACTGTCCATCTATGTGTGTGGGGGGGTGAGGGGGTCTCTGTCTAATTTCTTTTTCATAAGGACCCTCATCTTATTAGGACCCTACCCAAATGACTGCATTTTAATGTGCTTTTTAAGAACCTGTTCCCCAATACGGTCAATCTAAGATTGCAGAAGATAGGACTTCTTAGGATACTTAGGAATTTAGAAGGGACGCAAGTCATCTGCTCACAGTCTTGGGACTCTCATCACCCCGGATGGCCTCTGGGACCCTGAGTCCTCTCCATCAGCAACCCCTGAGTCTCCCTAGGATCAGCTCACCCTCAGTTGCATCTTCATGCCCAGAACACACCTGACAATTCAGAGGGCTCCGTGAAAGGCTGCAGTGAAGGGGTGAGAAAACAGTGAGCAAACACAACTCTCCTGGACCAAGAATTACAATAGCTTTCTAATTTCCTGAGCAGAGAACAAGGAGGTCCCAGGAAGACATCCCAATAGCTACCTTAGAGGGGTTAAGGAAAGGCTAACCATAAGACAGGAATAGGAGGCTGGGAGGAAGGGCCCCAGTAGATTCCAGGTGGAAGGACACTCAGAATCAGAGCCTACTTCCTGAGCACCTCCTCGGGGTGACAACAGTTGCGTTGCCATCACTGGTCCACACTTGCTGTATCACATCCATGTTCCTGGCTCCATGAGAATCTTTCTAAATACCCTGAGAGGCAGTGGGTCCTCAAGCAATACTATCTAAGTAAGAAATGAACAAGTAGCCACTCCAATGTGGAAGAGCCAGGGGGCCTAACAGTGACAGAATCCATGATAACTCCTTTAAGGTCAAAGGGTTTGTTTTTGGTCCATGGTCCCCAAGTCCACAGCCAGCTTCCCCGTATGGCATCATCAGACACCAGGTCGAAACACAAGATGGGACAAAGAGAGGAAAAGAGAGAGGGGTAAGATGAGGAAGAGGGATGGAGGGAGAGAGGAAGGGAGGGAGGGAGGGAGGGAGAAGAGAGAGAGGGAAAGGAAGGAACTAAGGAGAAGGGAAAGAAGAGGAAGGAAGGAAGGAAGGAAGAAAGGAAGGAAGGAAGGGAAGGAAGGGAAGGAAGGAAGGTTATGGAAGGGATCTACAGGGAGGGGGTAGCAGGTCCTTTCTAGGACAAGCCTTCACCAGTCTACTCTCCTTCACTTGACTCAAGCCTCTGATGTTTCCACATCTGGCTGAGCACCAAGCCCTAGATGTGCAGACCTTTAACGAACATCCTCTATCAACCGAGAGCTAGTCTGTCATCCTTAGTTTTCCATAATGCCAAGGTTCACATCGCCAAAGCCATTCGCCTCTTTTCAGAGAAACACAAATTAAGCCATAGGCTCAAAGTCAGAAAATGTGTGCCAGGCTCCCAAAGGTAAGCTCTCCCTTTAGTCTCATAAATCCATCCACCTCGTCCTTCCACAGAGCCAGCCACCAAGTAATCATCCAGCCAGCCAGACAATGCCAAGTCCTGTGCCAGGCCAGAGCTATTACAGCTTATGACATCCTTACCCAGGCCTGAGGAGCTCAGAGTCTAGTGGGTCAAAAGGTCAAATACACCAGTCCCTGCAATGCACAGAGGAGGGCTCCACAGAAGCTGGAGGGAGGAGAGATTATCTGGGAGAGACCAGAAAGCACCGAGCAACAGAAGGTCTACCTGGATGGACCTTGACTGGATTATCACTTCTGAGTGTATCCATCTATTTTTGTTGTTGTTGTTGTTGTTGTTGTTGTTGTTGTTACTACAATAAGATATCTGAGGCTAGGAAAATGTATAAAACTAAAGGTTTAGTTCCGGGCATGTTGGCCCATACCTGTAGTCCCAGAATTTGAGAGGCTGAGGATCATGAGTTCTAGGCCAGCCTGGTCTATGTATAGCAAGATTATATCTCAGGGAATATGTTTTTTAAAGAGGGATGGAAGGATGGGGGAGGGGAGAAGTAAAAAAGGGAAGAAGAGAAGGAAAGAGAAGAGGAGATGACAGGGAGGGAGGGAGGAGGGAGAGAAGGAAGGTAGAGGGAAGGAGGAAGGGAGGGAGGGAAGCTGGCTTACTCAGTTCTGGAGGGTCAAGGGCACGGTACAAGCCATGAGTGGGTGCTGGCCAAGGTCAGAAAGCATCACAATAATAGAAACAGATATCAACAGCCAGGCAGAGGCTGGAGCAAGAAGGACTATGCTTGCCCTTTTAAAAACAGATCTCACCCAAATTAACTTAGGGGTCCCATAAGAAGCAATTAATTCTTTCCAAGGGTAGCACCCCCAATACCCTAACAACCTCCCACCAAGCTCCATCCCCTAAAGGTCCCAATGCTTCAGCACTCCACACGGAGGGCAAGGAGGATGCACTCAGGCTACATGCGTACCAAGATGCCCAGGCAGGGCTGAAGGGAAGAGCCTTCAGACAGGAGCAAGCACTGAGCTAAGCACAAATCTGTCAAGGGGTCTGGCTCTTCCCAGTAGAGGCAAAGAAGAGGCTGGAGAGCAAGGGAGGCCGGGTGACATTTGCTCAGGGACCCTGTCCGCACAAGGCCCAGACAAGAGGGCCTTGACACTTCAGGCCATCCGGAACCATTTTAAGGAGAAGATGAAAACTCAAGGGAGGACATTGTGGATGGCCACCTACAGCCTGAGGTCCTTGGTCCAGTAGTCATATAAGAGACGGTTGCTAAGGACCAGGTTAAAGGAGAGCCTGTGCCTGCCCCTGGGATGTCAGAGACCTTTAAACCATTCCCTCTAGCCTTCTCTCATGGGGTGCAGCCTATAAACACGGCTGTTTGCTTTCTCCCTACAAATGACAGAGAGTAACAGGCAGGTAACTCACTGGTAATTGGGCATGCAGCTGCCTGTGTGAGTGCTAACCCTGCCTGTATCCCACACGGCTCCTCGTTTGTAGCTCTAGCTGTAGACATATTTTTTTCATGACTCCCAGTGAAGCATAATTTACACCTTCTACTGCTTCTTGAGAAATCATTTCCACAAAACTAATAATAAAGCAGAGAAGCCACCCGGAGGAACGGTGCACCCCACACACCCTAGCCCTGCCACTCACAGCAACCATGGCCAACAGCAACGTCAGCATGGACATGGAGAAGCGACCGCCCACCCCACTGTGCCCTGGGGATGTGAGGTCTGTGTTACAGTGTCCTGGAGAGGGAGATAGAGGTACAGGAGGGAAAGTAGCCAAGTCTCCCTGATGCCAGCACTAGGAATTCCAAATCTGGGAGACAGAGGAATGCATAACTCCCTGCCTTCTGACACCTGCCTGGGTTCTTCCATCACTGGCTTCTTGGGTGTTACGAGCTGGATATTTTTTTGTTTGTTTGTTTTTGTTTTTTTTTCAAGACAGGGTTTCTCTGTGGAGCCCTGGCTGTCCTGGAACTCACTCTGTAGACCAGGCTGGCCTCGAACTCAGAAATCCGCCTGCCTCTGCCTCCCAAGTGCTGGGATTACAGGCATGCACCACCACGCCCGGCTACGAGCTGGATTTAAAATGTTCCTCTGCAAGCTCACGTTTGATCTCTTACTCCTCAGCCCATGATGCTATCTCGATGTTGTGCAGCCTTTAGGAAGTGGAGATCCAGATGAGCCAGCAGCTACTTCAGTCCCTGGTTCTAATTCAACTCTCTCCTTCTTGATCATCGGTGATACAAATAATCTCTCCTTCTTGAGTCCACCTCCACATGCAGAGTTTTGCCGATATAACTTCTCCATCATGATGGACCAAAAATATTCTAAACCAGGGGCCAAAGCAAACATTGCTGCCCCAAGTTGTTTCTGTCAGTCAGGTATTACGGCCACAGCAATGCTGGTACATCGGGCTAGAAGCCAGGTCAGAGGCAAAGGGCTGAGGCTGACAGTGCTTCCTCAGTCTCCACAGTGTATTTGACAACATCCCAGCATCTCCACTGACAGGGCTCTCCTCCCCCTGGGAACCGCCCAAGATGGCTCTATGAGAAACTCTTACCACAGAGCAGCCAGCTGCTGTTCTATTTCACTCCTCCTAGGTGAGACCCAGGAAGGCTGTCTCAAGTCCAGAGCCCAGCCAGCTCTCTGCCAGCCACACACACCAAGGGCTCTAGGAGGAAGATGCAGAGCCTGACTCAGAACCCTCTGTGCAAACATCCATAAGACCCAACCACACATCGCTCCTGAGCATACTGTTATCAGCTGGAGGACCACACCTTCCCCTTTTCTGTGTGCTCCAGACCAGATGCTTCCTGCTGTTTCCAATGGAGTGTGGGGAGGGTCCTCTCTGCTCTCTGGCCTAAATAGTTGTCACAAGCCCAAGTGGGGACAGACCTCTCTGCATCCTGGTTAACGTAGGAAACTGAAGAAACAGGATTTACACAGGGCCTGCAGATGCCATCGTAAAGGCCAGGCAACAAGGACAGGATTGGCAAGGCTGCTCAAGACTTCAGAGACTGCATCTGAGTGAGTTGCTAGAGGAAACTATCAACATCCCTTCTGCCGTGTCCCAACTGGGAGACACTCATTGGTTTTCTTCTGGTGCCCCTGACAAGAACATCTTTACCATAGCCAGCCATAGTAGTACATCCCTAGACTCCTAAGTACTCAGGAAGCTGAGGGAAGAGGACCGTGGGGGTCTGAGGCCAGCCTGGGATATGTGGACAGATTATGTAAAGAAATAAAAGCGGAGAAGGAGGAGGAGGAGGAAGAGGAGGTAGTGGTGAAGGAGGATGTGGTGATGGAGAAGGAGGAAGAGAAGGAAGAGGAGGAAGAAGAGGAGAAAGAAAAGGAGGTGGAAAAGGAGGAAGAGGAGGAGGGAGAGGAGGAGGAGATGGAGAAAGAAAAGAAAAACCAGGTACAATAGCAAGCACACATGTAATCCCAGCATTAAAGAGGTGGAGGCAGGAAGATCGATAGTTCAATGCCATTCTCAGCTGAATACAAGCTTGAAGCCAGCCTGAGCCGCATAAGACTGTGCAAGAGAGACAGTGAGATCAAGAGAATTTACTCGGTTCAGTAACCTCTCCTGGGCAGAGAAATATCTAGGGCATCTGAATGCATCTGCTGCAGAAATATCTGTCTATACTATGGCTTATCCATCGCCTACGCTAAGACCCCCCCTTAATTACTGACTTGCTGTTAAGATTCCAATCTGTGCTGCATTTTATCATCCAGAACCTCTGGATGAGAGGAGACTGGTTTAAGTTCAAATTCACCTTGACTGACTCAAAGGGCCACAGAATGACCATGGCTTTCTTGGGGGAAACTCAACCACTGCGTTGATGCCCACAGACGAAAAGCAACAGTGACTAAAAGGTGTGGAGGAACTCTGAGAAATCAGATTTCTTTAACCAAGCAAAAGCAAATACGTAGATAGCACGGACTAAAAAAAGTCATCAAACCAGAAACAAAAAAACAGAAAATGAATGAGTGAGAGCCAGAGCCATCATCAGTAAGCCAGACCCGCTGTAGAATAGCGTGTCCAACGAGACAGAGCTCACTTTCCACAGCTCTGTGCCTTACTGGACCTATTCAAAGACGTGGAAACTGAGACACAAGGCAAAGTGTGCATATGCTCCCCCAGAGTTTCCTCAACCAGGGCCCAAACTGAGATGGTTCATCTAAGAACAGCCGCGGTCACCATTATGACACTAGATGCCCACCCAGTACCAAAGACAGAGCTCTTCTATCCCAGCTTGGGTCCTAACCTCTGATGAGAGTGTGCTGATGGCCTGTGGTACTGTTGGCAGTTAGTAGGTCCTAGTAGAAGGAGCTTAGAACTGTGTCTCTGATGGCAACAGTAGCCCCCTCTCCGCAGCAGCTGGCCTGCCCACCTACATACATTTGTCACAACTCACTATGCTGTCACAGGCTCAAAGCAACAAGGCCAGACCGCGGATTGAAAGGGTGATCCCAAAGAAGCCTTTCCCTTCAGTTAAGCTGATTTTCTCAGGTGCTCGTCATAGCAGTGGAAAATTCTTTCTTTGTAGGATTTACCCAGTAGTCAAGTCAGCCCCAAGAGAGGCTGATTTCTTTGGTGCCTGTTTTTCCCTTCAGTGGTAACCAATAACAACTAAAGCCCTTTCAGATGCGAGGTGACACAATTCACATGCTGGAGGCTGAGTAAGCGGGTTTGCTCCTTGACAGACATGATGTGCCTTGAGTCACATACACACGCTTCCCAGTCATGTTACTCACAACCCCGTGGGTGTAAGATGCCTGGGTGGAAACAGAGGTTCCACAAGTGTCATCAAATTCTTGTGTTTTTGTTTGTTTGTTTTTTCTGTGTGTGTGTGTGTGTGTGTGTGTGTGTGTATGTGTGTGTGTGTGTGTGTGTGTGTGTGTGTGTGTGTGTGTGAAATCAAGGAACCATCATGGTGGAGGACAGAAACATAGTTACCTGCATCCCTGTCAAAATGAATGATCCTTCTTGGTCTTATGGTATCCTTGGCCCAGACTCTGAGCTAGAGGCCAGGTCTACAAAGATTGCTTGGCCTTAAGGACCCCAGAGGGTGGAGGAGCCCAGGCATACAGGGTGAATGGCAACATGCCAGTAAAGTCTCCCAAGGAGATCGGCTAGGCTAGTGAAGCTGTGGTATAGAAACCAGGACTCCGGGCATACATTCAAATCCCGAGACCCTCCAAAATGTCTTGTTATTTTGTCCACACTTATCTATTAAGATAGCTGATGGCCTGAAGCTCCTAGCTTCAGATTAGGGATTGGTCATAGGAAAGATCCACACAGGATTAGAGAATCGAGACATTTTATTCCCAACTCCAGGGAGGAGAGAGGGTATGAGTTGATCCCAATGACCAGTAACTTAGTCAATCATACCTACAGAGTGAAATGCCCATAGAACCCCAAAGGTCTGGGTGGAGAGGGTCCTGGAAGGTGGTAGGAGAGAATGTGGAATCCCCACTCCTTCAACCCCTGATCCTCTGCTTTGTTGTATCCCTTCAAATAAGGGTATGTCACTGTTTCTCTGACATCCAAAGCTGTAGCAAACCAGCTGAATCCAAAGCTGGGAACCAAGGACGGCAAATATAGCCAGCAAGATGGAAGCACAGATACTAGGGATGGTTTCTGGCACTGTGCCCTCACGTGGAGGCCTGATGTCATCCTCAGGTGATGTCAGAATTGACCTGAGTCTGAGGACACCCAGGGCACTTCCGTGGTAAGGAGAGACCCCTGCGCCCTTCTACACAACCCAAAAAGAAGTCTGTATTGTGAGACCAGCGTGAGAGCAACTGATGTCTTCCGAATGTTCATCTGAATGGAGAGAAGGAGGGACCACAGCAGAAAGACAAACATGGGCCCAAGGACAATGACTCTAGAATAGTCCTTTCTCCAGAAAAGATACAAAATCTATTAGTGTGTGTGTGTGTGTGTGTGTGTGTGTGTGTGTGTGTGTGTGGAGGGTGGGGATAGCATAGCAGTGTTTTTGTAATCTCAGAACTAGGAAGGCAGAGACTTCGGCCGGGTGTGGTGGCGCACGACTGTAATCCCAGCACTTGGGAGGCAGAGGCAGGCGGATTTCTGAGTTCGAGGCCAGCCTGGTCTACAGAGTGAGTTCCAGGACAGCCAGGACTACTCAGAGAAACCCTGTCTCGAAAAAACAAACAAACAAACAAACAAACAAACAAACAAAACATTGTAGGAAGGCAGAGACTTAAGGACTGGAAGTTCAAAACCAACCTCGGCTACATAGTGAGCTTGAGGCCAACCTGGGCTACATGAGACCAAGTCTCAAAAACAACAACAAAACCTGTGATGTG
The DNA here is from genome assembly GCA_964023405.1 of Apodemus agrarius. Taxonomy (NCBI): domain Eukaryota; kingdom Metazoa; phylum Chordata; class Mammalia; order Rodentia; family Muridae; genus Apodemus; species Apodemus agrarius. The sequence continues at coordinate 52,297,287 of OZ030015.1, read as the reverse complement.
ATCCTCAGCATGATGAGTCATCGGGTGAATGCAGCCACAGCACACAAAGGAACCGTTTCACAGTTTAAGATGGATAAGAGCAAATATTGGCGAGGATGCTCCCATCACTGTTGGAATGCAGCTTCTCATCAGGCCGTAAATAAACCATGTGATCCAGCAAGTATGTAGTGAAACATAGGGTGAAAACACAATGCTTATTACACAAATATCCACAAATGCACCATAAATAATGACCAAAAGATGATAACCCACCCAAATGTCCACCCACTGGCACATGGGTAAATTTAGTGTAGCACATCTATATCATGGAATATTATTTAGTCATGAAGAGGAAGAAGGTGCTGATATAAGCTATAATATAAACATTATGCTATTTAGGCTGAAATGCTCCCTCCAAGAACAAATGACCACCTTAAAAACAAAACAACAACAAAACCCAAAAGATAAAAAACAAACAAACCAAAAAAACCCCACCAGGCTTGAGAATTCTTTTCAGATGTTTGGTCAGGGTTGTCCAAGAGATGTCTAAAAGATTACAGGCTATTGTCATTACCCTTGGTTACCTCCTAGAGGTAGAACTAGTCCCTATTGCTAAAGACATCATGTATTGCAGACCCGGGGCCCAGAGGCCCCAGAGCTGGAACTGGCCTGAATGTCTCCACCCTGAGGACTAGTTTTCATGGTACAAGAAGGCATGGAAGCAACCAGCATTCATACCCAGCTATTCCATCTATGAACCACATTAAAACCAGCATGGCACAATGACCCTAATGCTGTAGTAGTGGCATGCATACCTTGACACTAACCAACAGCTCTCTAATTGGACTTAAGACCCACTCAATAAGGAGGAAATCATGTCTAGTACTAGAAACTTAGCCATCTACCTAGGACTAGTGAGGTCATGGATGTTGGAAGAGAACCTACAACAGTCACTTTACTAAGGCAGCATAATCCCTAACTACTAATTTTGTCTTTATACTTACAGGTAAATGTGGTGTTCATCCGTTCATCAAGGTAACTTCTCTTTGCCATGGATGGAGACCATTATAGAAAAATACAACCAACCAAAATGTAGAGTTGTGGAGTCCAGGCCCAAGTGAAACATCTATATCACAGCTCCTGCGCCAGAGGCTCAGGGATCTTTCAGAATATCAGGCAGAAAGACTGTAAGAGACAGAGGATCAGAGACTTCGCTGTGCTATTGTGTCTCCTAGCAATGTCAGAAACTACACCCATCAAGTCTCACCATCATGACTTCCTAAACAGGGGCTGCACAGGATGACAACAGACATGCTAAAGTGGAAGGGGAAAGACCAGAAGGACTCAACCCCACAGAAAGACCTACAGGCAACAGAGGAAAGCTGAGCCTGGGAGAAATAGCCTTTCTCGGGAAGAGACACAAACAGGCTATCCAATACCAAGTGGTCAGCCCTGAAAGCATATATATATATAACATTATACAGACCAAGAGGATCACATTTAGGAATATATATTTCTATGGGTATACATACATGTATGAAATAACAATGAAAAAAGAGGTCATGACCTGGGCATGGTGGCGCACGCCTGTAATCTCAGCAGAGGCAGAGGCAGGTGGATTTCTGAATTCGAGGCCAGCCTGGTCTATAGAGTGAGTTCCAGGACAGCCAGGACTACACAGAGAAACCCTGTCTCGAAAAACCAAAAAAAACAAAAAAAAAAAAAAAAAAAAAAAAAGAGGTCATGAATTTGAAAGGAATATTTTGGATGGCTTAGGGTGGGGAAAGTGAAGGGGAAATGACGTAATTATACTATAATCTCAATAATAATAATAATAATAATAATAATAATAGAACATCATGCTAAGTGGAAGAAGCCAGATATGACTTCATTTACGGAAAATCACTAGAACAGGAAATCTACAAGCAGTAAGAATGTGGTCACCTGAGCCTAAGGTAGTGGGGACTAAGGAGCCAGGAACACATACGGGCTTCTTTGAAAGGTGACAAAAATACATGGAGGGATCCATGGCTCCAGCTGCACATGTAGCAGAGGATGGCCTTACTGACTGACATCCGTGGGAGGGGATGCCCTCAGTCCTGTGGAGGCTTGATGCCCCAGTGTAGGGGGATGCTAGAGCAGTGAGGTAGGAGTGGGTAAATGGGCGGAGGAGCACCCTCATAGAGGCAAAGGGGAGGGGGAGAGGGGGAATGGGATGGGAGGTTTTTTGGAGGGTTAACCGGGAAGGGGGGATATCATTTGAAATGTAAATGAATAAAATGATTGATAAAAAAAAATTCTATGAGGAACCATGGTAACCAATATACAATTCCATGAATGTGAAAACAAATGTTTTAATATTAAATTAAGTTAATGTCAAATGTTAAAACAAACACGAATAGCACATACACTTTTGTGTGCTTCCAATAAATGTTATATCTTGTATGGCTTTGTTTGCTTCTAGTGAATGTTACATTTCAGTAAAGCTGTCCAATAAAAGAAAAACAGAAAAGGGAGAAAGAGGAAGAACAAGCCTGGGAGGAGATCACTCACTGCAGGCAGAAACAACAACGTTGGAAGAAAACCCCCTGGAGAGCAAAGTCACAGAAAGACGGAAGGGGAAGGGTGACGGTAAGGAGACAGCTAAGCAGCAGCCAGGGCTGGCCTCAGACTCGAGGCTGGCCTCAGACTCAAGGCTGGCCTCAGACTCGGCTGCACCGCTAAAGCCTGCTCGACGGCTGTACTTCCCTACTCTCAAGGCCCCAGATCCAAACAAAATGCTCCACCCACATCATGCCCCAAATGGAAAATTCCACACTGACCTCATGTGATGAGTCGTGGAGAAAACAAGCAGATTAAAAAGACCATAGGGGCTGGGCCTTGGGGTGCAATCCTGTACTCCCAGGCATTTGGGAAGGCGAGGCAGGCAGAGCAAAAGTTCAAGGCCAGCCAGGCCTACAGAGAGAGTTTGTGGCTAGCTTGGAGAAGTTAGTAAGATTCAGTTTCAAAATAAAACAGGCAGGTAGGGCAGGGATGTAGTTCAGTGGTACAGCAGGACACCAGCGCCAGGATATGAGTCCAGCATGTGTAAGACAGTGTTTAATTTTCAGTAACATATATGCACATACACATATACACACACAGAGGCATGCACAGGCATGCACACACACACACACACACACATGTGTGCACACAGGCACATAAAACACTTGTGCATGCACTCTGGTCCTCACCCATACACTTCTCTTTAGACTTAGGGCCAGGACCCAAGAGATCTCATTACATATAAGCAACAATTCAGGAATCTGAAATGCTTTTTGATTGAAACACTTAGGTTAAGGGACACTCAGCCTTACTGTTTTGGCAATGAAAAAGCCCCCAGAAACCTTAAACAAGAGAGTGCTGTGGTCAATCAGCTTTAAAAATGTCACCAGGGAAAATAGCCAGCAGTCTCACCATTGGGGCTGCAGTAGTAATCCAGGGACTAGGAGATAAAGTCCAGGATAGCCAGGACCTGCAGGTCCCACTTGGAGAGATTAGGAGATTAGCAGTTTGGTGACATCATCTTTAGTCTGGAGTGATCAAATGATGGCCGAGGACTTGGTTCAGTGCCCCACAACAATACTTTGGAAAAGTCCTTCCAGACCACAGCTAACCTAGGCTACAGAGACCCTGCCTCAAAAAGTGGTGTGTGTGTGTGTGTGTGTGTGTGTGTGTGTGTGTGTGTGTAGAGAGAGGGGGGGCAGGCAGATAGACAGAGACAGAGAGAAACAAAGAGAGACACAGAGAGGAACAGAAAGCAACAGAGAGAGCTTACTTAGCGTACACAAGGGGCCTGGGTTCTATCCTTAGCATAGAGAGGGGGAACGGGGGGAACCTGTGTTCCATTTAGGCTCTTGGAACCTTTCCTTTGCTTCAGGATCAGGCAAAAGATGAGAAAAGAAATTCTGACATCCTTTAGCAGATTCTAGAACTTCATTCCGCCCTCAGCCACAAAAAAAAAAAAGAAAAAAAAGAAAAAAATCCTCATTATAAGAGAAGTCTCTTCCAAGAGTGTCCAGGAAGCCAGAAGCCCATCAGACCAGGTAAAAAAATAATTAAGACCAATTAGCCCAACCCTAGCAACCAGGACTCTTACGTAACAGTTTCCACCAAACTAAAGAGAGCTTCAGCTGTAGCTTTATGTGTTTTAGACTGGCAAGACCTCCATGTACCCCAAGGCTCCTAAAAGAGTGTTTGCAGTTGTGGGATTCCCAGGGGTCTCCCCAAGATCCACAGTATCCCCAGAAGCGGTGGGATGTAAAGCAACGCAGAAGCCGAGGCTCCACCCCAAGTCCTAGAATCTGAACCTGGATCTCATGAGAAGCCCAGAATATCCATCTTGCCTACACGCTGCACCAAGACCTCCCTGTACAGTGGTCTCTGAAGGGCTGTGGAAAGAGGTCTTAGCAGCCTCCCAGCCAGTGGAAACCCCAATTAACAGGCAGCAACTGAGTCCAACTTGGCTCCAAACCAGAAGCGTGAAGAACCCTGAATTCCATTAACAGGGTGTGTACAGGCGTCAGGTTCTTTCCCCGACCCTCACGGGAGCTCTATAAAACTTACAGTTCTGCACTGGCCTGGGGTCTCTCAGGCAGTGCAGCAGCTGCAGGGAATCCATAGCAGCAGAGGCTAACCCCCTGACCTGCACCCTGCTGCCCACATCTGGGGGTGGGGGCAGCCCCACCACTGACTGTGTGCTGGATGGCCGCAACGGGGACAGCGGCAGGGCTCACATTGTGGCAGCCCCAACCTTGTCCAGCCTTGTCCACACAAAGCACCAGCTTCCCATTGGTGCTGACTAAAAGCCTCAAGAGCTCGAGGCCACGTCCTGAGTGTATGGATTTTCTAATGTTGGGAACAGTACACAGGACTCTCCCAGGCTCATTCCTCACTAAAGCTGGCCATCCAGACCTTGGGCCTGCGTTTTGTCACCCATCACTCTGCCTGTTTACTGTGCCTGGACCCTGCCCTTTGTCCACTGTCAGGTTTTTTTACCCCTACCTTTCTCCTGTGGTCAGAGACCCATTGTGGGCAAACGAGAATATCAGCCACCACTGTATCTCTTTCCTCAGATTAAATATATTTACAGAGGTCTAATTCCAAAACTCAAACCTTCCATGACCTCCCTCAGCGACACATAATCCACTTAAAAAATAAAACCAACATCTGATCTAATTTCAGGATTTAACATGTCTTCTAGATAAAGTAAAACATAACCTTTCATGCACCCATACACCTTGATGCTCAGACTGAGATCTGGAGGCCAGCAACAGCAGCAGCCTCTCTGCAGGGGTGGGGAGTGGGGGCGGGGGTGGGAGGGTTAGGGGATGTTTATAGGGGACATGGCTTGGCCTCAGAGGAGTGTGAGGTAGGGCAGTCTCCTGGGACTGAGCCTCTCATCTGCAAGCTCTCATTCATCCCACAAAGCTGGAGATGTCAGGCTCTATGGAATCAGAGCAGACCTAGTTGGTATCCGTGGAGAACAGCTTGAGGGAGGGAAGGAAACCTTTGGGGGAAGTCACAGAAATGTTCCAGGTTGCCAGTGTCCAGTGAAGGGCCTGGGGGGTGTGGCTCAGTGCAGAAGCAGGCGTAAGATTTGATTTCACTAAGGCACTCGACCCCTTTGTTTATCATATTACAATAGAGGAATCGCAGACTGGGTCCTAGATTCGATTTTGTTTCGAGCACGCCCTTGATTATCAACTTCTCAATGGAGCTGTATTTTTTTCCCCTTGAAGCACAACAAACGCTGGGAGTTATCTATCAATAAAACACTTGCTAAATGAGAACAGTAGACTCGAACTAAATTTAAAGTTCCGCTTTCCTACTTCGACTCCTAAATTATACGACAAATCAGAAGCAGATGCCTCCATGACGGGCCTTCCAGGAGCCTCCGCTAAAATAAGGACGCTCTCCCTGATGATTAAATTAGGACGAGGAATTGTTTCGGTACAGTTTTTAAAATAGCACCTCCGAAGAATTCTTACAACTTAATTAGTTTTCTTGTTGATTAACCCTGGTGTTCTCTGGTTCTCTGCATCTGACAGGCGATGAGGAAGGAGGGAAAATTTTGCGATGGATGCTAACATCTGTCTGGAAGGACTTCGGGAAGTACCTGTGTGAACCAGCAGGCTCTCCAAAAAAATCGCCTGTCAGAGCGGTGCAGGACAGGAGAGTCTTGAAAGACATCCCAAGGGAATTTTTTAATTTTTGTATTTTGTTTGTGTATGTGTGTGTAATAGGCTTATGGGTATATGCACATCTATGGATATGTGTGCACATGTATGTGCAGGTGTATGTAGATATGTGTGTGAGTGCATGGAAAAGCCAGAGGTTGAAGTCAGGTGTCTTCTTCAATTGCTTTCCACTTTATTTACCATGAGATGAACCCAAGCTTGCCACTAGAGTACTCTAGCTAGATAATTTCCCCAGGGACCCAAATCTACAGGTGCTGGGGATCTGAACCCAGGTCTTTATATTCCAAAGACAAGGTGATTTATCCATTGAGCCATCTTTCCACACTACCACCCCCCACCACCACCACCTGCAGTTTATAACTGCTAACCTCAGTGTGCTGCCTAGGTTGTATCTGCATAGTACATAGTACATAAATGAGAGACACCCAAAAGCGGAGGCTCGAATCAGGAAGTGATCACATCTATGCGAAGTGGACCAAGTGTTTACTTGATGTGATCAGGGAGTACTCTACGCCAGGACAGCTTAGGGAAAGGGACCTACAGGGAAGAAGTAACTCGGTCCCCCACTCACTCCATGGAGGCCTGGTGATCAGAGTCAATTTAAAAATAGGCAGTGGACAGAGGTGGGGAGTAACATCTGAAGACTCTGGAGTCAGGCTCAGTGAAAGACCACACGGATGAACCCTTAGCACCTTCTCAGGGAAGAGGGGAGGGGGAAAGGGGCAGGGGGAAGGGGGAAGAGGGAAGAGGGGCCTGCAGAGTTGGAGGTGAATTTTGAGGAAGAGTGGTTTTCAGAAGACATGACTAGGTCTGGAGAATGCGTAATAGTTTGGGACAAGCTTCAGCTGGACTGTCTTTCTTCCTGAGAGTTATTCGGAGGATCCGTCCTTTGGGCAGATGAGGAGCACCTCGCAAACAAAGCCTAGCTCAGGAAGTCAAATGGTGGAGATGAGGGAGTGGAGGTGGGAGACAGGTCAGACAGACTTCCTCCATTAGCCTTCCGTTCAAAAGATTAGAATGCTAACGCCAGTCCAGTCCCGGGTGAGGCTCCCTGCTCCCGGGGCCCTGGAGAGGCTTGTAACCCCAAACTACCTGACAACAGACATTCAGCATAAGAGGCAAACTATGTTATTTTAGCCGCTGACATTCCAGAACTATTTGCTACGGTTTGTCCTCACCTGTCCTGACACCACACAAGCTCATAATGTGACCATTTCCAGAACATCCCTTCATTACAAACCGCTCAAAACAGCCTTACCTGGAGGTAGGGCTCTCATTTGCCCCTGAGAAGCGTGATTCCTCTCAATCGCCCTCACTTCAACAGTCCTTTCCCCGCTTCCCTTTCTTTTCCTTTTCCCAGGTTCCCTCGTATATTTGTGATTTTTATCTTTTTATACCATATGCTTTTTGGTAGGATGCCCTAAATGCTTTCTGAAACAAGGTGACAGACAGGCAGTCACACACAGAGACACACTAGACTTGGCTGCAGATGAAATCCGGTTTTCTCCAAAGATAAAAAGTAAAAGCCAAATTTACCTCTCAAACTGCAAAGATTTGCTGTAACCGGGGCCGTCTAAAATGATGCGGCCTGGGCCAGTACATAGCCCTTTGGCTTGTTCTAGCCACAAATGCGACTTAGTGTGCAGTCCCCTCTCCATCTCTGCATTTTTTTTTTACTGTAATTCATGTCTCGATGCAACCATCTCCTTTTGCTTCTGAAATGCCACTAAGCAACATTTTGAATTTTGAAATTCCATTTTAGTTTAGTTATCGAGTGCTTCAGCAAGCCTGGTCTGGGACTAAGCCTAAGTAAACCTCATTTTAAACTGTTCCCCTCGAGGAGTTAGAGAGTAGTTAAAGCTTGCCCTGCCTAAGAAGAGCTCAGTTGGCATGGCGACGTTCACGCCTTGTCAAACAGAGGCTTTTAGTCTACAAGTACAACTGGGGGTCAGATGCCAGGCACACTCTTAACGCTTTTCATTGACAGAGAGTTGTGGTGTTACATTCCTGTAGTCTAGCACTTGAAGGCTGAGGCAGGAGATTGCTTATGGCAAGCCTGGCTTCCATAGTCAGTTCTAGGCCCACCTGGGCTACAGAGTGAGACCCTATCTAAAAAGAACAACAATGAAAAAAAAATACCTTTGATACATTTTTTTTCTTTAAAAAATGTCTTTTGTAACCAAGCATGGTGGTGCACATCTGTAATCCCAAGCATGGTGGTACACATCTGTAATCCCAAGCATGGTGGTGCACATCTGTAATCCCAAGCAATGGGGGCAAAGATAGAAGAGTGGCCTCTAGTTCAAGGCCATTCAAGGCTGCATAAATGAAGTTTATCTCAGAACTATCATGAGTAAATCTCTGTAGTTACCTTTGCAGGCCCCAAGTTATGGTAAGATGAGATATATTGGTGGTGATTTGTTTTCTTGTTAGAAAGGGTCTGCTCGGTGACTCTGTCACTTCTTGCAGGAATCTGTTTTCCTTTTATTTGAGGATTATTTGCTCTCTCTCTCTCTCTCTCTCTCTCTCTCTCTCTCTCTCTCTCTCTGTGTGTGTGTGTGTGTGTGTGTGTGTGTGTGTGTATGTGTGTGTGTTCATGTGCACATACCTATGAAGAACAGGACATCAGATCTGGAGATAAAGTTACAGGCAACTATGGATGCTGGGAACAGAACCCCTATCCTCTGTAAGAGCAGAAAGGACTGTTCACAGATCAGCAGCCTCTCCAGCCAGATTTGGATATTTTTTTAAACAACAACATATAAAATGAACTGTGTGTATTAAGGACATAAACTCAGATGCCAGGGACCTGTGGCAGAGCAAACCACTAACCCAAGGCTGAACATGGTGGCTTATGCTTGTAAATCCAGCACTCCAGAAACTGAGGTAGAAGGGTTGTCACAAGTTCAAGGCCAGCCTTGACTGCCTAATGAGTTCCAGACCAGCATGGGGTACACCAGGATGTGATTTAAAAAAACAAAACAAAACAAAACAAATTCTTGGTTACAGAATAAAAGAGATTGGATAACCTAAAGACCTCCTGACAGGCTCCACTCTTTAAAGGTTTTCCCTTTGTCCCAATAGCACTGCAATGAGGACCAACCTTTTACTATCTCCCCCTCTAAAGACACTTAAAATCCAAGGAGAAGCTGGACATGGTGGCACACACCTGTAATCCCAGCACTTGAGAGGCTGAGGCAGATTTCAAGGACTACAGTGAGCTCAAGGACAGCCTGGGCTACCCTTGGGAGGTATGGGCAAGAAGAGCTGGAGTCCGAAGTCGTCCTTAGCTGCACCATTGATTTGAAGCCAGAGTGGACTACGTGAGACCCTGTCTGAAAACAAATGAAAGCAATCAAGCAACATTTCCTCAGAGCACTGCCACAAGCTCAGGTTTCTGGACCACCTCTGGTAGTTTTTGTATTGTCACAGCAGCCCCGTGGGGTGGTGACAGAGCACATCTGGCCTCACCTCTCGCGGCTTCCTACACCAGCTTCCATGGCATTCTGCCTCTTGGCTCACAAAGCCTAGAAAACATTTCCTGGCCTTTGGTAGGAAAAAAAAAAAACTTTGCCAAGGCAAGTACAGAAAGAGAAGACTCCAAGGAACCGACCGAGGGAGGAAGGACAGGACAGGAAGAGGTTCAGGCATTCAGGCATCGGGGACAGGGTAGACAGAGGGAGGTGACCTTCGCTCCGTCAGGAGGGTGGGCAGAAGATGGTGGCGAGAGCAGAGATCATGGACTTGGTTTTGATGTGTGAAATCTGAGTGCCTGGGAATCCAACCAGGACTTGAATGTGTAGCTTGAGAAAGGAAGTAGACTCAGGGAACCGGGAAGTGAGGCGAATAAAAACTTTATCAGAGCGCACGCGGAGGAGATGATACCAAACGGGACAGAAAGACGGAACTGGATCCTTGTATACTCCACACCGGGGTGAGGCGTGCAGCTCAGAAACTGAACCCTTGCTGAACATATGCAGGCCTTGGGTTTGGTCCCCAGGACCCCCTCCACCACCAAACTCACTCCACATAGACTTCACAGCCATGCATTTCCTATGTCACCTCATGTCTGCCTCGCCAAAAGGGAAGCCAGGCACACCTGCTGGCAGCCATGTCTACTTTTCCCTGTAGGTATAAAAGCACCACCTCAGATTCCTTGCCTCTGCAGGAAGAGAGGAAATTACTAATTTGACCATTAAGGGCAGGGAGATTGGCCTGGGTATTCCATCAAAGAGACTTGCCTTGTATTACCTTGGTGCTGTGTGCAATAAGGGAGCGTGTTCTGTGAATGCTGTTCCCTGTGGGCAGTCTGGTAACAGCCACAATGCCAAGTATGTACATAGGGCTTCTTGGTTTACCTCTCACTTCCCTTCACCAGTGGGGTACAGTACAGCATTCCCAGTGAGGGTCGGCCCAGCCGGCAGACACAAATTGGTCTTTTTAGGCTGAAATTATAGGTAGGTGATGGCTCATTCACGTTTCTAGGTGGAAGCAGGTCTCAGGGATTTGACCAGTGGATATCCGATGTCGGGGATTCCTGTGGGTTTGTTGCTAAGGGAACTTTTGTGAAAATGCCCGGAGTCCATAAAGCCCAAAAGCTCTGCTCGCCGGATGCTTTAAAGTGTTGCCGAGTGGCCGAACGACCAGGCTAGCGCACAGTGTTTTTGAAGGATGGTTCCTGCTGAGCAGAGAGAGACAGTGCTATGGCCAAAGGTAGATGTTCAAACAGCAGCTGCTGCTGCTGTGGGCCCCTAATGGAATGGCAGGAAGATTCTGCAAATGGCACAATTTTGGTCCCAATTACATACCTAGGGAGCCACCAACCCTAATTGTGAAGAGAGTCAGTCAATGACTGCCCGGAAAAAAAAAATATTGGCGTGAAGGTCAAAGTCACACCCATTTTAGGTAATTTTCATGTTACAGGAAAAACGACTCTAGATTAAAATCAATTTACGCACCATAGCAAACATCTCCCGAATGTCAGGCCGCTCAGAGACACTGTGTCCACTAATTATCAAAGCTCTGGCATGACAGAGGCTGGCCTGGTGTGCTGACAGCGCAGTGGACAGGCCCAGGCTTTAGGGCCAGGCAAACATGATTTCTGATTCTAGCTGCATTATCTACTATACGCCTCTATAAAGAAATCCCCGGAGACCAAAACAAAACAACCCCCCCCCCGACAAATTCCTAGGATGGAAATAGAGGAAGGACAACCTCTCAAACTGTACACCTTCAGGCCTCTTTATAATTGGCGTCAGTTTATGGGGATGGAGCGCTCAGAACCTAATACCGCCTGATACTGCTGTGTTTGAGTGTTAAGTTTTCGATATAGATGTCTGGGGGCACGATTCTAGCAGTACCTCTTAGGACTAGACCTGTCTGTGTGGGCCTCGGCACCACTTAAAGGAGAGCTTTGTCATATCTGTATTCCAATCTTATCACCCTTCTAAAACCATCTCCCCAAATTCTGGGTGTTTCTACTGAGATCTTACAGCACCCTTTAGGACCCTGATTTCTATCCAATGAATGAACAGACCGCAAGGAATTCCTGAGTCTATTAGGCCTGACCAGCCTTTGTGCCTACTCTAGTGCCACACCTGACTCTACAAATCATCCTTGGGATAAAGAGCCTACCTCCCACCTCTATCTATCTTTCCCTGGAGCTGTGCCTGCACCCTTGAGGGGTGGTGGAAATCATCCTTTGTGTGGGTCCGCAAGTCTATGGAGGTGACCCAGAGCCTGGCCTGGAGCTGGCCTGGCATGCACTCTCCAGCCTCCAGCCTGGCCCCATCTCCCCCACCCATCCGTTCTCCTTCTACTGTATCTCTCAGACAATGTCAGTGGAGTTCTCTGCCTCTCCCCCTTCTTTGTGGCTGAAGGTGCCATCAAGAAAGGCTTCCCCAGCTGCCCTCATCCCAGGGTCTTTACACACCACAGCCAGCTCTGGGTGTCAGCTGGTAAGTCTGGTTATGGTTGGAATCGAAAAGGCTCTCCCAAAGTCCCACATGCTAAAGATTCAATAGCCAGCCTGTGGCATTCCTAGAAAGTGGTGGAACCTTTGGAAAGTAGGTCCTAGGAGGGAGCATATAGAGTTTAACCACCACCACCCCTCCTTCCCTGGCCACTGCGAGATGTTCTCTGTTACCATATATTCATAATTCACTAGACTAAGGGCTAACCAAAAAATGAATGTGCCGAGGCCCACACAGTTCTAAGCTCAGGTTCAAAATACACCTTTCCTCCATGTAAAATAATAAGCCTTCTTGTTATCTCGGTTGCCACAGCAATGGGAAGGTAACTAGCTTGGACCTCATCCCATTGGGGAGAATAGGTGCCCTCTATGGGGTTGGCCACACCTTGAGTAACCAGGACTCCTGTGGCCAGGGTTCCTGGGTCCTATATTTCTCTGTCCTGGCCAAGGTCCTCTAGAGTCCATCTTCAGGTATCCAGATATCCACTGTATCATTTTTCCGGCTCCTGGGAGTCTTGATCAAAGAGATTGCCTCCCACTGACCAGGCCCTCCTGAACCTTGCTCTCATTTGAGGCTGGCTATCTCTAAGGCAGAGCTAGCAGGCCTTTCTGAGTGGAGCTCCCAATTCCCCTCCGTAGCATTTCCTGCGAAGCTTGGCCTCTAGCTTCCCGTCCTTTGTCTGAACCAGGAAGAGATCCGTGGAGAGAGAGTCCACTTTGCAGATTCTTGTCAGTGTCTCACATCCTCCTCTAAGACACTTCCTGTTATCCCTCTTTCCACCAGAGGGCGAAAGGAACACTGTGAGGAATACCCAAGTCTTCAGCTGTGTGCCTGTCACCCCATCCCTTCCCAGGAAGGCTCATGGGGTCCATTCTGTTGAGACGTCTTCCCCTACAGCAGAACCAGCTTCTGAGTCTACGGGCCCTCTTCTGTCTCCCAGCAGCTGCCAGACTCTGCAGTCTCGGGATTCATACACTTCATGCTCTGCCAACTGCTATTCCTCAACTTACCCCCCTGTCTTTGAAACTCAGCCCACCCTAAGAGACTCCACAGCATGTCCTCTGTCCCTTTCCAGCCCTCTGCCTAGTGGTCCGGCTTGTTCTCATGGGAGGTTGTAAGCCACCAAGAACAGGGTCCACAGACCTCCGTGTTGGTGCTGAGAGAATCCTGGTCAGCACTTGGGCAGCAAGTCCCCCCCTTGCCCTCACCTTTAGGGAAATCAGCTGGTTATGAGTGAATTCAGACTTCAGAGACGGCAGCCGGGGTGGTCCAGGCTGCCTCAGGATGCAGCTATCCTCTCTTTGGCCCCGGAACTGCAGGTCTTATTAAGGATACTGACACCAACATGCCAACTAGAGGAGCATGCTCGCCCTTCGCCACACACATCATTCTAGATCCTTCCTTTCGCTTAATCCAGGGGATTGGGGTTCAAAATGCACAAGGGGTTGAGTTGTTAGGCTAGCATACAAACGTGACTCCTTGGGTGACAGAACTGCTTTTTGAATGCTGTCGTGTCTTCTCTTGTCTGTAAATTCGAGGGCAGTGCCAGGTGTTGAGGCACAGGCCTGGGATCTTGGAAGCAGAGGCAAGAGGACTGCGAATCTGAAGCTAGCCTTGGCTACGTAGCAGGACTGGGGCTCAAGACAAATAAAGCTTCCTACATGGAGGACGGCACTTAAGACCTTCACAGAACTGTCAGGAAACTGACAACAGTCCACATGGCTTGTGTAGGTACAACTGGAGGGTCCTGCTGGTAGCATCGCGGTGCTATACTAGATAGGAGGTGTCTGAAAAGTCCTTAGGGTCCAGAGACTTCTGAGTTCCCTAAGTGCTAAGGGATGCCACAGGCAGACCCAGACCATCCCAGAGGATGATTCTGCTCTGTCTCCTGGGCCCGTCCATGTTCCTTTCCCTCCTCCAGGGAAAAGCAGGGGCACTCTGTTCTTAGGAATCCCCACCCAAAACAGCTGGCTGAATCCAGTCAGGAGCACTCCTCTCCAGACAGACAATCACTAGGCAAATTTCCACATCAGTATTTCCTGGGGAAATGTGGCCACCAAAAGAATTCACACATGCCTCTCAGAGAACTTTTTTTTTTTTTTTTTTTTTTTTTTTTTTTTTTTTTTGCCAGTGGACTCAAGGTTTCCCTGTCAAAAGATACTTCCATTATTATTATTTAATGTAGCCCTTGGGGATGGAACTTGGAAAAGCAGAGAAGCAAGCCCGAGTCTCTCCTGCAGATACAGGGTCTGAGAGCACACCGTGAGCTCCCAGAGACACCTCTGCTAAGACCCCAGGAAGCTCATCCCAGCCTTTCACCTAGAAATACTACCGGTCCACTTTGAAGACTACCATGGTCCATTTAAAGCAAGTTTGTTTCCTGGACCCGAGAGAAGCATCATGTGTTTCGGACGGCTGCACAGACATTTGATGATGCTGCCACTGGACACTTGTCAGGCCTGCCCACTCTACAACCATCTCTCCTCCTCACCCTGACCAAAGTTCCATGTAACATTTTCATTCAAAATTTGCTACTCTGTTCTTAAATAGGTCCCAGTAAAAAATCAATTTGGTCCCTTATTTAGGCTGGGTTTTACCAAAACCTAAGAATACATACATTTCTGAGGGTGAAGACTGGTTTAGTCTTTATGACAATTCTGGGGTCAGCATCCTGTCAATAAGGACTGAAAATGACCACCCCACCCCACCATACACTACACTACACACACACACACACACACACACACGACTTTAGAAACTTGGGCTTTCCACTCAGACTGTGACCATGAGCTCAGTGATTAGAGGCCAAAGAGGCCTCGCAATTGTCACCCAGACAATAAACAGCCAGCTGACTTGGCTCAGCAGTCCTATGAAGCCTTGGGACCAAGCCAGATCCCCAAGAACAAGCCATTTTAGGGTACTGATCCTAAAGGATGGGGGCTGCCTAGGGTCTAGCTGCATCCCTGGGTCTAGCCTGCTGCTCTGCTCCAGCTCATTGCTAACTGGTGCGTCTCAGCGGTCCTGCAAGTGGGCGACCCGGAGGCACTGCCCCTGGTCAGCATGACTGACCTCTAGTCTACTGGAGAGGACTGGCTACCTTTCCGAACCCCCACCACCCTCGCGCCTTGCCAAGACCACCGGGCTCGGCGGCCCCTTTGGTGGCCCCTGTCATCCGCGGCAGCGCGCCTGCCTGCTCCAGAACTCGCACAGGCAACAAGTTCTCGCTTCCCCACGAGCGGCGGCCACGACGTGCTCAGGAGGCCGGGTAGGTGGAGAACGCTGTCCACGCCCCAGCCCCTCCCCCGCACCCTTCGTCCCTGAAAGCGGGGAGGTCTGGAAGGTAGCTGGTCCCCGACCCCGGCCCTGGGCTCTCACCTCAAGCAGTTGCACGTAGCTGGCGGGGAACCAGCCACGGAGCCCGTCGTCCTTCTCGCCTTCCCACCAGCCGCCGTCCGGGACCTGGAGCAGCGTGAGCAGCTCGCCCGCAGCAAAGCGCAGCCCCTGGCTGTGCCGCTCCCCGGAGAAGGGGTACAGGGTCCGGCAGCGGGCGCCGGCCATGGCCCTGGCACCGGGTCTCACAGCACAGCCCGCATCCCTGCCGAGCCCCGTGGGCTGGCCAGCGGCTGCGCGGGGTCCCAGGCACCCGGTGCTCCGGGCTCCCGCGCTCTGGGCGCGCGCCGTGGCGGGGTTGCGCAGGGGTCCCCGGGCCGGCAAGCCACGCGCGCTGCTTGCAGGAAAGCGGACGCTCGCCAGCGGCGCTGGCTTCGCGGGTTCGGCGGGCTCCGGAGAGCGAGCGGCGACGCCCCCGGGCCGGGCGGTTGTGAGGTCCCCCGCGCCGGGCGGGGGGCGGGGCTCGGGAGGAGGAGACCCGGGGGCCGCGGTCTCACAAGAAGACAACTTCCCCGGGCTGCTGCGGCTGGGGATACCGGAGTGAGCGGAGAGGCGCAACTGCCCCGGGAGGTGGTGCCCGTAGCATCCCCCTCGGCAGGGCTCGTCCGGAGCAAGCGAAGCCCGGGAAGACACGGAGGGAGCGCGGTTGGCTGCCGGTGGCCGGGCGGGGACTCTCTCGAGGCGACCAGGGCGGGCCAGGGGCCGGGCCAGACCGGCCACGCCCGCGGAGGGCCGGGCGCTCCCCGGCAGAGGGACTCCCGGGCGACCCCGCCACCTAGAGCCGCTGGAATGGGAACGCCCCTCGGTTCCTCCTGTTTAGATCTGGCGGTGGGTGACAGGCGGCGCTGCCTCCCAGGTGTCTGCAAAGGATTGTGTTTGTGACCATCATTGTAGTGCATGAAGCCTGGCTCAACTTGACTCACAGGAAACTGAACAATGGATAAAGACAGGTTTGAAGCCTGGCACCGAAGCCGGGAAGCCCAGTGACAGTGTGTCACATCAGAGGAGGACACGGTGGGGAGAGAAGGATAAGTAGTCAGTGTTGCTAGGCTTTGGAATCAGGCCGATAGGGCTAAACATTGGAAAGGTTAAATAAAGGCAAGAGCAAGGACCTTTTTGGCTTTTCGGGGGGAAATGGTTAGTGGGCTGGGGTGTCATGGTCTAGCACTCCTGAATTCAAGATGGATCTGCTAAGGGGTATCCACCAATTTAGTCAGCCACCAGACTTTAGCAGGGGCTTGCGTGTTCCCTGCCCTTGGGGCATTAGTGGTCGTCAGGTGCTGAAGAAGCATACCTTAAATCAAGAGTACATAAGGGGGGGGGAAGGCTCCTTTCTTTACTAGCTCAGAAATGAAAGTACATTTCCTAACCTGTAAATAGCCGGGTCCCTCACTATCGCTGTTATAATCAGTTGAGCATCCCTAAGGGAAGACCTGCAGCCCAAAATCAAACCGTTGTCTGTGCTAACAGGATGTTACTGTCAGACAAAAACTGCATCGGACTGGATGACAGTCCACACCTGTAGTCCCAGCCCTGACAGAAAAGGGTTAGAAGATGAAGAGAATCCCAGACTAGAGTGGCCTGAGAGAAGGAGAAGGAGGGAGGGAAAGAGAAATACCACTGAAGGTATTGTATAAAGTTACATTTGATCTGTGAGTATTAATATCAGATTCATTAGATTTGGGTCACAGTCCCAAGATACTGTTATTATGCATATGCAAATATTACAAAATCCTCACTTCTATTTCTTTGCTTCTCTTTCCCTCACCCTTCGACAGGACCTTACTATGTAGCCCTGGCTTGCCTGAAATTATGTAGACCAGGCTTACCTCTTAACTCATAGAGATCTGCCTACTTCTGTTTCCTCCCATTTTTTTTTCCAATAAGGGATCCACAGCCTATAGTTCTTACCAACTCCTTATGCCCCTTGCTCGGTAAGCATGTAGAGCTTCCTATAGCCTATTCAGCTGGGCGGAAACCTCAGCATTTTTGGATGATACTCAAGACAGAGAAGGTTCAGTATTAGGTACAAAAAGTCTTAAAATCTTGCATATTTGTCTGAGCTTTGAATCAGGTTCCTTTTAGCTCCGTGGTCCTCCGTCTTGGCAGGACATTAGAACCATCCCTGTAGCTTTTCAAAACCACTCAGCTATGTCCACCCCAGCTTTGAGAGCATCACCTGGGCCTCCGTCTGCACTGAAGCCATCTCACCTAAGGAGAATCCTGGGCAACCTGACAAATGTGCTTACAACTTGTGCTTGTCCAGGAATTATGAACAAGGCTTCCCTCAGCCCAGCTGCAGTTAAGAGATGATATAGAAAACAACTGTTGAACTGGGGGTGATGTCTTCTACTTACAATCCAGGAGTCTGAGGCAGGAAAACCACCAGAAAGTTCATGGTCTGCCTGAGCGATATAGTGAGGTCCAGGCCAGTGTGGGCTGCAGGATGTGATTCTGTCTCAAAAAGAAAAAAACAGGAGATAAAATAACAACAAAAACAAAAACAAAAAAAAGCTTGCTAAAAATACCAGCGGACCAACCACATCTTAAAAGAATTCAAACACTCTGTCTCAGGTACATGGCTTCCTGTAAATTATCCAGACTTGATGATATGGCCTGGTTCAGCAAAATAAATAAATAAATAAATAAATAAATAAAAAACAAACAAAAAACCCTACTGATTTAGGGCTATTCTGCAAGAAAGAATTCTTTGTTACAGAAGACTCAACCTCCACAGCATCCAGAATGCTTGACCACATAACCTGTCTCAGGTATAGGTGATGTGATAATGTGCACATCAAGAGGGAAGAAACTGAATTCAGAGGCTGTGACTTGCCTGTGGTCATATGGCCAGTGAGCCACAAAACAGGACTTTAAACTCGGGTTTGGCGTACTGTACCTGGAGTGCTGTGTCGTCCAGCCCACCCTGCCTGTCAGGCAAGGCATCCACTGTGGAGGGATGGGGGTGTGACTCAGTGGTACAGTTGCCTAGCATAGGCAAGGCACTGGGTCCCATCCCTGGGATCATGAGAAAGCAAGGTAGACCCTAGAGTTCATACCCAGAGCAGCTTTCTAGAGATTGATGCAGCAAGGCTCACCTACGGTGACAGCACTTAGGAGTCTGAGGCTAGGCTGGGCTGCACAGTCAGACAAAGAGGACAGGAAGAGAGGGGAGGGAGGAGGGGGGATGGATGAGGAGAGGAAGGGAGGGGAGGCATAAGAGAAGGACAAGAGACAGGAAGGAAGGGCTCTGTGGGGCAATGTGAGCTATCTATCCCTCAATATAGAGATAACACTAGAGCAGAGAATGGTACTAATGTCCAAATGAGAAGTGCAGGCCAGGCATGGTGATACAGGCTGAGGCAGGACGGTTGTCTAGTTTGAACTCAGTCTGGGCTACAAACTAAGATGCTATCTCCAAAAGAAACAAACCACACGGAGCTGGGGATGCGGCTCAGTCACTAAGGATTCAGACAAGTTGATAGAGTGCTTGCCTCCGATACAGGAAGCCTGAGATTCCATCCCAGCACCTCATGGGCCTAGCGTGGCAGTGCACACTTATAGTCCCAGCACTCAGGAGATGGAAGCAGAAAGACTACGAGGATCGACCAGAGGTAGAAGGTGAGACTGCTTCAGAAAGCCAAGGCCTGCAACGCTCAGCATGTGCAAGGGCTTAATCCCCAGTGCAAAGGAAAAGGGGAACGGGGAAGAGAAGGAAGAGAAATACACACCCATGCAAGACAACTAAACATGGAAGTGACCCAAATGCCTGCTGCTTCATGCCAGACAGAATTCAGGGCTTCTATCTACCCAGCATGCTGAGTGGTTACTGCGCTTCGAAAAGAACGAAGTGCCAACTCGCACCCGAGCACGGACAAACTTCAAAGCCGTTACGCAAAAGCTTCCAGATGTGAAAGGCCATGAATTCTATGATTTCTTTATGTGAAATGCCCCCAGGGGCGGATCCATAGAGACAGTAAATAGATTGGTGGTTGCCTGGGGACAAGAGTAAGCAAAGAAACACAAGGTTTCTTTTGGGGTAGTGAAAATGCTCCCAAATTAGATTATAGTAATGATTGCACAATCTGGTAAATCGCTAGACTGTACGCTTGAAACAAATAGGTTTTTGGAATGTACAGTGCATCTCAAAGCTGCAACATGAAACAAAAATAAATTCAGATCAAAGCTCCCTTCACCTTGTCAGTATGCTTTTCACAGCCTCTGCATACTAGTTCATTCAGCAACAGCCCAAGGAGATGTCGAGTACACTCTGTAAGCTGGGCACTGTGGAACATGCCTATGATCGCAGTACTTGAGATTCTGATGTCTGAAGATCATGAATCTGAGGAAAACCTAGGCTATATTGCAATGTCAGGTCGACCTGTTCAGCATAGCATGGCCCTATCTCAAAAACAAATAAAACATGTTAAGAAAGAACATGACATCCTGATCTTAAGGAATAAAGAGAAACACACAGAATTCCTTTAGAATGGTTAATGATTGTCTCAGTCCATTTTGCTTTACTATAAAAAAAAAAAAACAAAAAAAAAACAACAGAGTCTGGGTAATTTATAAAGAGAGAAGTGAGGTGCATACATTTGTAATCCTAGCACTTAAGAGACTGAGGCAGGAGGGTTACTCTGAATTTGAGGCCAGCTTGGCTTGTGTAATGAGTTTGGGGCCAGCCAGAACTACAGAATAGGATCTGCCTCAAAAGGGAGCTGAGAAGGAGGGGGATCAAAAAGGAAGGGAGGGAGGGAAGGAAGCAGAGACAGACAGACAGGCAGACAGACAGACAGGTGCAAAGACAGACACACAGAGACAAATAGTTGGGAGATTGCATCTGGTGACTTCTGGTGAGGTAACATCTGAGGTAACTTTTAGGCAGGGTAGAAAGGGAAGGTGTGTGAGAGATCACATAGTAAGAGGAATAGCCAAGGAAGCCAAACCCAGCTTAATAGCAACGGCCAGCCCTTAAGCTAACCAGTCTAGGCCTGAGCCACCTCACCTATCCTCAACAAACTTGTACTGGGGCCTGGGGAGCTGGCTCTGCAGGTAGAGGTGCTTGCTACTAAGCTGGACTACTGTCAGATTGAATCCCTGGGATCCACATGGTGGAAGGGAGTTTTTCTCTGATCTTCACGTGTTCGGCATGATATTTGAATACTCATTCACAATGAATAAATAAATGTAATAAAAACAAACGACAAAAGTTTGTACTGGGCTGGGGCTGCTTCTCTATAATAGTAATGCCAGAGGTTCAATCCCCAGGACTTGAGAGAACAAAAGTGAATATATGCATCTCAGGAGAGGAGAGAGACTGTGCAAGGTGGTTCTCCCAGGGCAAGGCTTAATCATTACAGTCCAGATGTGCTGACCTCTGTGTGACTATCTCAAATGTGGAAAAATCAATTATGTTTTGTGGTAGTGGACTACAGTGTTTACTCTCTTTCCTATAATATTAAAAGAATTTAACTTAACAAAATGTTAGCTGAATGTGGAGGCACACATTTTTAATCCCAGCACTCTGTGGGCAGAGGCAAGTGGATCATTTAAACATAATAAAAATAGATATTTCTTTAATATTTTTATTTATTTATTTACTTATTTATTCATTCATTTATTTATTTTTGAGATTTAACATCAACTGTATGGCCTGGATCTCACTGTGTAGATGAGGCTGGCCTTGAACTCACAGAGATTCCCCTGCCTCTACCTCCAGAGTGCTGGAATAAGTCATGGGCCACCATGCCCAGTACATTCATATCTTGGAATCATGGTTTTGGAGAAAGTATAGGCATGGTATGTGGTAGCTCATGCTGTTGTTCCACCCTGTGGGAAGCTGATACAGGAGGATTGCTGCAAACTCCAGACCAGTCTAGATTATACAGGGGCTCTGACTCAGTAAAGCATAGTGAAGCAAAACAAAACAGGGTTCCTGGTTCATTCCCTACTTTGAATGCAGGAGGAAGTTGGCAATGGGCGATGTAAAGAAAGCAAAGTGCCCCACCCTGCCTGCCTCCACTGGAGCCTCAGTCAGATGGCCCAACTCAAGATTCTAAAATGTGTGTGTGTGTGTGTGTGTGTGTGTGTGTGTAAGAATCACTGTGGGGGTCCCAAATTATGGCTGCTTCTCTCCAACTCCTATCTTTAGTAGCTGTAACTCCAGGAACTAGAATGTCCTCTTCTGGACGCTGAGAGCACCTCTATGCACTTACACACACACACACACACACACACACACACACACCATGAGCACACACGTGTATATGTGAATACACACATACACACACAGTATCACCCTGAATTCCAGGCAATGCAAATTCCAGGGCTATGCAAAGAGAACTCTGCCATTTGTATATTGGTAGTCTTTCTATTGGTATCTTCTTTTAAAAATTAGAATGTCTGGTTTAGTGGCTCAGCCCTGTGATCCCGGCTCTCAGGAGGTAGACCTTGAACATCTTTTTCTTCTTGCCATTACCTCCCAAATGTTGAGATGGCATAAGCATCTGCCCCCATACCAGCCTTGTTGAAAATCTTACTTGGCTGCATCTGTGGCTCGGGAGGTGCAACCCTTTGAACTTTGAACATGTCTATCCTTCCCAAGTCTTGCCTGCCTGTGAAGAAGACAGGAGACCTTAAAGTTGGAATTCCTCCTTCAGGTAGACCAGGTATAACTGGACAGATCTAAGGTGGCTGCCAGAGTGACAACCAGACAACTTTTAACTTCATTATACTCTCATGGGCATGCCAAATGAACCCCTCCACTACCCCAACCTCCGTATTAGCCAACAGTTGCCTCCACAAGGACCACAAGGACCAGTTAAAAAAAGATATGAAAAGGAGTTCCACCTATTTTCAGAAAATGCACAAATATTCCCTTTTATTATCCCATCTCCTTTTCTGATTTTCTCTACTTGGCATGTACAGCCCAGGCCTCCAGCCCCACCCCCATTTTCTTTTCTTACCTTGTTTTCAAGTGTTGATTTGTGAGAGCCAGGCATGGAGCTTCACACCTGTAAACCCAGCACTTAAAAGAAGGGGGCAAGGTCAGGAGTTCTACATATCAGTTTTGAGGCTAACCTGGGCTACCTAAGAATCTGTTTCAAAAAAAAAAAAAAAAAGTTGACTTGAGAGTCTGTCTCTCCCCTGCTTCAACTATTCTTCGAAGAATTAATGTCTACACTTCTCACTTGGGTCTTACTGATCTCATGGTTCCCTGAGGGAGAAAGAATGCACCCAGAGAGCAAACACTGGTAAGAACTTCACTCATAAAACAGAATATGTTTCAATGAACCCAGGAGGCTCCTGTTGGCTTATAGATAGAAACGGCGCAAAACAAAAAAAGACTGGTGGGGCTGGCTGGAAGAGAGCTTGCCCAGAAAGAGCAAGTCTCTGACTTCAGACCCAAACACAGGGAGGAGAAAGTAGAAAGAAGACTGGGCTTTTCTGTTACTTGCCTTCTAAAGTGGAGGCAGAGCCAAGACCATAAGAAAGGAACCTATAGTCACTAGCAAGAGACTGAGGGTTGATCCCAGTGGCTAAGGCTGGGGAAAAGGTCATTATCTTTCTGATGGATGCCATTTGGAACTTTGGCTGTTATTTCTCTGACTCTCGTTTCTGTGGCCAGCTAAGCTGCTGCAGGGTGGTGGCAGGAAACCTTAGCTTGAGTGACTCCATTTTGATTTGTTTGTTTGTTTGTTTGTTTGTTTGTTTGTGGAGGGATGGTCTACTGGGACAATACAGGAGTCTAACCTTATGCAATGGTTTGTGATTTTACTTGGCAGAATTATTAACAGATAAATGAAGAAAGATGGATGATAGAAACTGGCGAGACAGAAGATAAGAATAACTAAAGAGGGGACTAGGGAGAGAGAAAAAACTCACTTTCTCATTTCCCTCACACGAGGACTCTGAAGGCAGGACAAATTCCAGCCTCAAGGATTCTCTTCTTAAGGGGGCAACTAAAGACTTGGATGAACTAAATTAGTTGTGGAGCCAAAAATAACACTAAGAAATTAAAGTCTGGGCATGAGGGTGGGGCTCATTGGTAGAGACTTGCCTAGTATGTGGGAGGCCCTGGGTTCAATCCACAGTACTATCAAAAGAAAGAAAGAAATTAAGTAGTCTTTTGAGTATTATTGCCTACAGCAGAACACACACACACACACACACACACACACACACACACACACTCACGGGCGTGCCTTCCAGATCATTTCTATCCCACTCAGCCAAAAAGATAGAAGGATAAAAACTGGATTTCCCTTGAGGAGAAATTAACAACAGGAGACATTCCAGCGAGGCCCAGAGCAGACAGAGACCGAGCCACAGAAAAGTCTGCGGGGTCAGGATTCAGGTCCAACTCGAGGGCCTTTATTAGCATTATGTGAAGCATGAAAAATGTCCGCCCAAGATCCCTTAGAAGTGCTAAGGCCATTTCAGCTGCTCATGAGAACCACTGCCCATCCCGGGACCCATGGCCGACACATCCTCTTAGCTGGCAGGACAGCACTGAATAGCCTTGTCTGCTTCTTGCAGCTTCCTCGCCTGTCCCCCTCCATGAGGGCATTCCTAAACCCTTTTGCAGGGGCACCAGGCTGCGGCTGCTGCTTTCATTTGTAGCTGATGCACCTCTACCAAGGAGGGAGAAAGGTGGTGTAGCTTTGGTTGCCACAAATGCCTGGAGGAATCTTGAGGCTCCAAAATAAAACTAAAACAACAAGGAATGAATGAGCCAGTAGCAGGTTCTCCACTTTCTCCTGTGGAAGACGGAGCTGGCTGACGAGGGATGTCATAAATAGACTGGTTCTTTCTCCGAACAAAACCCTACCACAAGGCTCTATTCTTCTGAAAGCTAAAAATAAATTCAGAATTAATCACAACAGGTTAGGAACCATCACTTCAACGACTATAATTAGCCCCATTTATTAATGATGATTCAAATAATGAGGCTCATCCGAGTTCCAACTTTTTTGCTTACTAATTACGCACCCATGGTAAGCGGCTGCACCCTCTAGGCCTCAGCTGCGGGACAGGGTTTTGGTACCTGTTGTCCAAAGCCTTGAGGGAGATGGAGAAGCCCTGTGGGAAAGTCAAGGGTCATCCAGGGTGTGTGGAGATAAATTCGGACCAGAAGAAGCATCTTGAATTAAAAGCCCTGAATTAAAAAGTCGGTCTATGGAAGCTTCCCGATCTGGCAGGTAAGGAGGTAAAGAATGTTAATAGTGGGGAAAAAAAACCAAAACAACAACAAACCCTCTTACCCCAAAGGAGACATGAGATAGTTTATTCTGGAGCCAAATATGAATGACCATGGACTGGAAACAGAGATTTAAATTACTCCCAATTCCATGGCCCATGATAAGAGTTTGGTGAAGTTTTTGTAGTCATAGAACAAAGAAAGTCATACATAAAGATACTTTAAAACTCCACTGGGGAAACATTAAGTAGGTAGGACAAAGCAAAGTGGATACTTGGAAGAGGATAAGCCTGGGGTTCTATCTGGTGATACTCTTAGCATATTGGCTGGTGGATGTTTGGGCATAGGTCTACCTTAAATTCTGAAGTATTTACCTAACGAAGATGTTAACTCACAGAGGGGAGCAATACATGGGTAAGAAAAAGATGAAAAATGCCCCAAGATAATTTGAGCATGGACTTGAAACATTCCAATCTCCCCACAATCACTGAATTTCTGATCGGCTAGTTAGACTTGCAGAAGGTTTAATAGAAATTGTAGTTTCTATTAACAAGGGAAAGCATCTTTATTCTCTTTGGAAGCAAGCTGGGTGAGGAAATACAGTGCAGCACTCCTTTTGGCTGCCCCAGCAGGCTTCCCTTGCTAGACAAAGGTTTCTTAAGCCTTTCCATAGTCATGAGAAGGTAAGACAGGGATTGCCACATGGGGACCTGTTGATTGGGAACAGCAGCTTTTCTGCCTACTGTCCCAAGCTGCAAAATCTCACAGAACCACATCTGTAAAGAGGCACAAGCTGTGAGCCACTGTCACAGAATTTTGTAAAACTCTCCCATTCTGGATTAGTGGTGGCAGTTCTAGAAACGAAATTGCGTTCTCAGAATTTAAGAACAGTCTTTGCCTGTGTTGTGGAGAGTCCCGGGCTTGTATTTTGATGCTAATTCCACTCCTCAGGGGCTGCAGATGAGGAGTTGCCTTGTGAACCTTCTCCCCACCTTAACTTTTCAAATAAAGACTTGAACCAATGATTGGGCAGGAGGAAGGGGGAGGAGCTGAGAGTTAGGGGAGGAGCTGAGAGTTAGAGGAGGAGCGACTGAGGAAAAAAAATGGAGAGGCGGCAGGGAAAGAGAAGCTCTTGGCCTAGAGAAACCGTTAGTTATATGGGGTAATATAGATGGAAATAGAGTAGTGTAGTGGGAGGTCACCCAATCTAGGCTTGTAGCTTGTTTTGTTAACTGTTGAGTTGAGCTTTCTTTTTTTTCTTTTTCCTTTTTCTTTCTTTCTTTCTTTCTTTCTTTCTTTCTTTGTTTGTTTTGTTTTGTTTTGTTTTGTTTTTCGAGACAGGGTTTCTCTGTGTAGCCCTAGTTGTCCTGGAACTCACTCTGTAGACCAGGCTGCCCTCGAACTCATAAATCCATCTGCCTCTGTCTCTGCCTCTCAAGTGCTCGGATTAAAGGCATGCTCCACCAGGGCCTGGCGAGTTGAGCTTTCTTTTACCTGGCAATTGGGTTGGAAACAAAGTAGCATCAGCCTAGATTCTTAACCCTCCACCCTATTGATCCCCCTCATAATGGCTGCCTCTAGAGATACTTATCAATCACCCTTATTCTTTAACTCACCACTCCCTGTTTACTTTAGGTACCCCTAGCAACCACTGGCCCCCAAAGGAAAGTTTTCGACCTCTGGGAGTGAGTTCTGATTCTTACATCAAACACCTCCTTTGCTGATTTTTCTCCAGAATAAGTTTACATTGACTTCACATTGTTGGTTTCCTTGTCTGTCTTTCCTTCCCACTGACCATATATCAATGGCTATCTTGGGTTTCTATGTCCAAAACACCATGTCCAAAAACAACCTGGAAAGGAAAAGCTTTATTTCACCTTAGAGTTTAGAGTCCTTCATGAAGGGTAGGGGGGAAGGAACTCAGGACAGGAACGTAGAGGCAGGAACTGAAGCAGAGACAGGAACTGAAGCAGAGACCATGGAGCTATGGTGCTTGCTGGCTTGCTCAGCCTGCTTTTTTATACAGAACCACCTGGCCAGGGGCAACACAGCCCACAGGGAGCGATACAATGTCACATGAAGATGGCCTACAGATTTGCCGACAGACGATCTGACAGAGGCCTTTTCTCAGCCCACGTTCTTCTCATACAACTCCAGTTTGGGTCCAGTTGACAAAAAGTCAATTGGGACAGGTCCCCTTTGGAGAAACAGTGTGCACTCTCCAACAGGACTCCCCCTCTGCTCCTTTCTCTCTCTCTCATCCTTCTCTGCGACCCACCCCACCCTGAGCAACCCACCTTGGCCATCTCCACTGCATTCCTGACATCCATGCACCAGGTTCCACTCTGGGTGAGTTTTTTGAGGCATTCTCCCTGCTCTGGAAGCTCTTCCATTCCAACCAACCACAAGATGAATTTCTTTCTTTTATTTGTTTTTCAAGACAGGGTGTCTCAGTGTAGCCCAAGCTGTCTTGGAACTCCCTCTGTAGACCAGACTGTCCTTGAACTCAGAAATCTGCCTGCTTCTGCCGCTCAAGTGCTGAGATTAAAGGTGTGCACCACTACCACTGCCTGGCTACAAGATAGATTTCTAAGAGACTCTGGCA
Source organism: Apodemus agrarius (assembly GCA_964023405.1). NCBI lineage: Eukaryota > Metazoa > Chordata > Mammalia > Rodentia > Muridae > Apodemus > Apodemus agrarius. Next base: position 52,269,900 of record OZ030015.1, on the reverse strand, counting down.
CTGAGTGGAGACTTTTCCACCGTTCCTACAATAATTGCCCTTTAAGAGAACCTGTGGAGAAACCCCTCTTCGTCTCAGGATGCCAAACCTCGAACAGGGACATCCTTCCTCCACCTGGACCAAAAAGTGTCACCTTTGACTTCCAAATTCAAAGAGACTTTGAACTTTCCCTCTAGTGCAATGGAGGTTGAGGCTCCTAACATTTGAGCTCTGATGCATGCCTCCATCCCCGTCCTATCAACCACCGCTCTCTCTTTACTCTTCTTGCTCCATCTTTCAGGATCCCTTCTCGATGATGAGGTCTTTATCCTCTTGAGCCACTGTCCCCCCTCCCTGGCCCATCCTTTAACCTATCTTCTTCCCCTCCCCCAACCCTTCCCTGCTCACACTGCTCTTCCCCACTACACACGCATTCTCATGCCTTCCTCCTTTCATACATCCCACTCGGAGAGATCACTGGAACCCAGCCCTCCCTCCACACACCCCCACGTCCCCACCCTGCACAACCTTGTTTTCCTCCCCCCCAATCTCTCCCCAATAGGAAAGATTCTAGGCTCGCCTGTCTCTGATTCTAACTCTATTGCAAAGAATTCCAATGCCTTTCAAGGCCTTTGACCCAACCTGGCATGATAGCTCTGTCACCCTGACTTCTACCTTCTCTTCTGAGGACAGGGAAAATACCAGGCAGCTCAGGTGCACACCAATGGGCACTCTTCTAGCCTAGGATAGGGATCATAAACCAACCTGTGCTGTGAAGCTCCACACGTGGATTCCCAGTGGAATTACCAACCCAGTTCAAATAATGTCTAAGGAAGACCAGAGAAGATAATTGGCGAATAGGACCAAAGTACATAATACCCCATGTATGACAATGTCATAATGAAATTCATTATTATATATAATTAAGTTAATAAAAGGGGTGTGTTTTCTTTTTGCTTTTTAGAAAGAAAGGGCTTGGGGCATAGCTCAGTCATAGAGCACTTGCCTAGCATGAGTAAATTCTGAGGGCTGCAAAATGAGTTGATGAATATTTCAAGTATCATAGCTAGAACCATATCATTAGCCTCTTATGCTGTAGGTAATAGCTGCAGAGGTAGAGCTCACACATAGCATCCATGGAGCTCTGGGACTGACTCCCAGAACCATACAAAATAATGTTGAACCCAGAGGATGGTAATATTCATGAATGGACAAAGCCATGAGGAAAGCTGGGGCAGAGACGAGCAAGCAGATCCCAAACTGAGCTTCTAAGATAAGTAGTATTAGTACCAATCCTAGTTCGGCCTTCTTGGAAAAATCCTCAGTTTCCTCATCTGCAAATTCGAGCAAAATATCTCCTCCCTATATCCTACAGGTCCACAGGCACCCAATGTAAGCACTTATTCAACGCTCAGCATTGTGAGTGTGGAAAGAGCTTGACAGTGGCCCTGCATCCATCCTGGCTTTAGTGCCAGGGATTGAACATAGTACCCCAGGCATTCCAGGTATGCCTCACCCCTGTTTAATCCACTATAAAAAGTCAACTCAGCAAGGAATAATATTTTCCAAGACTCTCATCTATCAGGGGTAAAAGACTCCAAGTAGCTGGGCGGTGGTGGCTCACACCTGTAATCCCAGCACTTGGGAGGCAGAGGCAGGTGGATTTCTGAGTTAATAGCCAGCCTGGTCTACAGAGTGAGTTCCAGGACAGCCAGGGCTACACAGAGAAGCCCTGTCTCGAAACCCCCCCCCCAAAAAAAAAGGACTCCAAGTTATGTCCACTGTTTGTGAGTCAAATGAACAGTTTTGATGACTAAGCAAATTCATTTGTGTGGGAACAACTCATTTTCTAACTGAAATTAAATGAGATGATTGAATGTTGGTTACGTGGGAGAAGAGGCTGGGGATGGAGCAGGAGGTTGGGAAGAGAATTGATTTTCTTTATAAATCTTGTCATTGACTTATTGGCTACAGTGAGTTCAAATTACCTTCGCAATCTAAAAGAGATTAAGAAGAAAATTAAGTATTCCTAATACAAGGGAAAAGGGAAGCAAAGATGTTGTGTACCTTTTGCAGGTCACTTTGCATGTTATCATCTTTAGCCTGTGGTAGGTGAGTTTCTCCTACTGCTTTCCTGCTCACTGGTCACCGTGGGCAGAGGCTGATGGCTGCCCGATATCCTTATAAGGCTACTTAGAATCTTGACCTCTGCCCTTACCCCAATTTTGCTTTAAATAAAAAGTCTTACAGAAGCCTTTTGTAAAAACTGACATTATACCAAAGCATCCAAAGATATCCATGGGGGATCATTTAATGTTCACACAAATATTTTTAACTGAATACCCTCAACACAGCATCCCAGTCTAGGTCCAACCCCAGGGACAAAGGAAAGCACTGGAAAGCCAGCAATGCTCCCCACAGCTTCCTGCCTGCACCCTGCCTGACTACACTCTTACCATGAAGCTATGCCTTACATTTTTCGGGGCAGTGGACAGCACACCACCAGCATCTCACCGGGTTTACTGGAAGCTTCTGAAAAAGTCAGATACTGGGAGTTTGCTGAGGCCGCTCCTCAGTCTGTAGAGTGCTCGCCTAGCTTGTATGTGAAGCTGTGAGCTAGCACCTCAGTACCATATGAACCCAGAGTGGTGGTGCGTACCTTCAATCACAGAGCTTGGGAGGAGGGAACAGAGGACTAGAAGTTCAATGGTATATTCTGCTAGGTGAGATTCTATATCAAGGGGACAAAAAAGAAAGATACCCGGGGTGAACTTGGAAGATTTTGAGCTGAGACAGACTAGAATGCTTCATTCTTAAGATCCCCAGGGAGTTCTTGGGCATGACGCTGTCTTTCAACCTTGGCCTTGTAGTGTTGTTTCCTGCGCTTAGCTACACTTTGGAACAGTGGCTCTCAGCCTGTGGATCTTGACCCCTTTGGGATTGAATGGCCCTTTCACAGGGGCTGCCCACAACCATCAGAAAACACAGATATTTGCATTATGATTCATAGCAGTAGCAAAATTACAGTTATGAAGTAGCAAGGAAAATAATTTTATGGTTGGGTGTAACCACAACACGAGGGACTGTCTTAAAGGGTTGCAGCCTTAGGAAGGCTGAGAACCACTGCTTTAGAATCTCCTGGAGATAATTCTGGAGGTGGAAACTGGGCATCACCAGTTTGTAAAGCTCTCCAAGTGGTGTTCATATGTAACTTCTCTTGGACACAATGGCAGGCTCAAGATGTTAACCTTTGTTTCTAGAAGCTGGAAGCTCCCTGTAGCCCAGTTTTGAGAATGTTGCTGAGGAGTACCCACGGTGCAGACCGCAAACTGGGAAGAGATTTGCTCATGTGGGTGGCTTTGGTTAAACTCAGAGTCAATGGCACTCTGTTCTCTAGGACCAGGCTTGTCAATTTTTTTCTCCTGGCCATGGATTTGGGACAATGGCTAAGCCTCTGGCCTTAGCTCCTTCTGGTTCCTAGCAGCCCCTCCTTTAGATGCCCACTGCACTTCAGAGCAGCTTCCTCCACAAGGGAGTGCAGCCTGGACCCACCAGGGAGCTCGTTGCCATGACAATGGTGGCTTACTGCCTCAACAGAATTCACAGAACTCTTTCAACTTCCTGGGTGTGGAGAGTTCCTCTCTCTGTACCTCTGGAGGATGAGATAAACCAGGCAACACCAGACTCACAAAGGAAACAGAATCTTCCTAGTTTATAGAGCTACCTAAAGAAACCAGTTTTCATGAGCCAGATGTGAGGCTGCATCCCTAAGATCCCAGCGTTGAAGGGATGGGGGCAGGAGGATCAGAATTCAAGACCAATCTCTACTACACAGTGAAGTGAGATAGAAGCCAGCCTGGGCTACATTAAACCCTGTCCAGAAAAAAAAAATTAAAAAGAAAAGGAAAAGAACCAATTTTCAGGAGTGTTGTCTCACATATTGCTTTGGGGGTTTGAGACAGGATTGTTGTAAGTTCAAAGCTAGCCTTACCTGTAGAGTGAGACGGTAGGAACAGACAACAAAGGAGCCAGCCTCTTTCTGAGCAGAGCTTCAGTACCATCCTTATCATGAGATACCTACTGAGGAAAGAGAGAGGAGCCTTGGCATGGAGATTGCCAGGAAGAAGCAATAGTTCTGAAGAAAGCAGAAGGCTGAAATGTTCATCTGTCACGGGTGGCTGTGACATCAGCTATGCTCCAATGTATTATTGGCTTCAAACACACTCCAGCAGGCAGGGATTCACCAGCAGCTGGGAGCTTCTGGCTTGAGATTGTATGTGAACTTCCAGTCCACCATTTAATCCGGGCTGCAGTCATCCGAAGCCAGATTGGAGCTGACAGATCTACTTCCAAGATGGCTCACTCACAGGGCTGTTGGCCTGAGGCCTCAGCTCTACATGTGGACTGCTCTGTGGGTATGTGGTATGATGGTTAATCTCAGTTGTCAGCTTGCTGAGGTCAGCGATCACCGGGGAGGTGGTTCTCTGTGCATGTCTGTGGGAGACTATCTCGATTTGGTTAAATGAGATGGAAAGACCCTCCAATTGTGGGTGGCACCATTCCCTAGGCTGGGATCCTGAACTGTCATAAAAAGAGAAAGTGAGCTGAGCACACCCATTCATGTCTTTCTTCTTCTTGACTATAGATGCCGCTTCAAGCTCCTGCTTTCTTGGCTTCCCAACCATGATGGTGATGAATTATACCTACCTCCACACTAAGTCAAAATAAACATTTCACCCTTAAATGGCTGTTATAAGGGACTTTTAGTTACAGCAACCAAAAAATAGCTACAACAGGTGGCATGGGTATCCTCATGATATATGGCTGTCTTCCCCAGACAGAGTGCCCCCAAAGCCAGTAGGACAGACCTACAACGTCTGTATGCCTACAATTATGCCTTAGGTTAAGTCATCCCTACACAGGGAATATATAACAGTAGGGATATCTGGAAGTGAGCATTGACAGCCATCTTGGAAGCAAGTTACTTCAAGTAGAAAATCATTTCTTTGTTTTAGGATCTCTAAGTATGGCTGTGCCGGCATTCCCTTTCAAGGAAACCCATAGGTCAAGTGGAGACTGCAATTTCAACACATCTTGATAACCCAAAGCAGACAGGTGAACTTTTTTTTACAACATACCTGTCAATTAGAAGCCATGTGCATTGTGTCTCAGCCCCAGGTTATCAGGATCCAGTAACATGCAAGTAATCACACACACACACACAAAAATGCAACTTAAGAAAAAAGAAGTGTTGATCCATATGAATGAAAAGTTCAGAGGGAGGAAGCTTCAAGTATGTCTGGGTCTCAAAGCTTGAGCAGTGCTGTAGCCTTTCTGCCTTAACTCCACTTTCATCTGATTTGACCTAGCTCTGCTCTCCTAAAGCTCTCTTGTTACCATGGTACCTGACTGCTTTAGTCCTGCTGATTCTGGGTATCAGTCTGGGTATGGGAGTTTCCAGAAGCATTTGGATTGGTTTTCTTTTTCTGTAATGTTGGACATTTTTCTGTAATGATTGAACCTAGGACCTTCTGCTTAACAAACAAATGCTCAATCACTGAGATATTTTTACTTGGAAGAAAAATTTTAAGACAGGAGTTGGAAAAAAATGATTCAGTGGTTAAGAGCATGTATTGTTTTATAGAGGACCTGAGTTAGGTCCCTAACACCCACCTGTAACTCCAGCTCAAGAGGATCTGACACCCTCTTCTGGCTTCTGAGGATGCTTACATACATAAGCATAAGCACTCATGCATACATGGGCACATATAATTAAAAAGCAAAGAACTATTAACAAAATGTAATTCCAGTACTGGGAGACAGATGCAGGCAGATCTCTGTGAGTTTGAGACTGGGCTGGTCTACTTAAGAGTTCCAGGACAGTCAGGGTTGTGGGATAATTTCAAAAAATGTTTATGAGACAAGGTCTCCTTAAATTCCTTAAACTAGCCTCGAATTCCCTGTATCGCCTAAGCAGGCTTTGAACTTGTAAGCCTCCTGCCTCATCCTCCCCAGTAGCCAGATTTAATAGACCCATGGCACAGGGCAGGCTAAGGGTTTTTCAGGATAAATAGTTCTGAGACAGATTCTCTCTTACCCTTCTCTACAAGTTTGTTTGTTTTGAGATGCAGTGTTGCTATGGAGACCTGGCTGTACTGGAACTCACTATGTAGACCAGGCGGGCTTCAAACTCACAAAGACCCTTTAGCATCTGCCTTCCAAGTGCTGGGGTTAAAGGTATGCACTACCTATGCCTGGCTTTAAGTATTTCTTTATTTTTATTTCTATGTGTGGGTGTTTTGTCTGCAGGTAGTCTGTACAGCACATGTGTACATGATAACCATGAAGGCTGGAAAAAGTCATCAGACCTGGAATTACAGACAGTTGTGAGCAACCACATGGATGCCTGGAATTGAACCAGGGTCCTCTGGAAGAGAAGTAATTATTCTAGTTCGTTTCTTTGCTGTTCCCATCTTGAACTTTTATCTGGCCGAGAGTGTAAAAATATACTGCAATGTATATTCATCCTGGGCCAGTTCTAGCCAACAGACTGAGAAGTGGGGAGAGAGATGAGTTCCCGAATTATCCGGCTAAGTGCAGTAGTAACCTGTCTGGCCAGATCCGACATCACATGTGTGCTGCAGCCTTTCTCAGATGCCATGATGACTTGTAATAAAACCTTGTGTAAAGAAACTGTGCCCACTTTAATCCCAGCCACTTGGGAGGCAGATCACAAGCTCAAGGTCAGCCTGGGCTATGTAGTGACTCCGGGTCAGCGTGAACGAGTTAGAAAGACTGTCTCAAAGCCAAAGGTTGAAGAGACAACTCAGTGGTGAAGTGTCTGCCCAGCATGCATGAGAACCCGGAGTCAACCTTCAGTCCTGAGAAAGTAAAAATTAAAGTAGAAGAGAAAGAAAGAGAAGAGCGAGAGAGAGAGAGAGAGAGAGAGAGAGAGAGAGAGAGAGAGAGAGAGGAGGGCAGGGCAAGGGAAGAGAAAAGAGAACTTCAAATCCAGAGTGGCTCCTTTTCGAATATCTTTCAGGAACTAGACATTTTAGTGGCTTTGCTGTTACTACAACAGAATACTTTTAATTGGGTAACTTATAAAGAAAAGACTTCTTGCTAGCTTGAAGGACATTGTCTACAAAATTTACAAAAGTATCTCAACTCTCATACACTCACAGGTAGAATGAAGAGAGCACTGGCCGCAAATGGAGGCACGGCTTGGCTGGCCTTATACGCCCAGCTAAGGCCTGAAAAAGAAATCTAGATGTGAAAGCAACATAAGTGGATTTTAAAATATCTGACCTCACCTGTTAAATGTTGTGCCTGAAGAAGCTGGTGTCAGCTCATCATGCAATACTCAGTTTGTACAGTAAATTATGAATCTGCAAAGCGAGAAGAGGTCGAGCTAGTACACACTTGAGAGTCTGGGAAGGCCGAGAGCAAGCCTTCTCCTCTGGTTAGAACCCCAGTGCTGGGAAGCTAGTCCCAAATGACACGTTAATTCTCTAATCCAGTGGTTCTCAACCTCCCTAATGCTGTGACCCTTTGAAGCAGTGCCTCATGTTGTGGTGACCTCCCAACCAGAAAATTATTTTGTTGCTATTTCATAACTGTAATTTTGGTGCTGATATGAATTGTAATGTAAACACCTGATATGCAGGATATCTGATATGAAACCCCTGTGAAGGGGGTCATTTGCCCCCCCCATGTGGTCTTAAACCACAGGTTGAGAATTGCTGCTCCAATCCATTCTGGATTTAGCCATTCAGGAGGTCAGGAGGGCGAGGCTCATGATCCACTCACCTCTCTGAGCTCCCACCTCTCAACACAGCTACACTGGGGACCAAGTTTACAGCACATGGGGGCCATATTCACATCAGAGCTTATTGCTTAATCAATGTCATCTACTGCACACTACAATTCCTGGGCTAAATATTGCCCAGGCTTGGCCCAACTTGGGATGAAGGTGAGCCTGCTCTAGTCTTAGGTAACATTTTAAAAAAATTTAAGTTTTTATCATAAATATGATATATATGTATATACACATGTATATGATGTGATATATACATATATGCATACATATACATATATTATATATTTAAAATTTAAACATCTATTTGTTTTTATGTGTATGAGTGTATTGCATATATATATGCACATGAACCATGCATATGCCTGGTACTTACAGGGATCAGGATTCTCTGAAACTTGAGTTGCAGTTTGATTGTGATCAACCATTTGGGTACTGGAAACCAAGTACTGTCCTCTGCAAAAACAAAAACATCAAGTTCTTGTTTCTCTCTCTGTCTCTCTCTGTCTGTCTCTGTCTCTCTGTCTCTCTCTCTCTCTCTCTCTCTCTCTCTCTCTCTCTCTCTCTCTCTCTCTCTCTGACAGGGTTTTCTTGACTGTGCTGGAACTCACTCTGTAGACCAGACTGGCCTCGAACTCAGAGAGCTGCCTGCCTCTGCCTCCTGAGAGCTAGGATTAAACGTATGTGCCACCACTGCCTGGCTGGAACAAGTGCTTTTAACCACTAAGCAATCTCTCCAGCCTCTATGATTAGTTTTTGAGGCAGGGTCACACTAAGTAGGACTAACTGGCCTAGAATACGTTATGGAAATTCAGCTACCTTCTAACTTAAAGACATCCACCTGCCTCTGCCTCCCAACTGCTGGGATTAGAGGTGTGTACTGCTACTTTCTGCCTCAAGTTTTTACATTTTCAATAATCTGTATGTGTATGGATTTATTAGCGTGAGTACAATGCCCCAGGAAGCCCAAAGAAGGCATCAGATTCTCCCAGAGTTAGAGTTAGAGGAAGTTATGAGCCCCTTGATAAGGGTAGTGAGAACTGAGCTTGGCTCCTCTGGGAGAACAGTGAGTGCTCTTAGGTGCTGAGCCATCTCTTCGGGCCTTAGGGAACATTTTAACAGCCAGTATATTCTCCTCCAATTGGGACCTCATCAATTCTACCACATCATGGTTCTGAACATTGACAACCCTTTGCATAGCCCTTCCTGATTACCTGTGGGTGATTCTTCTCCAAGACCGCAGAGACAAAGCCAATTCTTGTTCAGGCTGGGGGCATAGGCTCCTCTGAACTGCGTTGCTCACTAGACAGAGCCAGTAGCTTACTGCCACACTCCCTGGTTCCCCTCTTCCTCTGTAAGAGTCCGTATCTGTATAGTAGTTACTCTACCAAGACTGATGAGCTCGCTAAATTCTGCATTTTAAAAGCTGGCTCTGTGGAATTTTGCAAGAGCGATGGATTCTATTTTTAAAGGGGCTGTTTGTTTTTTTTTCCTTCTGATCATTATTATGTGAAATTTGTATCCAACAGAGCCAGTTTGGAAAGCCCAGCTGCAGCGTAGAGACTTCCCAAATCATGTTGAGCTAGGTGAAGGTTGCCCAGAGTGGGAGCCCGTGTATTGGTGCCCTGGTGCGTCCTTACGTAATTGAGGGAGACACAAGCACTTAAGAGAATGTTGGGCGGCCTCTTTCACGTGTGTGGAACCTGCTGATTTAGGAATACAGTTGCTATGACAAGATGAGATTACATTGATCTCATTGGTTCCACACTGGATAATTCAAAGAACAATATTCCTTGTGTTCAAATTAGGCTGAAGTCAGTCTTACTTTCCTGTGATTAGTTATCATAGGTTAATATCAACTTGGTAGCTAAAAACAAAATATAAGGACTCCCCTAAAGTATGGAAAGCAAGAACATCAGAACCAGTTTGATTCTAGTGATGACGTGGAGATGTTAGGACATTTCTACTCCCTTCAGAGGCATTGGGGCACCTCCCTCCAGTGCTTCTACAAAGCTTCACCTCTTTCTCCCTGAATGCTTTTCTCGAGGGAGCATAGGCTGCAGCAGAGGGCAAAGCCAGTTCCCTATCAGGCAATAGAGACCCTCAAAGAAAAGTAACTTGTATCTCTCTGCTTCTGGAGGTTCCCAGTATTCTAGGATGTGAATTGATGTGAGGTTGCACAGCTCTGGTTTGTGTGTGTGTGTGTGTGTGTGTGTGTGTGTGTGTGTTGTTTGAATGTGTTCATGTGTGCTTGCCTCTGTAGCTCCCTGTGGGTAACAGAGGCTGACATAGGTTATCTTCCTCAGTTTGCCTTATGACGACAGCATCTCCCACAGAGCTCAGCGATTCAGCAAGCTCCCGTGATGTCCGCTGCCACGCTGAAGAACCAAACTCAGGTCATCGCGCTTGTGCTGCAAACACTTTACCCACTGAGGCGTCTCCTCAGCCTCCCTGGCCTCTTTATTGAAAGAGGCAGGAGGATGGTAAATTTATGGCCAACTTGGGCTATTCACTGAGACCCTGTTACCAAACCAAACCAAGGCAAACAAAACCAAACAGCAAAAAGCAAACAAGCAAGCAAACAAACAAACCAAACAAAAAAAGCAACCAATCACAGCCCAAATCAAGCACCCAAGCACTGGGGATGTAGCTCACTGTAGAGGCAAGGCCCTGAATTTGAACTTCAGTGTTAAAAGCAAAGAAACCTTAAGAGATGTTCAACGTCATTAGTCATCAGGGAAATGCAAATCAAAACAACCCTGAGATTCCACCTCACACCAGTCAGAATGGCTAAGATTAAAAACTCAAGAGACAACAAGTGCTGGCGAGGATGTGGAGAAAGAGGAACACTCCTCCACTGTTGGTGGGATTGCAAAATGGTAAAACCGCTCTGAAAATCAGTGTGGTGGTTCCTCAGAAAATTGGGCATGTCACTTCCAGAGGACCCTGGCATACCAGTCCTGGGCATATACCCAGAGGATTCCCCTGCATACAATAAAGACACATGCTCCACTATGTTTATAGCAGCCTTGTTTATAATAGCCAGAAATTGGAAGGAGCCCAGATATCCCTCAAAAGACGAATGGATACAGAAAATGTGGTATATTTATACAATGGAGTACTACTCAGCAATTAAAAATAATGAACTCATGCAATTTGTAAGTAAATGGTTAGATCTGGAAAATATCATCCTAAGTGAGCTAACCCAATCACAAAAGAATACACATGAAATGCAATCACTGATAAGTGGATATTAATGAGCCCAGAAGCCCTAAATACTCAAGGCACAATTAGCAAGTCAAATGACTCCCAAGAAGAAGAAAGGAGAGGACCCTGGGCCTGTAAAGATTGGATCCAGTTTTGTAGACCCAGAACAGAGAAATCGTGTGTGGGGGGGATGATTGGGGAATAGCTGGGGGGGGAGAGGAACTATGGGACATATGGTGGGGGGGAACTGGGAAAGAGGAAAGCCTTTGGAATGTAAACATAGAATATAGAAAATAAAAATTAAACAAACAAACAAACAAAAAAGCAAAGAAACCAACAAAAAAGATATAGGTGGTAACATTTAGGACCTACTCCAACATCCCTGTCTCCACATTCAGGAACCTTCCTCAGTCCCATCTCCAAAGGCTTGCTTTTTCCTTCTTTCCTTCCTTCCTACCTTCCTTCTCTTCTTTCTGTGTACATAATAAAACACATGACCAGAATTCATATGCCTACCACAGTGACCCAGGGAGTTTGGGCAGCAAAGAGCAGGTTAAGAAGTGAGACTTTAGCTGTTGTGGTGGTGTGTACAGACAGTCCTGATTACTTGGGAGGAAGATGGAGGGTTTTTATCAGTTTAGGTGTTCATGGCCAGCTCGGGCCTCTTGGCCAGAAGCCATCTCAAAAACAAACCAATCAAATGCTTATCTTGCCTGCTTTTATGTCTGTGCACCATGCGCATGCAGCACCATCAGGGGCCACAACCCCTGGAGCCTGAGTTACAGATGCTATGAAGAGTGGTGGGAATGGAACTGAAAGACCAGCCAGTGCTTGTAACCAAGGAGACAACAAAATGCTTCTCTATTTGCATTCATACTCCTGTGGGAGGGTTCTACCAACTGCTGTAGATGGGGCTTTACCCTCAGCTGCAGCCTCTAACTCCTTGAAGACACCGGGAAGGACTTTGGGGCTCAGACACCCGGAGTCTAGGCAGAAGGAACATGGATGGTAAGAGTCTTATATCCCTTTGCTATGACTTAAAATTCTCATTTGGTTTGAGTCCCTGGTGCATACGTTGGTGACAAGCAACACAGAATGCAGCTCATCATCATTTACTATAATATATTAATTATGCTAATTTCCAGACGGACTGTTCCTGTGTAGCCTGCATTAGCCTCAAAATTGAAATCCTCCTGTCTCTACTTCCTGAGGGCTGGGATTTCAGGTGTGTGTCACCACATTTAGCTGAAAACATGACTTTGAAGTTGCCAAGTTCAAATGAGTCTCTTACTCCATCCAGATCACTGCCTTGGGGCCCCCACCTCAGATTCTCTCTGTATTTATTTAAATTGCTTTTGAAATGTTAATCACCGCATGTTAATAAACAAAGTAATTATTCTTGATGTTCCATGCGGGCGCTATTTATTAAAGGGAGCCGATATTATTCATGATTTCACTAGGAAACTAGAGATCCATGAGCAGGCTAATGTGCTCTTCTTATGAAATTACCAGGACATTTTCCTGTTGCATAATCAGTAAATTAGACGCGGGATTATCACATTTCAGGGGGAAGGTGCAGGAGTCACTTCTCAGGGATCTGATTAGTGCATTCACAGTGGGAGCTTTCTCTTGCAAGGCTTTTGGGGGAAGGGGGCTAGTGGAGGAGGGAGGGCTGGGGGGGGCGGCGGTGCAGTGCTCTACCAACCGAATTTCATGTAACTTGGCAAGTTGCGGAGACGTGTGCAGAAACATCGCTGCGGGAGGGGTGGGGTGGGGAAGCAGCATTTCTGGAGACCAGGTTTGTATCACCTAAGGCCTCCTGCCCACCTGCCACACATCTGCTCAGACCTGCTGTTGCTCTCAAGCTCTGGATACCAGCCAGGAATGGCTTCTCTGGCTGAATGGACTGAGCTAGAGTATCAGGAGGCCTGACTGGCCCCCCGGAAGGGTGTGGAGAGGCAGAGGAGGGCCAAGTTATCAGGACCATGGCAGGGCAGGGGAGTGGGTTTGAATATCCTCAAAGGGTTATGTGATTGTTGTTTATTTGTTGTTGTTTATTTGAGACTGGGTTTCTCCTAACTAAAGCTGGCCTTGAACTTCTGACCCTATTTCTGCCCTCCTAAGAGCTGGCATTACAGACGCGGGCTGTCATGAGCAGCTTTTGTTTTTATTTTTGTTTGATCAGACCAAGTCTTTTACTGTAGCCCCGGCTCGCCATGACATCCATCCCACGGGCCTTTCTTTGGCATCTTATTCCCCAACCACGCCAGGGTGAGAGATGTGCCTGGCTCTGCCTTCCTCACAGAGGGCCTGTCGTGCCTGGTTCCTCTGCCGACTTTCTGCTGATCTTTCAACTGTTAAGAGGGCAGTGAGGGAGGGCCTCCCCTCCTTTCTGCAGGACTTCTGCTATCAAACACCAAATGCTTCAGGGAGGGGGCCATGAGGAAGTGGGGTGCGGCTGAAGAGAGACACAGGACCTGAGGGGAGGAAGACATGGCAGCATTGGATCACGGCAGATTTCAGTGCAGGAGTTGGGGGCAGTGAAACATGAAGATTCAGGCTCAGCAACCTCAGCAGTCCCCTCTGGACCCCATGGGGGCTCACTGGGGCCTTTTCTGATTTACAGAGGTGCTCACTCTTAGGAAAAACCAAAGTGTGGATAGAAATGGACTCTGGAGTCAAGCCCACCACCTACGGCTGTGAGACTCGGCCTGTGGTGATGTCAACTGTCCACTTGACAGGCTCTAAAATGGCCTAGGAGATGGGCTCTGGCTGTGCCAGTGAAGGGTTATCTTGATTGCCTTACTTGATGTGGGAAAGCCTATGTAAGTAATTGTTTAGACTTATTTGTTTTATGTAATATGTTTGAGTGTTCTGCCTTCATACACACACACACACACACACACACACACACACACACACACACACACATCTGCAAGAGCAACAAGTGCTTTTAACCCCTGAGCCATTTCTCCAGTCTGGAAGACCCATCTTAATTATGGGTAGAGGCATTCACTGGGCTAGGGACGCTGGACTGCACAAACCAGAAAGCCAACTAAGCACACATACACACATCCATCCTGCTTGGCTTCCTGGTTAAGGATGCTGTCTCACCAACTGTTTCAAGCTCTTACCTTCCCTGTCCTGATAGGCTGTACCCTTGAACTGTGAGCTGCCATAAACCTCTTCTCCCTTAAGTTGGAGTGTTTTATCATACTAACAAGAAAAGAAACCAAGACACCGTTTCTAAAGTGGAGGTGCCACGTCCCCATTGAAGCACAGACAGAAGGGCCCCTTGCATAGGCCCCCCCCCCCAGGCATCTTAGTCTGCTTAGGGTGCGGCAGCAAAATATTACAGACCATGAAGTTTATAAACAATAGATATTTGTTTCTTAAAATTCTGGAAGCTAGGAAGTCAAGACAAATACCCTAGTAGTTTCCATGTCTATTGAGGGCTCCCCTACTCCTATAGATGGGGACTGTCATGTCTTCCCATGGAAGCGACCAGACCTAGTCAGAGCTAAAAGGCCCACGTTTTATGGTCAATCATTAAGGTTCTACGTTCAATACATGAGTGCAAATGTGAAGCTTTCATACCCAGCAGGCCCGCCCACCCGACCCATGTTGACACGCTGCCTGTCCCCTGTGGTGGCTCTTGGTGTAGATATTAGTCCCACTCCAGCACAGAAATCTATTCCAGCATTAGCTCCGCTGGCCCCTTTTTTCACCTAGCTCTACTCTGCCTTCTTAGCTTTGCAGGTAGACACTGCTGACTTGCACCTGGGCACCAGTTAGAAGAGCAGGAAGTCAACTACAGGAGGCAGCAATCCCAGTCCCGGGGAGTCCAAGAGGAATTTTCGAGGCGACCTAGACTGGCAGACTCAAGAAAAAGCTTGTTTGTTATCCTATAGGTACCTCATGTGGGATTTTGGCCTTTAGTCCTAAGTGGAGGGGGGATAAGAGATGAGGTGGGTGGGGTGGAGGGTGGGGGTTTGGAAACCTTGACTGCCCCCTGCTGGCTAAGGCTGAGAATATGAACAAGGGACTGGGCATACAACCGGAGCTGTTCCAACACTGGACCTCACTCCTCCAAGGCTCTGGGCCTGCTCTACAGACATGGCCAAGGCTCTTCTGGCTTATTTGGGCCTCTAAGAAAGATGGAGGCAGCTGTTAGAGATCCCCGGCCTCTGATGTGGTCTTCCTAGATTAATGTTATTACTTGTTAACACTTAAGCATCTGATTTGACATACATATTTAGAGGTGGAGTTTCTCTTTAAAAGGTACTCTGATGTCAAGCTCAGACTCCTGTGTGGTCACATTAGCTAGAACAGCTTAAGACTGGTTTATTATTTATCTCTCTCTATGTGTCTGTACATATGTGTGCTCAGAGGTCAGACAAAAGTGTGGAGTATCCTCCTCTATCTGTCTCTACCTAGTCCTTGTAGGCAAGGTCTCTCCCTGATTTTGAGACTCGCAGTTTCTTGGTTACAGTAGAAGCTCATAGGATTCAGCAATTTCCCTGCCTCTGTTTCCTATAGGAAATGGGGCTACAGGCATATGGCGGATGGACAGAGTGTTATATCGGTGCTAGGATCCAAATTCCAGTCCTCATGATTGAGGAGGCACAGCAGCATCGTCACAGCCCCCAACTGGAGCAGTTTATGCAGTCTGGAGAACCCCACAGCCTCATGCTGCTCATGGTCTGACAGGGTGGAGTGAGAGCGAAGCTGGAAGTAAATTATAATGTGTGGGTAGCTGGGCCAAGTCGGAGGAAGCCAGGTCATGTGATGCTGATAGACCACTCACGGGGCACCAGCTTTTATTCTAAGTGGATAGGCTTTGAGGAAGCCAAGGACATAGTCATATTTTTTAAATGATTACTTTTATTTATGTGTATGTGCCTCCATGAGTTTATATGCGCCATGTGTGCCCAGATGCCCATGCGAGCTAGAGTATGTCAGATTTCCTGGAACTGGGCTCTCAGGCGGTGGTGAGCCACCTGAGAGAGGGTCTGGGACTTGAACCCAGGTCCTCTGAAAAAGCAGGAAGAGTTCTTAGTGGCAGAACCATTGCTCCAACCCCACCACTATATTTACTATGTAACACGTAGAAGGTAGGAGCTGAACCACAGGTCCCGTTAGGCCTTCTTTTATTGAAGCCTAAGATGAGCAGAACAAGGAGCAGAGGGGCTGGTGCCGAAGTGACTCCGACCGACCGCACAGACGTGAAGCCGCTCTGACGTGAACTCACCACCTCCTCTCTCCTGTCTTATGTGGCTTCCTCTCAGTCCCGAGCAGATCGGCCTCGGTTGCAGCTCCCGCAGCTGTAGTATGAGCCACCAGTCACCGGTCACTAGAATTGATGGTCTTCGACTCCCTCTCAGGCTCTCAGAGGGGTGACCCACCCCCATTCGTGGAGCTCAGGGACTCATTCACCTGACCCAGAACTATACCATCACTTTAAGGAGTTTAAGGAGACTTGAGCAATACTAACCAGACCTTAGTATGAGTGACTGGAAGCGTATGATTTGTTAGAATGATTTCTGTAATCCAGTTGTGCCAATGAACTAAACCCTTGAAGGTCTCCAGAGTGTTCTACATAACTATTCTCTTTCCTTAGAGTAAGGTCAGTCCTTCTAATCCATGGGGGATGCTTTGAAACCAGTGAATTCCTGAAAGCAGGGAGGGGCTGGAACCCTACATATAGTACATATACTATTTCCTTCCTTCCTCTCTCCTTTCCTCCCCCCCCCTGCTTCTCTCCTGCTTGTGTGCTAGGGATCCGGTTCGGGGCCTTGTACATTCTAGGCAAGGACTTTCCCTCCCTCTGTACCATAAGGGTTCCTATTCCTTCTTCTCAGACACCTTAGAATAAGGTTTCTGTTGTTATTTCTTCACTAAGTCATGAACTTCTCCCCTTCCCCGATGAAGGAAGCATCTTCTAGCTCCTCTTTGGCATGCAATACTCTTGACACGGACTTGGCATGTCACTTCTTTTACATGTCAGAGCCACCCTAAAGTAAAATAAAGGTTACTTAAATGCAGTACCAAGATACCAATAGCCGCAAGCCCAATAGCCAAGATGATTGGCGGGTAACTAATGAAAGGGTAGCCTATACAGTGTGGATACACTGGACAAAGGAAGTAGTTCATAACCTGGGTGGCATGGCGGAACGGTGTGGTATGAGCTTCCACCATGCTGCACACAATGGTATGCAAAAGTGAACGCTCCACTGTGTGCTGGGGCTGGAGAGATGGCTCAGAAGTTTAGCAAACTTGTTGCTCTTGCGGAGGACCCAGGATTGATTCCTAGCAGAGCATGGAAGCTCACAACTACTCATGACTATAGTTCTAGGGAATCTAATTCCCTGTTATGAGCTCTGTAGGCACTGGGCATGCAGGGGTTGCACATACATACATGCAGAAAATATTCATACTCATAAAATAAATAAATTTAAAAATAATCTATGCCAAGTCTCCAGTAAAACAAAATTTATCTTACACAGGACTGACAGGAGGTTTCAAGGTTTTGGGAGACACTTACATTCAGGGTTATATGTGTGGAGGGCTGGCTTGGAATGTTCCTTAGGTTTTGCACTAGGAGTCCCTTGCCTGAGTTTTAAACCTGCTTGTAATCTGAATCATATGGTGACACTGCATTGAGATCCTTTGGCAGAGCGGCACAGAAATAGACTGGTCCCACAAGAGGTTCTTAGATGGGACAGGGAAGGAGAGAAGCAAATGAAGCCACCTCTACTAACTGCGCTGAGCTAATGGCCAGCAGACTTCCTTGTCGCTAAATGACTTTCCCTGCAGCACCTGCTCCAGCTCCTGCTGCTGCTGGGATGCTGAAGAGACCCTCCCTCAAGACGCTGGTGGCTATCATTTCCACAGGTAGACTTCCCAACTTGTGCTTTCTAAGAAGTGTCTTGGTTCTTTGAAGTGACTTTTACTTTCCAGACTGAGTCCAGACTGAGCCACTCCCTGGGACCTCCAAGAGCCTGGATTTGTCATCTTCCCATGTAGGTGACATCTTTCATAAAACAGTACTGTGAACTTCATTCTCTCTACCCAGGTGCCCTGCGTCTCCTACCTAGATAGGTCCTGAAATGACTTAAAAGATGTCCAGTCAACCCCTGCTGTGGACACTTTGACTAAAATTTCATATCACTGGCCAGAACTACTTAGATGGGATCCTCCCAATGTCCCAATCCATAGAAATAGCAATAATAGGTTGAACTGTAGATTCTGAGATAAATAATTACAATAGCTTTGGGATTCAAGGAACTTAAAAAAATCTATTTAGAAAGCAAATAAATAGATGAACTTGCTTTTCTGTTTTTGTTACTGTTTTAGACAGGATCTCCTGTCAAGTACACTAGCCTCTGTTCTTTATATAGCTTAGGGTGATGTTGAACTTCTGATCTGCCTTCTCTTCCCACCAAGTCCCAGGATTACAGGTCGGAGATCAGTTATATTTCTGTTGCTGTGATGAAACACCATGACCAGAAGCAACTTAAGAAATGTAATGGCTAATCTTGGCTGTCCACTGGACTACATCAGGAATCAAATTCTGTGAGGAATTTCCTTGATTGGATTATTTGAGGTGGGGAAAAAAACCAAACTAACCAAACAAACAAACAAAAAACAACAACAAACCCCACCCGAAATCTGGGTCACAAATGACATGGAAGAAGGAAACCTGTACTTTTCGCTTGCATGCTCTCCCTCTTGTTGTTCATCTAGGTGCAAGGCTGCACCATCTTAAGTGACCTCCCCAAGCAGCACAACCAACTGGAGACCAGGGATTCAATGACCATGACCATGGCCATGGCAACTCTTATTTAAACAAACAAACAAACAAACAAAAACACATTTAATTGGGGCTGGATTACAGTTCAGAGGTTCAGTGCATTATTGTCCTAGGAGGAAGCATGGTGGCACGCAGGCAGACATGGTGCTAGAGACCTAGCTGAGAGCTCTACAGCTGGATCAGCAGGCAGCGGAAAGAGACAGTGAGCCATTGGCCTGGCTTGAGCTTCTGAACCTCAAAGCGCCCCACCACACACACCGCTGATACACTTCCTCCAACAAGGCCACACCTAATAGTGTCACTTCTTAGAGGTCTATGGAAGCCATTTTTATTCAAACCACCACATGAGCTTATGGGGAACATTTCTCACTCAAACTGACACAAGGCCTAGACTAGTAAAACTGTTTGTTTGTTTGTTTGTTTGTTTGTTTGTTTTTGAGACAGAGTCTTGCTATGTAGTCCAAGTCAGGCTCAAATTTACAGTCCTCCTGAGTCCTGGGATTACAGATATACTTCTACATCCTGATAGAAATAAGTGAATTTAACCAAGGTATTCAACCAAGTTTAGACAGTGCTTATAGCATCCATGTAGCACAGCTTTATATGCACCTGACCTACATTTTGCAGACATGTAAAAATATCATCTCACCCAGTCCCATTCCTGCCTCCTCAGCTCACCCTGGTCCTTCAAAACCTTATCCCCAGTACATATCTGTCACGCTCTTCAAGCCTGAAGCTTTCTCAAACCTGGAGCCTGATAGAGCTTTAAATTCACAGGCTACCTGCTCTCCCCAGCTTGTTGTGGATATATTGCGGTGTTGAGTCAAGGATGTTTGGACCACAAATCCCTAACTCTGGCTCCAGGATCCTGCCAGCAGTCATCCCATAAATTTTCTAGCAAGAGGCACATCCGCATAATTAAGCCAAAGATGTCGCAGACCCAGACACGTGCAAAGAGGGCGGGGCTGAAAGAAGGGTGCTATTCATCAACGCCTCATCATAAATTCAAGTTGAGGGACTGAAAAGAAACAAAACATGGATGCTTCCCAACCCCAGCAGCTGGATCCCTCACCGAAACCTCGAAATCGTTGCAGCTCCACTCCACATCTGGGCAAGAATAAAAAATAATAAGGATTTTAAAAAGAACAGACGCTGGGTAATTACCAGTTGAAGGGCAGATCAGGAATATAAATTTTCCGAGAGCCCAAAGACAGAAATATGCACTGGAACATGGGTCTCAGGGCTGCAAATTCCACCCAGCTGCGGCCACCACATCTCTGTGTTGTGACTAATATTCAGTTAGCCAGTGCACTTCCCTTGCAATGGACATAATTACGCTCAGGTTGACATGACCTGAAGTAGGGTTGCTAAATTTTTATTTATTCTGCATCAGCTGTGGAATGAAATGACCAGGAGGATTTTTGATGCTGAGCACAGCTCCGACGAGTATGGGGAAGAATGTTGTGTTTCTCTTTTGAGTCTGGTCCTTGCTCCGTTGTTCAGGCTGATGTCAAATACAATGATTCAGAGTGATCCCCCTGCCTTAGCTTCCAATGTAGCTGAGACTACAGCTTAGAATATCGTATTTAGAGTTAGGGTTAAGATGTACCTCATCTGGGGCTGGAGAGATGGTTAAGGGCACGCACTCCTGTTGCAGAGGACCTGGGTCAGGAGAGCCTACCAGGCAGCCCACAGACACCTGTAACTCCACTCCCAGGGTATCTGCAGCCTCTTCTGGCCTCTGTGATACCTGTATTCACGTGGTTCTCATAAATTTATGCAGGCCCACACACAAACACATAAGTAAAATTAATAAATAAATCATATTTTCAAACTTCTGTTTCATTTTTGTATCCATTACATGACTTCTAGGCATGATTTAATCTCCTAAGCTTGAGAGGAACTCAGTAAAAGCATATGCAATCTACTTCACAGAGTTTTTGCAAAGATTAAATTAGGCAATGTGTGTGGAAAACTCAGTCTTGGGCTGATGAGATAGCTCAGCTGCTAAAATGCTTGCCGCACAAGCATGAAGACCAGCATTCCACACCCCGGGCCCATATTTAAAAGAAGACGAAAATGAAAGCCAGCTATGGCGGCACATGCTTGTGTCCTGGTGCTGGAGAGCCAGGGCTTGCAGGTCAGCTGCTTTAGCCTGTTTGGTGAGTTCCATGCCAATGAGAGACTCTGTCTTAAAAAACAGACTAAGGTCTAGGGAGACGGTTTTGTGCTCCTCATGACAAGGACTTGAGTTCTGTTTCAGCACCTGTATAGGTGGCTCAGAGCCACCTGTAACTGTGTGCATATACATGGACTTACACCTATACATATAAGTAAAAATAAAATGAGTCCTAAAGGAATAAACAACTAAACAAGGTGAGGGCTGGTGAGATGGCTCTGTGCATAAAGGATATTTGTCATTGAGCCCTGAGTTCAGTCATTGAGCCTGAGTTCAGTCCTCGGAGCCCACCTGGTGGAAGGGGAGAATCTACTTTTACAAGTTGTTTTCTGACCTTCACATGTGCTTCACATGCACATTTACATGTGCGCGCGCACACACACACACACACACACACACACACTAAATAAGTAGAAAATTAAATAAACTAACGATGTGCACAGAGCCCAAGAAACAACACCCGAACTTGTCCTCTGGCTTCTACAAGCATACAGGTATGTATGCTACAGGTGCCTGCATCCGGGACAAAGGAGAGACAGGAGAATCGCTTTGGGGCAGGAAACACATGGAGTCCACTCACTGAGCTATGACTCACCTGTAAAGGTCAGGGGCCAGCCTAGGGGGTCAGTCCTCACCTTCCCAGCTTGGTGAGACAAGGCCTCTTGGTGCCACCCTGGAGCTTTTTCTGAATACTTTCACTTCTGCCTCCTGTCTCCAGGGGAAACTGAAGCTACAGATGCTGTGCTACTGCATCCAGTGTTTATGCGGGCTCTGGGATCTGAACGAGCACTTATCGACGGACCCAGGGATGCTATTTTCATGGTGCAGTTATAAAAACATCTGCATGGCGCCAGGACTTAGGCCTTTGGATTGTGGCAATGAGACCCACCGTTCAATTCCCCTGGACTGTGAACTTGGTGACTTGGTCCCATCTCAGGAATGTCTTGTATCCATCCCTTTCCAGGGGTCTCTGATGTTCCTCCAGATAGAATTGCAGCCAGGGTTGACAATGTCTGCCCTAGCTGAGTGGGAGCTGAGTAGAAGAAGCCTTACACACCGCTACAAGGTTTCTGAGAGTGGTGTATGTGGACAGTGTATGTGCATGTGGTATGTGAGTAATGTATGCGTGAGTGGTGTGTGCCTATAATATATGCGGGCAGTGTGCGGGTGGTGTGTGTGTGCGTAATGTGTGAGAGGTGTGTAGAGTATGTGAACTCTGTGTGTGTCTATATAGGAGAGGTATATGGTGTATGTGGGCAATGTATATGGGGGTGTGGTGCATGTGGGCCGTGTGTGTAGTGTGTGTGTGTGGTGTGTGTGTGTGTGTGTGTGTGTGTGTGTGTGTACATGTTTGTGTGTGAGGTGTGTGGTATATGAGAGTGGTGGTGTGAGTCTATTATGTATGTGGGCAGAGTGGTGTCGAGTGTGTGTGGTGTGTGGGTTTAACAGGGCCTGCTAGGGAGTACTCTCCTCTCTACCACTGGGAGCTTAAAGCTTATGCCTTATGTCTAACCTCATCTATTTTTTTAGCTGGAGGGGGGTTGTTGATCAGGGATGAGTGATAGAGACTGACTTAGGGGAGAGAGTTATACTGTACCACGATGGAACCATTTCTGATCCGAAGGACCACTGGGACCCATTTTATAAGCTGCCTACTGTGTTAATGAAGTAGAAGTCTGGGAGCATGTGTCAAATGTGAAGCCATGCATAGTGTAAGCAGCATGGGCAGTTAACAGCCATGAGAGGAAATACATTTGTTTTGGGTGATTTGATGGTGCCATGGGCTAGGGCCAGGAAGGAAGCATGGAATCAGAATTCCAAGCAAGGTGTTAGGTCGAGTCCCAAGACCCGGAGACACAGCCCCACCCAAGCAATGCAGGAGGAAGAGTCAGGCAGCAGGATAATGCTACACTTTGGCAATGGCTGTCTCAGAAAGTCTTTCACACCCTATGGTATCCCATATTTAACCTGATCCCAAGTCTGCTGGGCCCAGGGACTGCATGTAGGAGAATGACCCTCTTTAAGCATCTCTGGGAACTGAACAGCCTAGAGGAGGAAGTCAGATGGTCAGGAACAGAGTACCAGGCGAATTCATGAAACAGGTAGGTGGTCCTACAGACCCCAGGCAAGCTATTTGTTCTTTGAGCAACGCTGACTGAGTAAATGGATCTCAAATCCAAGTTTTCTCATCTCTGCAATGATCCTCAGTTAATAGTGAGGCGAGATGAAAGGGAACAGCAAAACCTCTTGGGACGTTGCCTGCCGCAGGGGGAGCACTCAATAAATGCTTATTACTAGTATAGAATGGTAACATATTTCAAAAAGAAATGAGTGCACTTCTAAAAAACCAAGGCAATAATGACAAGAATGCCATCTTTTCTGACTGACAGGGCACACATACTAGATCTAACTCAACATGTATTTGTGATAAAAGGGTGGCAAGCCAGGTTACGGACCCCAGTCAAAGGTTGAGTGACTATTTTGCATCAGACATTAAGGTAAAAATCCTTATTGGGCTGTCCTTTCAACCCACACTTACATGAGGATTCTTGTCTCCATTTTACAGGGAAAGTGGTTTGAGTGTGTGGTTGAAGGCCGTGTCGTTAATTAGAGCAGAGCCCTGAATGGAGTACCTCAGGAAAGCTGCTTGCTAGTCAGCTGAATTCCAAAGGCCGAGGCCAAGCAAAAATCATTTATTTTTTATTTTTTATTTTATTTTATTTATTTTTATTTAATTTTTGGTGATATAAGAAAATGTAGTGAGTGGAGGAACTAAGTGGAGTTTATTCAAGATGGAGGGAGGAGCTGTGATGTACTCATGTTGTAAAGGATATGGCAGCGGCTCTGAGTCAGTATAGCGATGGACAAGGGAATAGCTTTCCTAAGGCGATTAGGGAATCAGATTGGGAATCCAGGAGAGAGGACATCAACTGAGAGCTACACCTGGTCTTATTGTTTAGCCATTGGGTTTCTCTTGAGAAGGACTGGTCCTCTAATCCAGCTTCCCTCAAGAGCAAGCAGAATTTCCCAGCTGATACCTAGAAGTTTCTGGGGGAAGTTTCCATTCAAATGAATAATCCTTTAAGAGACAGACAAACAGACAGACAGACAGACAGACAGACAGACAGACAGACTGGTAGATAAGTAGGTAGGCAGATAGATAAATAAAGATAGATAGATAGATAGATAGATAGATAGATAGACAGACAGGCTGACCATTTATGTTTATGTGCATGTATTTGTGGATGCAATTGGTTAATATCGTGTGTTTTATCAATCTCTTATTGCTTGAGACAGTCTCTCATTGTACCTTAAACCTTGTACTCACCAATTTGGCTAGGCTGGCTGGCCGATAGCCCCCTTAAATCCTTTGTTTCCCCAGTGCTGGGATTACAGGCATCTGCCATGATGAACAGCTTTTATGTGAGTCTAGTGACCCAGACTCAGTTCCTTATCTTACTGAGTGCCAACCCCAGCCCCCAGCCTGGAATCACCTAGAGTCCTTCTGTGGGTAGTAAGTATTGAAGACCAACGTCAACTGTGGCTACAGAAGTCAAGGTTCTTAGTTTCAGGAAAGCATGAAAGGGATGTACTTTCAGATACTCGTTCCTTTGCAATGTTTCCACAAAGGCTGAAGAGCCACGCTTGGGCGGTATGCACCAGGGACAACTCAGCAAATCAGACACACTGCACGGCTGCGGCTCTTCAGTTCTCTCTGAGAATGTGCTGGGGAATTTATTCAAGATGATGTGGGAGTGAAGCGTTAAGGTTGAATACACAGACTCCCTTTTACAAGACTGATTTGTTGAGATAGAGATATGACCATACTGAAAGTGTGTACTTACTGAGTTTTAATAGAGTTAAGACATCATCACCATCATCTAAATGTATCACCTCCCCTCCAAAGAAGAATCATGGGTCTGGTTGTACAGGGCCTTAATCCTAGCACTCAGGAGTCAGAGTCCAAGGTCCAAACCAGCCTGAGCTACTTAGAGAGACCCTGTGTAGCCTTCTGAATGCAGACCTACTGTCAGAGCTCTCAAAATGCACAGACCTACTGTCAGGGCTCTCTAAATGTACAGATCTATAGAATGAACATATATTAAAAGAGTATTTGTTAGATGAGGTTATGAAGTTCCCTCTGAGTACTATGGCTTGGTACACATTGGGAAGGCTGAGGGCCTGATTATTGCTCAGTTCAAGGGTGATGCCTCAATACTCCCAGGATGCCCTTGCTGATTTGGGTGATTGCTGGAGAGCCATTAGCCTTTGATTCACATTGGAAGGCTAAAGAACCTAGCTTCTGGTGCAGCAACAGCAGACTAGATATGCTCACAAGTGAGAAAAGAAAGTAGGAGGGTAAAGGGCAATAGCTTTCCCCTTGGGCTTCCTTATATATGGGCTGCCACTGGAAAGTGACGCCATCTATAGGAATGACCTGTTTTCCCTTCAGTTGACGCTTTCATGAAGTGCCTGTATGGAGACCTGCCTCAGAAGCCTGTTCTTTAGTTGATTTCAGATCCAATCAAGTTAACAACCAGGATTAACCTCATCCAAATCTATTTTTAAAAGCAGCTGGAGAGACTGTTCAGTGGTTTAGAACACTCGGTGTAGAGGACCCAGGTTCAATTCCTAGAAACCACGAGGTGACTCACAGGCATCTGCAACTCCAGTTCCTAAGAATCTGGCTTCCTCTTCTGCATTCGAGGGTACCAGTCATGCACATAGCACATGCACATATATTCAGGCAAAAGCATTCACACATATAAAGTAAATGAATACTTAAAAATTGATTAAAAAAGAAGGAAAATGCAGACATAATGCTATAATCACTAACAGCCACTCCGTATGGTCCCTCTTTCTGTCCCTGGCAGTGATTAATCTATCTTCTGTCTTTAATACACTGGCTAGTTCTGGACTCTCATATGTCCATGGATGCATGTGATAGACATATGGTCTTGCCCAACTGGCTTCTACCACTTACCATATTTTTCCAGTTAATCCACATGCTATCAACATTTCATTTTTGTTGTTGTTTAATAGTGTGGGACCATGTACATACCACCATAAACAGGTTTGTGTAAATACAGGTCTTCATTTTTCTTGAATATTTCTAGGAGTTAAATTGTTGTGTCTTGTGAGAGTCCCTGTTTAGAGACTGGAGGAATTGCCAGACTCTTCTCAAAGTGAACACACACTTCCATGTTCTTAATGAGAACACAGTAGGCTTCTGGTTTCTCCATATTTTCATGAACACACAATATCATCCTTTTTTTATAATTTTAATTCTTACTGTGATTATATATGTACATATAATATTATCACTTAAGCCAGTTTTTAAAGATTAACTCTAAAATCTTTATCTTCTTCCCTCTATTCCCCACCTCCCTCCCTCCCTCCCTCCTTCCCTCTCCCCCTCTCTCCCTCTCTCCCTTCCTCCCTCCCTCCCTCCCTCTCTCTTCCTCCCTTCCTCCCTCTCTCTCCCTCTCTTGCTCTCTCCCTCCCTCCCTCTCTTGCCAATAGTGTTCAGAAGAGGTCCCTAGACTCTCTGCATCTGGGTCTAAAAGTGGCTGTGAGTGGCCCAACATAGGTTCCAAACTTAGGTCTTCTAGAAGGGTAGTAAGAGCTCTTAACTGCTGAGCCATCTCCCTCACCCCCCCACCATATTATTTCTGGGTGTTTGTTGCACACACACATACACACACACACACACACACACACACGCCTATGTACACATGCAGCTGGCTTATTTGACTCAGGAGAGTGTTTTAGAGGGTCATTCATGTTGTGGCATGTGCTAGAATTTCACTTCTTACTGGGGAACATCTCTTTACAAGTTTTTATGTGTTTATTATGTCTGATGCATTCTTCTGTCAATGAGCAGTCAGATTATTCTAGCTTTGGCTGCCCTGAATCATGCTGTTAAGGACATAGGTAGAAAAAACTCCTTGTTTTCAGTCCTTTCCCCTATATACCTAGAAGTGGGACCACTGCATCGCATGGTAATTCTATGTTTAACTTTCTGAGGCTCTGCCAGATGGTTTTCCATGGCAGCTGCACCCTTTTTAATTCCCAGCAACTTACGGGGCTTCCAATTTCTCCCTCTTCTTGCCAATGCTTGTTATTTTTGCTTCTAGCTGTCTTAGTAGGTATGAGGTGGTCTCTCATTGTAGTAGCTCATGAGGTTAGACATGTTTTCATGGAATTGTTACTGACCATTTGTATATCTTCTTTAGGGAAATGCCTAGCCAAATTCTTTGCACACTAAAAACCTTTAAATCTTTTAAATCATGTTGTAGTGCTTGCTACCTTGCTCTGGATGTAAACTCTCATCAGGCAATACTCTGGAATTAGCATCCCACTCTGGAGTATTGACTTGCTTGATGGTAACATTTGAAGAACAAAAGCTTCAGATTCTGATTGGATAACAATTTATGTTTTATTTTTTTAAAGATTTATTCTATTTTTACTTGTGTGTATGTGTTTCCATATGTGTATGGTGCCTATGGAGGCCAGAAAAAGGCATCAGATCCCCTGGAACTGGAGTTACATCCAATTTGGATGCCAGGAACTGAACTGAGGTCCTCTGAAAGTACACACACACACACACACACACACAAACACACACACACACACACAATTTATATATTTTAAAACATATATATATTATATGCTTCATATATGTGAGTATACTACACTGTCACTGACTTCATGCATACCAGCAGAGGGCACCTGATCCCATTACAGATGGTTGTGAGCTGCCATGTAGTTGCTGGGAATTGAACTCAGAACCTCTGGAAGAGCAATCAGTGCTCTTAACTCCTGAGCCATCTCTCTAGCTCCCTACAGTTTGTGCTCTCAACCACTGATTTATCTCCCTAGCCTCTCTTTTTCCCCCATTTAATGTTTATGATTTTGGTTCGCTCAACATTATTGATAAAAATCAAAACTAGGAAGATTTACTATTATGTTTTCTTCTAAGAATTTTATAGGTCTAGCTAGTATAATTAGAACTAAAACCCACTTTGAACTAATCTTTTATGTGATGTGAGGTAAGAGTCCTAATTCATTCGTTTTGGTGGCTTACATGTGTCTACACAGAGACTTTTCCATAATAAAAACTCAAATTATGAGACAGCAGCACCAAGGGCTATCCCTGGGCGGGCAGTACGCAGTGTTCCAGAACAATCACCTGACTCAGGGCTGGTGAGCGAGGGACTTTTTGTTTGTTTCCTACTTACTTTGGGTGAAAGGATTTTAAAGGCAGATAGAGCAGAATGAGAAACATCTCTAACCACTCTTAGCCAGAATATTGCTGGGTTTTTTTTTTCTTTGATGTTCCTACGAGTGGCTTTCATCCTTAGGGTTGCCATGGTCACACCGTAGCTGCTGGAGTACCTGCTGGAGTACTTCTCCATTTGGAACAGGAAGAAGAAAAGACAAATGATAAATCATCCCATTGAATGACCTTTCCCCCAAAGCCCATTTAAAGTCTTGGGCTTACAACTCAATGGCTCCTTTTAGTCCCTCCTAGGGAAGCAGGCATATGAACATCAATCTCGGCAAGGGCTCTGACATTAGGGTCATCGAATGCATGGGTCTCAAGTACCCATAGCAGGAAGATGTGGTAGTATTGGGCACATATCCCTCCTTCTTAGGGCAACTAATACTGCCAGCACTTCCAAGATTTCCAAGCGTGGGTTCTATATTTTAAATGAACTCTCTAGATTTTTCAGTGTTGGCAACTGATCAAAAGAAAAGAAAACCAAAATAGTTTAGTCTTGTCTGAGGTAAACACTCCCAGACCAGTGTTTCACGCCTGTTTGGCTTCTTGGACATTCGGCTTCCAGGCAAATAAATGCCAGAGCTCTTTAAACAAAAATGTGCAGAACACAGAAGAGTCATCCGTTCCTTTCTGTGGCTTTGAGCCAGCAGGCGGAAGTCACTGGGAAGTAGATTTTGGCTCTAGGAAGAACTTCATCCACAGAGCTGTCAAAATCCAGAAGGAGCAGCCTGGGGAGGTAGGAAGTTCCTATTGCTGGAGGTGTGTGAGCAGATGCTGGGGAGGTGGTTGGCAGGGATTTCTAAGGTCTTCCCAACCCAGAGAGATTCTGAGGCAACGTGGAGATTATCCTGATCTCAACTGCTGACAGAGGACCTTTTAGGAGGTGAGATGCCACATCTGGACTGCTAGGAAACTGCTGGTCCCACCCTCTACAGGACTGGCCTTGGAAAGACAGAGATCATGACCTCTATAGCATTTAGCCTGTAGGTCAGCAAAAACCAATTTTTCTATTATTTACAGGAATGATTTGATTCATCACTACTCTCTGCCTATGAGTACCCAGTAGACTGGCAGCCCCTCCCACATTATGATTAACTTACTTATTGTTGAAGGACTATTGTAGAAAGAGGTACTCTAAGCAAAATAGCAGTCATCTTCATCAGAGTAGATGTGCCTGCTTGCAAGAATCCATCACAATGAGGTGAGTGTGTGGAGTCTTGATATCCACTCATAGAATTACGGGATGGGGAGAATCTTTGGCCCCTCATCCACAGTCATTTGTAGAGAATTCTGCTGTAGTTGCAAGTGGTCTTGGGTTTTAGGAAGAGCTCAAGTATGGAAGCTGTGGGAAGATGGGGCTCCATCTAAGCAGCTATGGGAAGCCGTCATCCACACGGGCTAAAGGCTCTCTAGTAGGGTTCCATGCTTCTGCAGGCAGCCCCCTCACTATGCAGGCTCTAAAAGTAACCCAATGAACTCAGGGGCCCCCTTGGGTGCTTTGTTTTGCCAGCGGGACATTATAAGGAGTGGGTAGATGCTGTTTATGACTCCCTAAGCAAGGAATTCTTCAAACAAGTGCTGTGTGCAAACTTCATGGACATGCGACTCATGAGGAGCAAAGGGTCATATGCTGAGAAAGACTCTATGCATCCCATAATTATCTCTTGTCACCTCCCCAAATTCTTATTTTTGAACAGGAGATACCGTGCTTTCATTTTGCACAGAGCCTTCACATCATAGCGAATCGTCCATACTACAACTCAAGGGGGAATCCAATATAAATAAGGAAATGTTAGACACAGACACAGAGCCACACTGAACATGCTCAGAGCCCACCTGAAGGCTGAAGGCAAGGTTGGGGAGGGAGGGGGGTGGAGCAGCAGGAGCTGAGAGCTATGGAGGTGAGTGATAAAAAGACCCCTAAGTTCTCACAGCAAGGCCATCTAATATAGAGACAGGTCAAGGCTGGAGAAGATGTGGTCAGAGGAACTAAGGTTTCAGTTTCACAGTTGTTGGTGTTCTCTCTTTCCTTCAGCCCAGAACTGTAGCCAGAGATGTGGTTGTCTAGAGAAAGACCACGTTTCCCACCATCCCATCAGTTAGCAGCAATCATGTGACCAACTTCCTACCAATAGAATGAGTGGAAATGATGTGTGTGCTGGTTTGGATATGACCTGTTCCCCAACCCCCATAAACGGCTCATGGACTGGGGTACTTGGTCTCAGCTGAAAGAGCTATTTTGAGAGGTTTGGCTAACTTTGAGAAGTAGGATTTAACAAGAGGAAGTGGGATACTGGGGGCAGAGTCTTGGGAGCTTCTTTCTCCCTGAGTCTTTCTGTTTCTCTCTTCACTTTCTGTCCGTGTGAAGTTAAGACACTTCTCTCCCAGATGTTCCCATTACTATGATGTTCCCCAGAAGTGTATGGGTCAATCAATCATGGGCCACATCCTCTGTAACTGAAACGATTGAATTCCTTTGGCCTTTATGATGATTCCATCAGGCATTTTGCCACAGTGATGCCTCTTATAACTTTTCTTTCTGCCTATAGGTAGGGACTCTGCATGGTTTGGTGATCCAGCCTCAGCCAGTAAGGTGACCATGAAGAATAGAGCCTCCCAATGCCATGGGCCACTCATTTCAAAACTGTTACAACAGGAGGAAGCATATGTTCTTATTTTGTGTGCAAACATGTGGGTGGGTCCTTAAGAATATGTGTGTGGAAGCTAGAGATGGGCAGCCAGTGCCTTCCTTCATCTATCTTATGTTTTAAGACAAGAGCTGAATCTGGAGATCCCTAATTGGGTAGCTCAGCTGGCCAATTAGGACCTTCCTTTTCCCACCTACCAGTGTTGAGGAAAGAGTCTCGTACCACATGTGTGGTATTTTTTGGGGGGTCCTGGGGTTCGGAACTCAGGTCCTCATGTTGCTTAGCAAACCCTTTCCTGACTGACTGAGCTATCTTCCTGAATCCTTTAAGCTATTGTCCTATGAGAACTTGTTGTTCTCTTAACTAAGCACAGTGTGGATGAGAATTGGGGATGTAGAGGGAAGACATCTTCTAAAGCACGGGATGAAGAGAGAACCTGACATTTTTGAATGTCTGCAGTGGCTGCTGTAGGAGGATGCTTGTCTTGGCTAGGTTGTGGTTCGGTGGTACCACAGACTCGATGGCTTACACAACAGACCTTTATTTCACCAACAGACTCTGTGCTTGATGAGGTCCCTCCTCCTGGTTTGTAGGTGGCTGCTTCTCTGCCATGTCCTTGTGATAGAGGCAGAAATGTAATCTCTCCTCTTATCTTCTTTGTCTCCCATCACTCCTCCTTCCTCTCTTTCTCCCCTCCCCTTCTTCTTTTAAGACAAGATCTAACTATATATAGACACATAGCTATAGCTATGGCTAATGTGGAGTTCACTGTGTAGACCAGGAAGGCTGGCCTTGAACTCACAGATATTTTCCTGCTTCTGCCTCTCAAGTGCTGGGTTAAAAGGTGTGCACCAGGACTTCTGGCTTAAGAGGACACTGATCTCACAGTGAGGGCCCCACCCTCATGGTCTTATCTGCTCCAAATCACCTCCCAAAGACCCAATCTCCAAATGCTGTCATATTGATGGTGGGGTAAGTGAATCTGGGAGGACATCAATGCCCGGTATGTAACTTATGAAAAGAAACAAGATTCAAGTGAATCACAAAGGAGTTTGTGTGTCAGACAAAGCTTAAGAATCAAATTGGGGAGTGGTGTCATCAAATTTGTTTTAAAAATTTTTAAAGTGATGTGTGTGGGGTGGGTGGGTGAGTGTGTGGGTGTGTGTGTAGGATGGCTTTTGGTAGTTGGTTCTATTCTTCTACCACATGACACATGAATCCCAGGGATCAAACTCAGGTTGTCAGGCTTGATAGAAAGTGCCTTTACTCTTAGAGTCATCTCATTGGCACAGGTCTTTTGCTTTGTGACTTGAATTGTGTTCTGTGACTTTTAAAATTTATAAACTAATTAAAAGAATAGTTAATAATATAAGAGACATACATTACTTGCCTCCCACCTTAGAAAAGTAATCTCAGAATCCCCTTCCTGATCTGTCTTTAGCTTAATTTCCTTCCTTCCTTTTGCCCTGTTTCTTTTTCCCACCCTCTCACTCTTTCATTGTTTGAAACAGTTTCATTACATAGCCCAACTTTGCCTGGAATTTACTCTATAGCCTAGGCTGGCCTTGAACTCCCAATTCTCCTGCCTCTGCCTCAATAGTACTGGTGTGTCACCATGCCTGACACTTAATTTGTTTCTTTTTCTTTTTAAAGGGCTCTGGAAAAGGGAAAGCGTAGAACTAAATCCTGGACCCACTCAACACATGGTGTTTCTTCATCTGGAGCTAGGTACTATAGTGCAGGGTTTCATAGTAGCATCCGCAGCCAGGTTTGAACAAGCCCTGCACATCCTAGCATGAGGCGACTCCTTCCTGAGACTGTGCCTGGCAAGATTGGAGGAGCACCATGTGTCTGAAGTACAGTACAAGAGGAGATCATCTGTGTGTTCCGAGTCTTAAGCTGCTACCCACTTTTGTTGATGTGTGAGCTCAGTGCTCTGGTGATACATCTCAAATGTGTTCTGGAAGCTTTAAGGTTCTGAGAAGGACAGTGAAGGACTTAGGGAAACTGGTGTCGAAGCAACTTTGCTAAGTCCATGACGTCTGTGACTTTGGAAGAAAAAGGAGAGGATGTTGGGAGCAATCAGCTGGTGATGTCGATGGTGCTGAAGAGGATTGCATTTCCTGGGCTGGAGCCCAAGATGTCAGCACGTGAGGCTCTTGCCAGCAGAGTGTTCTCCGCACAGGGAAGACTGCTTGTGTCAGGTCGGCTGACTGTATCAAAGGGCATTTTGAAAGATTGTCATAGGCAGCAGAGTTGACAGCTGCTGCTCCTGCTCAACATCCACTTGCCATTCCAACTCTGTTTTGAAGACAAGTCATCTTAGGGGTTCTACTACTGTGATAAAATACCAAGACCAAAGGCAACGTGGAGGGGGGATGGTTTATTTCACTTCTACTTGCACATCAGAGTCCATCATCAAAGGAAGTCAGAGCAGGAGCTCAAGGCAGGCACCTAGGGGAAGGAACTGAAGCAGAGGACATTGTAGAATTCTCTTACTGCCTTGTCCCTATGGCTTATTTAGCCTGTTTTCTTATGGTATCCAGGACCATGAACTCAGGGGTAGTTTTACTGACCTTGAGATGGGCTCTCCCACACTGATCATCAATAACCAATCAATAAAATTCCCCCGGAGTTACCTACAGGCTAATCCTATAGAGATATTTTCTCCGTCAAGAGTTTTTCTTCTTCCCAGATGCCCCTAGCTTGTGTCAAGAACTTGACATAAGAACTAGCCAACACAGAAGCCATCTTTCTGCTACTCACAGAAAAGCTGAAGTCATCCTTTGCCTCTAAGGGTGAGTATACAACCCAGAGCCAGCCTATCAGAATCTCAACAATTGGTGCAGATGGGGGTCATGAGACCCAGAGAGGGTTATGAGATTTGCTAGTTTCCCTAGTGTCGGGATGGTAGACTGTGAGCCTGGGGTTGTTGAAGCAGGTCTTAATTAATCTGAGAATGAAGTCAGCAAGGAGAAAGTGGAACCTAAGGCTAGAGAGGGAGGCACGCATGGAAATGTGCACATAGAGCACTTGAGCTGGCCAGGCTCAAAGGTACTGAAGATAGGTCCACTTCTTGTTTCTAAGTGATGTGAGGCCATTCTTTACTATCTGTCTGTCTGTCTGTCTGTCTGTCTGTCTGTCTGCCTGCCTGTCTGTCATCTATCCATTCTCTATCATCTCTCAAACATATACCATATATGAATCATTCCAATAATAGATCTATCATTTATTATCTATCTACCTATATCTACCCTCTATCATCAGTCATCTATCTATCTATCTATCTATCCCCTATCTATGCACAATTTATCTCTATCAATAATCTACACAGCATTACCATCTATCGGCCATCTATTTATCTACTGTCTCTTTGTCTACCTACATACCTACCTATCATCTATCATCACTGACTGTTTTGTCCTATCTAGTATAGTGTAGATTCAGTTTGATGAATCATATATACTGACAGCTGAGGATAAAGTACAAAACATTCTTTGTGATTTAAAAGAATTTAAAAGAAACAGGATGCTGCAGATATGTGCTCTTGAGTGAACATAGAGATAACTGGCTCTGAGCTTTTCCTGTGGCCTGTGTGTTCATTTTCAAGTGTGGAGAATGTAAAGGAATGAATAAAGCAAGGTGTCCAATTTATGAGCCCTTACCCCCACCCCGCAACCCCCTACACTCCCCGCTATGTGGGAGTCAGACTGAGAAGAGACAATGTAAAGCTGTATGGTACTGAAAAGGTGTGACTATAACAGCAAGGAAAAATCGCTCAGTGTTAGCTACAAAGAAAGACTAAGTCGTTTAGTTATTACCATGGAGAGTTTTGGGGAGTAGGGAATAAGGACACCACAGAACAAGACCCTACACTACCCACTGACCAGAGCAAAAGAACAGAGGGTGCTTGCCTAATACATATTCCCAAAGCCAAGGATGGGGAGATGTGCAGATACCAAGAGGAGGTGGAATTCATGTTCTGATGAAGTTTACAACATATGACATGTTACCAATTTACTCTGTTACTGGCTTCTTAAAACAGAAGTAGCAAGGGGGAAGCTCTTTCCCTCTCCCCATTTCCACCTCCCCTCCCTCAAACTCTTCTCCTCCCTTTCTCTCCCTCTATCCTTCCCTCCCCACTTTCTCTTCTCTCCCATTTTCCCATTAAAGGAGAGATGTCCTTGTGTGGACAAAATATAGTGACATAGGAGCCGCTGCTCGTGAATCTATTCCTCAGAGGTAAGTGGTTTGGTTTGTAGAGTGTGTCTGATGCTAAAAGTCTCATAAATAGGCTTTCTCGCTCCCCACAGAAATTTAAGATGCAAGATATAGGGTGTGGCGGGGTGTGTGTCTTACTTTGCAGGTGTGGAGACTGAAGCTGAGCAAAGCTGCAAACAAGGCCCTGTGATTATGTGCAAGGATTGGGGCTAGAACCAGGGTTTGAACTCAACAGGATTCATTGGCAACCACTGTATTCTTTCTGTGGTTTCCTTCATGTGCATACACCCTCCATTATAGCTTATATTTGTCATTTTTGTGACTGGTGCATAAAGTTAATTAACTTTATTTGCACACTGTCTTAGTTTGTCCGAAATCTTGGTTGTTTATCTATTCATTTTTAAGATGGAGGGTTTTGAGATATTACTCAGTATGGTCTCAAACACGATGCATCTTTCTCCCTCAGACTCCCTAGTAGCTAGGGTTACAGATGTCCACCTCAGTGCCTGGATTCAACTCTTAGTTTTAAAATAAAAATATGTGTACATACACATATCTTTCTGATGCTGTGATAAAGTAAATATCTCAATTGAGTCACTTGTAGGAAGATTTGGTTTGGATCAAGGTTTCAGAGATTTCAGTTCCTGATTGGCTCTGACATTTTGGATGTGTGGACGTATCATGGAGGCAGCACAAGAGGGAGGAGTGTATTCATTTCCTCATGGGTGTTAAAAGCAGGGAGGAAGAGAAGGAGGAAGAGAAAGAGACTGGAATACAAGCATCCCCTGCAAGGATGCCTATGGCCAATGGCTTTATTGGTTTGCCTTTGGCCCCAAATGCTTAAGGCCCTATCACTTGCTAATAACTCCACAGGCTGGCATCCAAGCTCTTGGCATATGGAGGGCCTTTAGTAAATATTCCAGTTGTAAGCTATACAAACATATGTGAAGAACACACAAACATATGTGAAGGACCCATCTCACAACTTCGATAATTACCAGGCAACCCTGTTTCTTCACCTGCTTCCGACTACAATACCTAGAGCTCGTGCTCAGTATCATGACCCTTTTGTCTGTGACTATTTCAATGTGCAGTTTTAGTAATCCCTTCACACTACCAGATATCTGCTTGAGACTCAAACTTTCCCCATGCAAATGTTATTGTAAATGACATTCTGAATGTGACTCTAAAAGAACAGATGATGACATACAAGTGTCAGAGACCCAAAAATGATCTTGCAATTTTATGCTCACCAGTAAGCTCTTCTGGTCTGGAACTGGCTGGTATACACCAGGCTAGCTTGGAACTCACAGGTAACACACAGAGAGCCCACAGGAATTCCTACCTCTGCTTTAGTCTCTCTAGTGCTGGGATTAAAAGCATGCACCTTATCCCTGATAGTTTAGAGTTTGTGATAGCCAATAGATGGAAAGAAAAGATGCATTCCACAATCAGGAAGCCTGAAGCTAAGGAAGGGGGGGTGGAAAGGGGGGTTGTAGACAGGACAGCTCAATGTGGCAGCAGTAGTCACTCTCAGCTAGTGACATCTAAACGAATTACAATTCGATAAAAATTAAAACCATGTTCCTTGGCACCACACATGACCGGGAGCTAACATGTTGGACAGCATGGATGCAGGACATTCTGTCACCACAGGAAGTTGCTCAAGATGCAGCTGACCTAGGGACTGAGAAGGAATCATATTTGGAAATGAACAGAAGAATCCAAAACAGGTTTTAGATATCTGCATCTTTGGCTGTGAAAGATATTGAGGGGTGGGATCATCATGCCCTGAGCCTCCAGGGGGACGGTGGGCACAGCTTTCATGG
Organism: Apodemus agrarius; assembly: GCA_964023405.1. Taxonomy (NCBI): domain Eukaryota; kingdom Metazoa; phylum Chordata; class Mammalia; order Rodentia; family Muridae; genus Apodemus; species Apodemus agrarius. The sequence goes on along the minus strand of OZ030015.1, from coordinate 52,232,923 downwards.
CTTGTTTACGAAACAGCTTTAGCACAAGTGTCCTTACTTTTCCATGTGCCAGTGAGAAGTTGACCTTGAGCCAGGTGTGGTGGTACACACTTTCCTTTGAGCCCAGCACTTGGGAGGCAGAGCCAGGTGTTCAGAGAGAGAGTTCCAGGACAGTCAGTGCTACATAGAGAAACCCTGTCTAAAAACAACAACAATAACAACAACAACAACAACAAGTAGTTTGTTGTATCTTTCCCTTGTGTTACAGGCCTATTGTTCCAGCTACTTGGGAGACTGAGCCAGGAAGATTCTATATTTAAAGCTTGCCTAGGTTAGAGTGAGTTCAAGGCCAGCCTGGGTGGCTTAGGGAGACCTTGTCTCCTGTGAGGTCTTAAGTTCAATTTCCAGTCTTTAAAAAAAGTTTTTGGCTTTAATTTTGTAATTCACTTCCTTTTCCTTAAAAAAAAAAAAGGATAAAAAAACTCTGTATCTTCAGCTCCAGCAATGGAAAAACTAAGCTTAGTCCAGTGTTATAAATATCACGCCAGTCTGATCACTTCAGTTTAAAAGGTTCGTTTTGGGTAAACATTTCATAATGTTCAGATATTTTTATCCTCAGTTGCTGTCTGGTGTCAGGGTGCAGGCTCAGGGGTTAAGTATCCCAGCATAGGTCTGTTTCTCCCCATCCCTCAAGTCTGCTCCATGTCCCTGTGTGTGGATAAGAAAGGTTGTCAATACCGAACAGGTCCCCTGTCCTGTCTGGCTATGTGCACTGGGCTTGCTTCATCCAGATGGCATCCTGGATCACACTGTGCTGTTATGAGCTGTTTGGGGTAAGTGACAGCCAATGTGTCCCTGCTCAAGGTCATAGGGCAGGTAAAACCTCAGAGTCTGACAATCAGGTCTTCAGAACCCAGACTTCTCCAGCCTCCAGTGAGTGTCCTCTCTCTCCCGACATGGGGCTCTAGGTCCAGCCCTGCCTTACTGAAGATAGCTGATCTTCCCTATGTGGAGGGATGGGCTGAGATGCTTTCTGTACCCAGGTATCCATGGTCACACACACAAGCATCCAGCTGACAGCAGGGGACTCCAGGGCAAGGAGGTCCAGTGACACTCTCGTACCTCATAGGCACCTCCCTTGGGTGGTCCTTTAGTCTGAGGAGATGAACCAAGATTCCTCCTATTTCATGAAGTGGGAGGGGGTGGCATGAACAAAGCTATAATTCATAAGGAACCCAGCTCCCTCTCAAAGACGACCCTTGACCTGTTTGTCTCTTCTTGTTTTCCCCCCTTATTTCTTCTGGCAGGAGACCTAGTAATCTGCTTGGATGTACTATATCGGTTATGAATTTTTGGCAGATCTAGTTATCCCAAAACTTAGCATATTAAAATGACAATCTTATTATCTCTCATAGTGTTTGTGGTGGTTTAAGTAAGAATGGCCCCTTAATAGAATCCTCTCTCTCTCTCTCTCTCTCTCTCTCTCTCTCTCTCTCTCTCTCTCTCTCTCTCTGTCTCTGTCTCTCTCTCCCATCTATAGATAGATGGATAGATAGATAGATAGATAGATAGATAGATAGATAGATGCTTGAAGGTGGACTGATTAGGAAGGATTAGGAGGTGTGGCTTTGTTGGGGGAAGTGTGTCACTGGAGGTGGGTTTTGAGGTTTCAAAAGCCCAGAAAAATCCCAGTTTCTTCCTCTGCTTCTAAATTGTAGATAAGGTGTAAGCTCTCTGCTACTGCTCCTGCATCACACCTGCCTGCTTCCATACTCCCTGACATGATGGTCATAGACTCACTCTATGAATCTTTAAACAAGGCCTCAGTTAAATGCTTTCTTTTATAAGTTGCCTTGGTCATGGTGTCTTTTCACAGCAATAGGAGAGTAACTCAAACAGTACCTGACGATGTAGGATCCAGCATGGCCTGGCTGACTGGTTGTCCAGGGGGGACCCTATGCACATGTAGTCATAAGTTAAAGAGTTTAAAATTTCAACATTTAATTAAATAATTCAAATAGACAAAATAATGTTTATTTATTTATTGCAGTGCTGGAGACTGAACCGTGGGTTTCTTTGCTGAGCAAGCACTCTCACCCTGAACTATATCCCCAACCTACAAAATATTTATCACATACATATAAGACATAGCTCCCATAGTCAGTCTAGATATCCACACAATGCCACTGTCTCAGGAGCTGCCGCCTCCTCCCTGGTAACTACTATCCTGCTGCATTCTGTGGAATCATTTTCTTGAGTTTTTTCTGTAGTGTGCCAGTTAGCCCCATGGCAGAAAGGTTCCTGTGCAGTGTGTTGTCTAGCTGTGTGAAGGTGTCCCTCATGAAGATGAAACGGAGTCGTACATCTGTCCAGGCCTGTGACACATCCCTCCACCATCCCACCTGTGTGAGAGTTGTCCTTAAAGGAGGGTGTGACCACAGTATATTTCCTTTCCACTGGGGCATATTGTTTCAGTGTGGACACACGCTGCACGTGGACACTGGGAAGCTTGGGGTTCTTGCCGTTATGAACAGTGTTGCTGTGGCACATTCTAGATGATGCTGTTCTGTGCATGTGGGGAAGGATGGCCCTGGAGCACCCGTTCCAACACCAGGCTGTACATTGAATCATGCTGCTGGTTAAAGCCATGGGCAGGTGGACTTCCAAGGTGCTTGGCTATGGACAGTACAGGGTCTGGTCAGGCAATCTTTTTAAATTTTATCTTTAATTATGCATAGGTGTGTGGGTATGCTCTCTTGAGTGCAGGTACCCTTAGAGGACAGAAGAGAGTGTCGTATCTCCTGGAGCTGCAGCTTTAGGTGGTCATGAGCTAGCCACGTGTGTGCTGGGACCTGAACTCAGGTCCTCTGCAAGTGCACCCGCCACTCTTATCTGCTGAGCCACCTCTCTAACTTTGGCCAATCTGGTTTATGTTTTATTTTACTCTATTTTAATTATTATTTTTGAAACAGAGTCTCATGCAGCTCAGACCGACACCAACTTCCCCTACCGCTGAGAATGAGCTTGAGCTTTCTTTGAAATAATATGTTCTTCCTATCTTTAAGATTTTTTTTATTTTAGTTTATGTGCCTGCCTGCTTTGTCTGTGCACCATACATGTGCAGTGAAAGTGGAGGCTAGAAGAAGGCACTGGATCTTCTGAGCCTGGAGTCACAGATAACTGTGAGCTGTCATGTGTGTGCTGGGAATTGAACCTGGGTCCTCTGGAAGGGCAGTCAGTTCTCTTAACCTCTGAGTCATCTCTTAATCCCTGACCTGGAGCTTTTGATCATCCTGCTTCCATTCTCTGATCTTGAGATACCTGGTTTATGTGGTTCTAAGAATCCAACTCCAGATACCATGACTTCATAAGTGCTAGGCAAGCACTCTTCCAATTAAACTACATTCTCATCCTGCGCTCTCTCTCTCTCTCTCTCTCTCTCTCTCTCTCTCTCTCTCTCTCTCTGTGTGTGTGTGTGTGTGTGTGTGTATGTGTGTGTGTGTGTGTGTGTGTGTGTGTGTGTGTGTGTGTCAGAGGAGGGTTGCAAGCAATTCTATTGGTCAACAAGGTTTGGATGGCCTTCATCAGAATATACACCTTGCAATTGTGTGTGCATCTGCAGATGGTCACCTGCAGACATAGTGGATGTTGTTAAATTTGTTCCCATAAGGAATGCACACAAGCTGTGATTTTTCTACTTCCCCACCAGTATATGGTATTTTCTGCTTCTATTATTTTGGGGTAGACTTGGTCCTACCCGCTGTGAGAGCATTATGAATTTTAATCTCATTCTTCCATTTCTTCATGAGCATTCTTTATTGCCTTCGGAATGCTACTTTTATTAATCTCAGTCTGTTGCCTTTCATGTGCATCTGTTTTTTGCCTAATGATCTCATGTTTCAGAAGTCCATGCCTTCTCATACTCCACAGTGGGTGCAATAAATGTCTCCTGACAGTTTCCTTCCTTGACCTGGCAATGGGCACTCTTGCTCTAGACCCAAGCACTCATTTTTCTTTCTTTTTGTATTTTTAAATGAATTTCATCTTGATTGTATTTTCTTCTGTTTTGGAGGGTTTTATTGTGTTTTCTAAACACATTCATAAATGAGATATGAGCTGTGTACTGGCTGGTTTTGTGTGTCAACTTGACACAAGTTGGAGTTATCACAGAGAAAGGAGCCTCTCTTGAGGAAATGCCTCCGTGAGATCCAGGTGTAAGGCATTTTCTCAATTAGTGATCAAGAGGGGAGGGCCTATTATGGGTGGTGCCATCCCTGGGCTGGTGGTAGTCTTGGGTTCTATAAGAAAGCCACCTGAGCAGCTGGGTGTGGTGTCGCACTCCTGTAATCTCAGTACTTGGGAGGCAGAGGCAGGTGGATTTCTGAGTTCGAGGCCAGCCTGGTCTACAGAGTGAGTTCCAGGACAGCCAGGACTACACAGAGAAACCCTGTCTCGAAAAACAAAAACAAAAACAAAAAAGCCAGCTGAACAAGCAAGGAGAAGCAAATCAGTACGAAACATCCCTCCATGGCCTCTGCATCAGCTCCTGCTTCCTGACCTGCTTGAGTTCAGTCCTGACTTCCTTTGGTGATGAACAGTAATGTTGAAGTGTAAGCTGAATAAACCCTTTTCTCCCAACTTGCTTCTTGGTCATGTTGTTTTGTGCAGGAAGAGAAGCCCTGACTAAGACAACCTGGTGCTTGTCAGTGGGTAGAAGGCAAACTGTTTTATGCTCTGATAGGGTGAGACTCTGACTCCTTCCTTCTTGATCAATGGCTGAAGTGACCCTTGATAAGCTAGGTCCTGGCTCACTATTTTATTAACATGATCTGGCTTAGTTTCATGACCAACCCAGGTTCTGTTTCACTTCCTGGAGTAGCTCAGACTCTGCTGTACTTCCTTATCTAAAACAGGCTCTCTTCCCTTCCTTTCACTCCCTCCAGTCAAAATCATAGATTTTGGGGGAGGGGCCACCTTAACTAATTGACAACAGTTCTGTCAGCATTGAAGGAGGGGCAGAGGAAAACAGGACCTTTGCGGGAAGAAAGAAACTATAATAGATTCTGAGGATTAACTGCACAGAATGAGTTTAGCGCTGTGTCTGCCAGATGGCAAACATTTAAAAATGGTCCTGCCATTATTATTGTTTTGTTATTGGCATATTATTAGTTAGACCGTGTGTTTGCCATGAATGTGTTTTATTATCCTCATTCCTTGTTGATAGGAGACTTTATCTACTTTATTTATTTATTTCCCCTCAGTGGCCCAAATGGGACATTCTGTATGGAAGACTCTGAAGAATATTTGTTGAATGGGGGAATTGGAGGCTGTGGAGAGGCTGTGGGGAGAGCCCCTAACCAATTCAGAATGTGCCATTTTGAGTCAGACTTTGCACTGTTATTTATAACAGTGAACAATTTAAGTCAACCTGCACATCAAACATCAGTGCTAAGGCCAACAAATTACAGTAAATCCTAGGCTGCAGGCTCTGCTGCTGTTGCAAACTGAATTGTGGAATTTACTGTTGACAGAAGGAAGCGTTTACTTATATTGCTGGAGAGAATAAGGAGGAGTTACAAACCAGCCCACCCCTACAATACAATCTCCCATAAAAAGTGTTATGTGTGGAAACACACAGACTGGGCAGGCATTCGGCTCAGCCTGCAGAGTGCTTGCTTAGCACAAACTCGGAAGACCTTGGTTTAATCACCACTCTGTGCCTTGTAAACCAAGCAAGGAGGTGAACGCTTGTAACCCTGGCACTCAGGTGGTGGAGGCAGGAAGATGAGACATTCAAGGTCTTCTTTAGCTACATACCCAGGCCAGGATAAGCCAGTATTCTTTGCTACAAACAGTTGAAACGAATTCTGACCTGATTTAAGCAGCAGTAGAATTTATTTAGACAAAGCAGGGTAGCCCAGGTTGTCAGGGGGGCCAGAAGACTGATGTTAGCAACAAATCGGTCAGTAACCATGCCCCAAAGCCTACCACCAAAAAACTTCAGCATCCTCTACAAACACGGGCTACCACAGCCACCCTGACATCCCAGGAGCACACTTTGATCACCAAATAGTTGCTCTGTTTGTAGTATAGTCTCCCCCCTACCCGAGTTTGCAAACATTGCTTGCGAATGTGTCAGTCTTGTGAATGTGAATGTCTCGCTCAGACACATGGCGTCAGAGTATTCGAGGGTAAGACTCAGGAAACTGCTTTCAATAAGATACAAGGACGATTTTCATGCGCACTAAGATCTAAAGTCTCTGTTCAGAGACCAGAATAGTATATTTGGATTGGCAGATCCTTGTTCATGTGACTATAGTCTTGCAGCAAGAGAGGATGGAAGGTAGGCGCCAGCAATGTCTTAGTCCATTTTCTGTTGCTAAAACGGAATATCGCAGATTGGATAATTTATAAGGCTTGAGTGAGATAAGGCAGCTGTATCTGGCAAGGTTCTTTGTGTTACAAGGGGACTCTGTAGAGTGTCCCAAAGTGGCTTGGGGGCATCAGATGGAAGGCAGTGTTCTATTAATAACTAGCTCTACCACCTCCTCCTTTTATAAAGCCACAGTCCCCTTGGATTAGGGCCTCAGCCTGTGGCCTCCTTAACCTTAATTACTTCCCAAAGGGCTCTCCTGCAAATACCGCTGGGTTGAGTCTCTGAAACTTTCTTAGTGTCTCACAGCCGTGATTCAATTTCCATGTATGTTCTGATGCAGGCATGCAAACCATGACAAGTAAAGATCAGTTTTCACAGTGGCTGCTGCCTCTGCCTTGGACAAAGTTTTTGGGAAGGGGTTCTCAAAATGTAGAGACCAGAGTCAGATGCTATTAGGCCAAAGGAATGACTAGAGTCCTCACCTAGTCCTGTGTTAAGAGCAATTCAAGGAACAAGAACAGGGCATTCCCAATGTGTCTGAGATGACAGTAAGAACAACATTCCTTGAAAATATTTTGTTCTGATCTTTCCTAACCAGTAAGGGCAAATTCTCAAACAGAGAAAACATGCAATAATGCTGGGTGCTGGGGTAAACACCTGCTATCCTAGCACTTAGGAGGAGATTGTGAACTCTGGGCTAGCCTGGGCTACAGAGTAAGCCACACCTCAAAAAACACATTAAAGCCGGGCATGGTGGCACACGCCTGTAATCCCAGCACTTGGGAGGCAGAGGCAGGCAGATTTCTGAGTTCGAGGCCAGCCTGGTCTACAGAGTGAGTTCCAGGACAGCCAGGACTACACAGAGAAACCCTGTCTCGAAAAACAAAAAACAAAAAACAAACAAACAAAAAACACGTTAAATTCATAAGTTTCTCATAAAGGTAAATTGTAAACAAGAGGGGGCTTTATTTAAATCACTTCAATTACTACTTTGAGATTGACTAAAGAATTAAGAAATAAGAAAGGTTAAAATTCACAATCTTCCTGCCTCTGTTTTCCAAATATTAAGGTTATAGGCATGTATCCCTAAGATCAGCTGTGCTGTGTATTATTTATAGATACATTAAAGTGAACCAAAAAAAATAACACATGAAGGGATGTTTTCTTTGAGGTGGAGGTAGGTAGGAATTAAATTACAGCTCTACTGTGATCTCTTGTTTTATATTTATATATTTAATTGTATATGAGTACACTGTAGTTGTCTTCAGACACCCAAGAAGAAGCATGGGATTTCATTACAGATGGTTGTGAGCCACCATGTGGTTGCTAGGAATTGAACTCAGGTCCTCTGAAAGAGCAATCAGTGCTCTTAACCTTTGAGCCGTCTCTCCAGCCCCTTACTATGACATCTTATTTTCTAAAAGTAATGACACATCTGTGGTAGTTGCTCCCATCTGTTTCATCAGCGTAGGGAGTACAATATTTAACCACTAGCACAACCCAAGGAGGGGCCAGTCAGATTGTTGTGTTGATTGTCATAGGAGTTAAGCTTTGCCTCACTAGCTGCTGGATATGGACTGGACTGAGGGTTCTTGGGAAAGGATGGTGGAGATAATGCACTGTGTCACTAGAGGTGGTAGGTGGTTTTGAGATGGTGATTACTCATGTGGATAGTATCCCTAGTAGGCCTGGCTCTGCTCTCTTAACTGTGGTGTTTATAATTTGCACAAACATAGAACAGTGCCATTGGCCAGAGTTGAAGATAGTATAAGACCAGAAGGGATGTGTAATTACATCCGCGGTCCAATCATCAATGTAATCATATTGACAGGTGCAATGAGGGATGGAGCTAAGTGGATAAAATGAAAGTCTTCTATTTATTTTAAAACCAGTTACTGTAACTTGGGGGTAGAAGAAGGCTTGCCTAGTATTCTCAAGACCCTGGGTTCAATTTCTAGCACAGGTGAGAAAAGAAAAATCCTGGTTTTAAAACCAATTAAGGAAAAGGACAGCTGGCTGTGCAAAATTCTGGTAATCTTAGGCCTTTTATAACCTTAAGCTAGAAGTGAAATTTGATTTTTGAAGATAATTTGTTAACACATTATTAAAGGCTACATAAAAAAGAAACATTTGTTTTTGAGGCAGAGACTTGCCGTGTAGCCCAAGCTAGCCTTAAACTCGGACTGATTCAGCTTCTGAGGTGTTAGGATTACAGAGTACACTAACTGCAGCTAACCTGAAAGCAAATATTTGGATCCATAATTTATATACATAGTTATTAAGAAACTGTCAGGCAAGGATGCACAGACATATGTGTAGAATGGTTATCAAGTCATTGTGATGGCAAAAATAATAATATTCAAAAGTCTGCTAATAGTCAAATTGGACATCCTGAGAATTTTATATAAATATTATATACTTAATATATTATTATATATTTAATTATTACTCATATTTATAATATAAAAATAAATCTTATTTATAATAATATCTATTTATGCATATACTTTATAATACAATACTGTCAGTATAAAAGACAATAGAACTTAATATATAAAACAGTCTAGATTTTACAAATATATGTTCATAGCAGTTATCACTTCAAGATGGGGTATTACAGTTTTTTCAATTTATATTTTCTAGTTTTCTACAAAGATTATGTAATGTTTATTATTATATTACTTCTAAAGAAGTAGCATTGAACTTTTAAAAAATAGTTTGAGTTTATAATATACTAACATAATACAGCATGTGAAGGCATGATTATTTATTAAAATAGGAGATGGGAGACATGAATTACCCATTGGTCTCTTTATGTGTGTCTTGTGGTAGGCAATGGTCACATTTTAATGTTCTGGAGCAGGACACTAAGATGTTGATAAATTTGGAAATTATACTTGTAAAGAATTCTTGAGAAGTCAGGGCTATTTATTTCTTTTAAAGAGAGCCAGTGGAAAAAATATATTTCATTCAATATCTGGCTGACTGTAAAGTGGAGAATATTAACATCACTCCAGAAAAGAGCCTCAGGGCACAGCAGTGGAAATGGAGTGGAGGGAGAGCTCTTTTGGATAAGAGAACTTCCTGATAATTAGTAACAGTATTACTATTACCATTGTAAGGTAAACAGATTCCAGTGAGTTCATGAAGAAAAATATTTGAAAGTTTGGAGTTCCTTACCTCCATAGAGTAGGAGAGGGGAACGAGGCATGGGAAATGACAGATCAGGAGATATCTAGGAGTCTAGGCAGTAGGAAAGACCAGGAGGATGTAGATGTTGGACTTACCTGTTCCTACCTGCCTTTAAATGTTGTGGCACCACTCCATCCAAAATCAACAGTCTGTAGTACAAGACTCGGAAGACTCTGGCTTGGGCAAGGGGAAATGTGTCAACCTCACCAGGGTGGGAAGAAAGAGGATGAGGAGGAAAAGGTGGAGGAATAATAGGATGGACGCATGAGCATCCATCAGATGTGGTCCAGAGACAACAAATGCCAGCACATCACCACCTCCATCTCTGGAGCCAAGCATTGCTTTTATCACCAAAGGATAAAGCATGGTGGAGTAGTTGATGATGAATAACTACAGGCTCAGTTGCTTTAGGGGGTGTCTATATGGGGCTTGAGGGAGGGAGAATATGGACCAAATGACTTCTGTGGTACCCTTGAGCCACAGTGTAGTGTTTTGTGGATGGAAATGTCAATGTTCATCTAAGATCACCAAGAACATATTCTCAAAGCTCTTCAGTGCCTACTCCAGTACCCATGAGTCAGGAAAACCCTACATGAGCCAATACATGCTTTCATGTTCTACCTCTTCCCAGTATTTAGTCAGGTCTTTAGGACTTATTGGTTCATGAAATCTGAAGGATGATTCCCGTACATGGTAGTTAACATTGATTGCCACCTTGCTTGAATTGGGAAATGCCTGGGAGATTAGTAAATAACATGTCTGACTGTTTGTGTGTGGAGTTTCCAGATTATGAAGGCTCTGATGTGTTGAGTTATTTAACCCATGGATAGACTCTCAATTCAAAGAGACTACTGGGAAGTGGAGGAATGACTGCTGGGTTGAAGGCTGTCACTAGAGCTGGGTCTTTGGCTACTGTAACTTACCCTGTTCCCCTTTTTGTTGCTTCTTTCTTCTATGTCACAATGTTCATAAAGTGCCTTGTGTCCCTGCCACCACATCTATGCCTCACAATCATCCCCTGGGAAACATGGATCCCAGTGACCATGGACTGAAGCCTCGAAAACTGTGAGCCAAAGAGGTCCTCTCAAGGGCATCTTTGTCATAATGATGCAACTGTTATAAACTGAATTTGTTCAGTCTCTATGTTCCTCCTCTTCTGCTTCTGAGGCCCCACTGCTTCTTCCTCGCTATTGTGTGTTGAGTGAACACATTTATATTTGCCTTCAAAAATTTAAGAGACAAGAAAATTGCCTGCCTGTTCATGTTTATTAGCCCCCAGCCCATGTTTGTTAGCTTGTAGATCATCTTCCATGGGAAATCAGTAAACGTGCAAAATGGAGGGTCTCCATGTTTGTTTATAAACTAGACTGTTCTCATCCACTAATCAGACACTTCTAATTAGGACAAAGCTTGAGTAGAAGTGAAACCAGTACTAATTCCAATAACAGCATTGGGGTTGGTACTTTGGCAGTTAGAATCCCTGTTTTTTTTTTTTTTAACAGTTTTTTTTTTTAAATCCACATGAAAGGGTAGTTTGTAGATTGCTCCAAATGATTAGATAGGTAAAGTGAGCAAGTAGTAATGAAATGGTGTTTTGTGGTCAGTGAGCAGCATAAATCTGTCCACAGAACTTGTTGCCCATGTCATTAAATTCAGAGACCAAGAGGATACATCACTGACCGTGCTGGCCTGCACACTGGACACTGAGGAGATCACTAAGACCACTGTGACTCCTCAAACATGAGGGATCTTAAGAACATTCTTGCAATTTTCCTTGCCCCATTCTCCTCATCCTTACTCACAACTTGGGCACACGCATCTGATGGATCAAGTCTAGGCAACTTCCATTCCAGCTTCTAGTGGGAAGAGAGGAGTTCCTGGGGTCTTCTAGCTCTCTAGAAGAGGACTCTCTCATGTGCATAGCCTCAGCAACAGCATTCCACTTCAGCACTTGGCATATCCAGTTCCCCCAATACCCCACAAGTGGGTATTGCTCTTATTCAATAGATACATAGTGGGTATTTCACCCATATCAGGCACATACACTGGGGTTCATTTGGTTGAATCAACCGGACTGAGATCGTATAATTGGTAAGCACCTGAACTGCAGTGGGGACCCAAACTCCATCCTTATCATTCTACAATGTCCCTTCTATGCCAGGTACCCTGCTTAGCCTGTGCCATAACAACCTCCAAGCTAGGCATAATGAGGAGATTAAAACACTGAGGCTCTCAGCCTGTAAGTGTCGAGGGGCTGGGTGGTGAGACAGCCCAGTCAGATCCTCCCACAATCTCCTCACTGCCTCCAGAAAAGGCTGATGATAGGTGAATTCCTTTTTCATGGTTTCAATTTTTGTCAGGTAGACCTTGAAACTATGCCAAATGACCACTCAAAGGCTCATCTCCAGCAGTAGGACACTCATCACCGGGTTATACAAGATTTAAAACTTAGAATACCATTCTCCTTTAAAACGATGCCTGGCTTCTCCTCTATGGAGCATAAAATGCAGTCTTTTTCATACAGACAATATTAATATTAAATCCTGCTTCCCTCATGTCTACAGACACATCTCCAGGCTTGCTGCTATTACTCTGCCGCTAATCTGCAGAGTCTTCTTAGATAGTCTCCTGTCTCCACACAGCTTGAGACAAACCATGACAAATGCCTGTGTCTTATCACAGGGTTTTTGTGACCCGATGAGTTGTAATGGGTTGGGGGATATGGGAGATGCTTTGGAATTTGTTTGACTGTTATTACTAGAACTGCCACCTTGAAACCACTCAAGAATAATGTCAGCAAGTACTTGTAGAGTTTGCAGTGTAGGGACATGGAAAGCCATGGGCTTCTGAGGGATCGGTGGTGCTGTACCAGAGCCTTCCTCCCCAAATTCCCACTTCAGAGAGACTGAAGCTAGTTATGTTTTTGTTGGCAGGGACATATATGAAGGGCTGGCCTTGAACTCACAGTGTGATCCTTTGGATTCAGTGCCCTAAGTGCTGGGACACTATACCCATTCCCAAACCATCCTTAATGGGTTGCAACTCTTCAAAAGAAAGCAATGGCCCTAGTAGCCATCTCTTAAAGTGCAAACCTCATCATTTTCTTCTATGTAGTTTGTCAGTCACTGGGACCAAGGTCACAAGTCTTTACCATGGACCAGCCCAAATGCTTAGTATCCGCTGCCTGTTTGTTCTTAAGTTGCTGTCAGATAGCCCGACTTCACTTTGCCCACACAGCCGCACATCCATGCTGCTTCTTTTGTTAACATGTTTTTTTTTATTATTTATCTTTATCCCTTCTCCATCTGCTATACTTCTATTCATCTCTCAAGCTCTACCCAAGTGGCGGTCTTTCGGTGAATTCTCTCCTGATCCTCACAGGCAGAATCAAAGAGTGCCTAAACGCTTTTGAGCGTCTTGTGCCTGCGTCATGGTGCTTCTGCAGACTCAGGTACAATGGCAAGTGCTTATGCCTGTCTTGTCGCTAAAACATGGTCTCCCCAAAGACAGAGATCACACTCAAGCTATCCTTGTAGCTCCTGTCCCTTGTATGAGATGTAAACATCTTGTAAGTATTAACAAGATACACACTGAATATTTCCTTGCTCACTTGGGTTGTAGGGAACATATGTCTAGTGACTGTATTTACTCTTAATAGAAGAAAGTGATGTTATAAATAATAATGATATATTTAGGACTTTGCAGTTTGTGAAGCTCTTTCATAGCCACACTAGGATCTCACACTACTCCTAGAGTGCCAATATCGTCCCCACATCACGTATGAAGGCTGTGTATCCAATCAATGTGGTACATTTGCTGAGTGCTTAAAATTTGCATACTATTAGGTAAGACACCAGCTGTGGAGGGCGGTTGCAAAGGACTGGAAACTAGTCTTTCATCTCACAAAGTTTGCAATTTACTTGGAGAGATAAGAAATACGGCAGAATATTTCAATCACAAGTTATAGGAGAAGTGAAACATGATTGAAGAGATGCAGAAGGTTTCAATTTGGCATAAAAGAGGGACAGAAAGCGTAAGAATTAAAGTGGAATATAGCACTGCTGTCTCAAAGGAAGGTCCATGGAGGACCTCTGAAAGGGAGCTGAATGTGGATTTTAGGCATTGTCAGGGGAAAGGCATTCCATATGAAAAAGAAAGATTTAAAAAATAAGAAGTGACTGGGCATAGTGGCACATGCCTTTAATTTGGCACCCAGGAGGCAGAGATAGGCCAATAAATATAAGTTGGAGTCCAGCCTGGTCTATGTAGAAAGTTCCAGGCCAGATAAAACTACATATGAGACCCTGTCTCAAAAACAAAACAACAAAACAAAACAAAAACAGAAAATGGGGGGTGGGGGTAAAAAGTACATTATTTCTAGGCAAAATAGAAGCAAGAATAGAGAAACCCCCAAGGGAATAGATACACAATTGTTACATGGATGGATGGCTTGATAGAAGGCCAGTTGGATATGTGGATGGATAGGTATGGATTTAGGAAGAACTATATGGACAAATAGCTGTTTTCCTAGAAGGATGGTTGGATACTTGGATGGGTGAATGGAAAGGCAAAGGGGTCAAAATATGCATGCATGGATGCATACATGCATGAATAGATGGACAGATGCATGGATGCATGGATGGATGCATGGATGCATGGATTCATGCATGGATGGATGGATGGATGGATGGATGGATGGATGGATGGATGGATGGATTTATGGATGGATGGATGGATGGATGGATGGATGGATGGATAGATGGATGGATGGTTAGATGGATGGTAGGTGGGTGAGTAGGTAGATGGACAGGTGGATGGGTAGACAGATGGATGGTTAGACAGACAGGTACACAGGTAGAGGAGTAGGCAGGTGGTTAGGTGAACAGATGGAAATCTCCTCAGCTTACAAACGCCAGGACTCATTTACCAAGATTGTTTCCAAACACTGTAAACATGATGATGAAGTATATTCCCTTCACAGGACAACTTAATTTAACATGTCTTCATGAAAGACAAGCATGAGAAGTCATTCGTCGTAGCAACATTGCTAAATGCGGTCAGTACCCTAAGGACAAGCCTGGGCTTAGGATGTAATCAGACCAGCATGGCCTTTTAACATTTTGTGTGGGTTTGTTTTCCCACAAACACATGGACAGAGCCACAGAGAATTTTGTTTGGGTTCTTTTCCTCTTTTCCTTTTTACTATGTGATGCCAAACTTATGTTTTGACTAGAGTGTCACTTTCCAACTTCCTATGTGTGGGAGCCGAAAGCCCCGTGAATTGGCTGAGCCGACACTTTGACTCATAATGACAGTGGGATCAGGCTGTTATGTAACTCGAGTAGAGGGACCGAGTTCAGCTGCTTGCTGAAAGGGATGGGGTTGGTTAGTGCTCAGAACATCTATCTACTCCAGACAAAATGTGCCCAAGGGTCTCTTGATGATGGAAGGAGAGACTAACAGCAGCAGCAGCTGCAGTTTTAAGCAGATAGCCCCCACTTCTGCCTTAATGCAGGAGAATAGGTACCAACTTCCTTTCTGGCACTGAATCTCTTGCTGTGCAGTCTGTGGCCACACAGTTGAGACGGAGTGCCTTCCTTATAGCCTCGGGGCTTTCCAGCTTCGGATTTCCCCAAACTGGCCCAGCTTGGATCCCAAACACGATGTTTAGGCTCAGTCTGAAGTGTACTATTTTTCTCATTTTCTTTTTTTTTAAGATTTCCCAGCCTTAAGATGGCTTGAGCAACCTTCAGCCCCATGTCGTGTGAACTCAGGAGCTTTTCTGCCAGACACTGTCTCCACGAGGCATTGCCGACCCATTTCTTTCTCCTACAGCCCTTGATTATGGAAGACTGGAAACAGAATTTCCTAGCCTCCCGTACACTAGATGTAATCCTGTGGTCTGGGTGAGGCCAATGAGAAAGACGGGAAGCCTATTAGGAGTCTCTAAGACATGTTCTCATTCTTGTGTAGAACACAGGTTGACATGCTCCCTGTGATGCTAAATCTTAAGTCAACCGGAAGAGCTTGAGAATCACCAGGAGATGAGCCTATAGACCTGATTATGAGGTGTCATCTCGATCAGGTTAATTAGATGAGAGGATCCTGCCCACTGGGGGCGGCATCATCTCCTTGAATAAGATTCTGGACTGTATAAAAAGGAGAGTGGGTCAGTGAGCACAAGCATTCCTCATTCTCTGCACCCTTCCTGTAGAGATGCATTGTGACCAGCTGCTCTTAGGCTCCTGCTGACCTGAGTTTCCCACCAGGAAGCCTTGGAACTTTGAACTTGGACCAAAAATAAACTTTTTTTTTTTTTGTTTTGCTCCAAGTTGCTTTTGTTAGGGTGCTTTATCCCAACAAATTTTCAAGTAACTATCTCACCTTCATTTCTCCTATCTAGAATTTACAGAGCTCTGGCATCCATCCTGGGACCATGATGCTGCAAGCACCTAAGACACAAGCAAACACATTGGGATGGAGGGATAGAAAGGTGAAAAGAGGGCCAGCAAGATGGTTTGGAGGAGGAAAGTGCTTAATTAGATCTTCATTGTCCCCTTCTTTGATAATTCCAACTAAGCACGCTCCTAGCTGATATCTTCTGCCAGTGCTTTGAAGGATGCTGGTAAGAAACAAAAAGGTGAGACTACGGATCTATTCTTGTTATTGATTTTACTTTTGTGAGATATGCTCTTGCTATGCATCCCAGACTGGACTTAAACTGGCAATGATCCTCCTGCCTTAGTCTTGGGAGTGCTGAGATTCATGCACAAGCTAACATCATCTGACTGAAGGAAACATGTCTCGGGGGAAAAAAACAAGATTCTTTTCTGAATCTTGAAAGTCAGAATGTGGGGAATGAACTAATGAACAAGTTTATTCATTTTCCTGCTTGAGTCCCTGTTGTTTCTCCTCACCAAACACCTCTTGGCTTGGGGATATTGTGCTTGTTTGTTTTGTGATGCTGGGCAGAGACCCAGGGCCCTGTGCCTGCCAGGGAGGTGCTCTACCACTAAGCTCTGCTACTCATTTTGCCTTGAATATGAAGTTCCTTAATAGACAATCTTATTATCATGGCAAAGAGCCTTGTGCTGGCAGTTGTATGATTAGTAAATGATCTTCCCTCACAATCACCCCTCAAGCATGAGTTTCCTACTGTCTGGCTAAGTGTTTATTTCTAAAAGCTATAACAGCGTCTAGCATGTAGTAGTCGAGTAGCAGCTCATTCACTGTTTGTTGAATGACTTATCAAATCTTTGTGTTCAGGAGTTCTTAATCTGAAAGACGGAAGCTTGGTGGATTGGGAGGCGGGAGGTCTGTGCAATGTGGCCATGCTTTTTTTTTTTTTTTTTTTTTTTTTTTTTTTTTTTTTTGACCTTTGATGGTGATTATCATCCTTCCGGTAAGTTCTTAGCTCTACCATGTCAACACATAAAATACCCAAAAAAACCCACCAGTTTTTTTTTTGTTGTTTTGTTTGTTTTTTTTTTTTCTTTTTGGTGGTGGTGGGGGGTGATCTTGGAAAAAGTTGTTATTCCCTTGTGAATTTCCAGATATGGCTCTGATGAGGGGAAATGCAATTGGACCTTGGAGTTGGTCCAGGAAGGGGAAACGCCGGCTTAAGGATTATTTTGAGACACCTGAACAGCCCACAAGGACACTTCTTTTATTCTAATGTAATAGTACTTTAAGCAGAGGGTATTGAGTCCTGGATAGTAAGTCCAAAGTTAACCCTCCCCTCTGCCTTCCTCTTTGTACTCCAAGCCTAAAGTGTTCTGTACTGTTGCTGAGCAGGCTAGCTCCTACTCAACTCTCCAGAGCGGGGGAGGGGAGCGTCCCACCGTGCTCCCCACCGGGATAGTTGCTCTGATCTCAGGCAGCTTCCAGCCCCTCACGTTAGCCTCTGTATAGCAGCTTGTGGGGCTCCTCCTTTCCTGTGCTCTGCTTAGCACATGCTGGGTTTGTAGCCTGAGTAATGATGGTGGTGTTTGCCAGCACTCCCCTCTTCCCACATGCTTCTTACGGTACTGGAGAATTTGCCTTTCCTGGTAGTACCAGGCAGGTCCTGGTGGCCTCACAGGTGAGGATTTCACACATTCAGCAAACACTCACTGAGCTGCTGCTGTTAGTGCTGGTACTGTCCTGGGGACAGGCTGTGGTATTGAGCACAGGGTCCCTGTTCCTGTAGAGTTGCCTGTCTTGTCCCAAAGCAGGTGCTCCAGCCTGTTTTCTTTGTCTAGTAACAAACCACTGCAGGCTGGATGCGTTGTAAAGAAAAGATGTTTTGAGTCATATATAGACCTAGGGGCTGGGAAGCCCCAAGAGCACAGCACCAGTGCCTGCTGAGGCACTGACTTAGCTTTCTGGTCCTGCAACAAATTGCCCGAGGTTACCAACTGAATGGAAAAAGGCTTACTTAAGCTCATGGTCTCAGAGGTTTCGGTCTATGGTTGCTTGGGCCAGCGGTGGGTTAGTGTATCATGGCTGAGGCCTGCTCACCTCAAGGTGATCAGAAAGCAAAGGAAGCAGACAGAGCCCCAGCATCTCCTCCAAGGGCAGGCAGGCAAGCCTACTCCTCTGATCTCACTCTCACCAAGCTCCACCTCCAAACAAACATCCCATCCCTTTATAAGGCACCTCAAGGGCTAGGGAACTAGCCTTGGTGAGGACTCTCAAGAACTGCAGGCCTTTCGTGCACAGTTGAGCAGGTTGGCTAGCACCCATGGTGGTAGATCTCCAACCCAAATATGCTCCTGCCATGAAAACACAGCTCAATTAATATGAATAGAAGCTGTGTGCCTAGATTGGGCAGATCGACCACTACACTACCATCTTCCCCATCTATGAGACCCCTTATAACAGGTCACGTGCTCTGCTCCACTTTTTTTCCTCCTCCTCCTCCTTCTCCTCCTCTTCCTTCACCTCCTCCGCCCAACTTTCAGCTCCACCTTCCCTTCATCTGCCCAATCACTCTAGCCTTTATTTTACAAATTAAGGTGGGAAGTGCTGACCCATTCCTTGTTCACAGCCCCTCCCAGGAGGATGGAATTAGCATCAAATTATAAATAGCCCCAGGGCTATCTGCAACAGATACCAGAGAAAGGGGTTGGCTAAGGAAGCCAAGTTGGCCTTGTAAATGCTTAACAACTCTGCTGCTGACTAGTCCAATTCCTTACAGACAAACACACACATAGATATATGCATACAGATAGACACACAGAGAGATACACATACATACACACATAAACACAAATACCCACACATGCATACACATAGACACATACTCACACACAAACACATGCTGGCACACAGACACAGTCACACACACAGACACACGGACAAACACACACAGAGACAAACTAAATCCAAACCACAACAGAAGGTAAAGTCACCGGAGTAGACAGACCAATAGGCTAGTATGTGTGGACATTGGACTGGATGGGCCCAATGTGTCTGAAAGGGACTTTCCTGGTCTTTACATGGGAAGAGGCTGCGTCCTTGAATAGAGTACCACTATTAAAACACTCGCAGACGAGGCAGGTGCAGATAAAAGCCTCATCTAAGGAAACTTCCCAGCACCCGCTGGGCAGAGATCAATCTTCACCTTGAAAAGAAAGCATGAAGAGGGGAGAGCAAAGCCAGAGAGAGCAACGGGGTGCTGAGGTGCACGTGTCCCAGCAGCAGGGGAGAGCGGAGAATGCTTGCAGAAAAGCCTTCCCACATTGTCCGGGCAGCCAGGAGCCAGCAGTAATGAAAGGGATTCTTACAAGTGGCTGGAAATAGCTGGCAATGATGGTACAGGCTTCCCTTAAAAAGCCTTTGTTGTGCTGGATAAGGCAAGTCATTGTGGTCTGCAGGAAAGAAGTAGCTCTTGGGTGCATGTGTGATTGATGGATGCGTGTGGGGGATGGGCACACCCTTTATTCTATTCTGCCCTTCTGTGTCTGCATGAGCCGAGCACCTGGAGCTGTCCTCAGAGGGATCTCCATGATGAAGCTGGGTGTGGGAGCCTACAGAAGCCTGGACCTGCAGCACAGGAAATGACCTTAATGTGACCCCATGTAACCCAGCATATTCAGCAGGACATAGAACCCTGCCTATGAACTAGATGGAGCAAAGCCCAGATTGACAGCGTCTAAAGAGTCTACTACTCCTTGGGCCTCTGGATAAAAAAGAGCCAGGGATGTTTGGTTTCAGCTGCCCCGTGGAAGCCCCTTAGGAGTCTAGCCTCCACCAGCACTAGGGCATGGTGGGGGCCATTGCGGGGGCCTGGGGTTTTCTGCTTCCCTTCACCCTGCTGTTAGAGAGGCCGTGTGGTGAAATGCTCTGGAGCCTCATTCCCAGGGGGGAATCCAGGCTCTCTTTCTCTCGGCAGAATTGCTTTGAGTCCATTCTAACCTGCCTCTGCATCTACAGAGTGGGCACCATCAGGTCAGCCTTGTAAGGTTGTAGGTAGATAAAAAGTTTAGGAAGGACTGAACAAATCAGGACTTAGTAAGCATGTCATTCCCATTTTGTTCTTATTACCAACAATCATCATCATCATCATCATCATCATCATTATTATTATTATTATTATTATTATTATTATTAAATGGAGTCTCACTTTGTAGCCTCTGGTTACCCCAAAACTCACTTCGCAGAGCAGGCTGGCCTTAACCTCACATATGCCTGCCTGCCTCTGCCATCTAAGTACTGAAATTAAAGGCATGTGCCACCACACTTGGCTACTATTATTAAGCTTTATTTCATTATTTATTATGTATATGTCTATGTGTGAGTACATGAATGTGAGTATAGGTACCCTAAGAATCTCGAAGGAGACAGATCCTGTAGAGCTGGAATTACACATGGCGTAAACCGCCAAACCTAGGGGGTGGGAACTAAACTGTTGTCATCATCATCACCATCACTATCACCACCACCACCATCACCATCAACACCACCCCTGGGGTTATCTAGCAATAGAAATAAGCACAGCCCTTTAGAATATATAATTTTGCTTATTCCTTAGTTCCAAGGGCAGCCAAAATTTTTCAGCGCAGTGAAGTTTAGAGACAGCGTTAAAGTGAAATCCTGAACCCCTTATGCTCCCTTTTGGTTTTGTGTGGAGTAAAGGAAGTCTTCTGGCAGAACGGGATGACCTTGGGATAATGGCAGCTAAGAGTCACATATGGAAACAAAAAAGCTCACGTCCGTACTTCTTTCCAGAAGCTATAATCCCTAAGTGGCATTAGTGAAGTGCCCTGGATGTCTGGTGACCTTCCCCGGCCCCACCCAAATCTGTCCTTTTTCCTGGGACACACTGGAATGGTGGCAGAACCTCCCCTTCCCTGCTCCCTGCTCTATTTTTCTCTCTGGAGTCTTCCAGAACAGGCAGGAATAAGGGGACGTTTTAAAAACAGATTCCGTAGCTTTTGTTAGGTGCCAGGAGTTTGGAGAAGGGCATGGATGTTGAAGAGGAAAAAACAAAGAGAAGTATTCTGGGAATTTCCAGTTTGTTCTTGGCACCAAAGAAGAAAGAGAACACATTGAAGTCTCTCATATGGAGTTTATTCCCATCCTGCTTACCCCGGCGTGTCCATTCCTTCCCACCAGCATCTCCTGAACTTCCTAGGAACTTGTAGGTAATGCAAACCTTAAAGGAGCTACAGTGCAGCCCAGTGGTCCTTTGGGTCCAGCTCAGGGCCTTCTAATCTCTCTGGAGTGGAACTAGGGCAAGAGAAGCTCTATTGTAGACCTTGGCCAGGGCGTGGCTTTCACAGCTATTCTTTGAAACTTTGGGAGCCTTGTGAGTTTATCACCAGATGATATCACCCCGAAACAGGAGCTCTCATCTCAGGGGAACCAGGTTGCTTCCTTTAAGCACAGAGTGCTTTGTCAAACTACTTTGCAGAAACAGAAGAGACCGTGGTCCATTCGAGCACACCCTGGCCCTCTCTCCTGGTCTCACCATGTATGCTTATGCCCTTCCAGTTCTTCCTCTGTGAAACTGAAAGCTTGTGTCAGTGTCCCAAAGATGAACTCAGAGTCACCAGATCTCTTACATGCTCTTCCTAGAGTGTAGATTTGCTTACATCTCCCTCTTCTGCCTTTAAGCATTCTATAATCGAGGATGTATCAGGTCAGATGGCTGAACCTAGTGTGTTGGGACCAGAGGAGCTGGGGCTTTTGTCCTGAAACCTCAGGGATGTTGGTGTGCCTGTGTGTGCACAAATGGTGGATGGAAAACCATCTGGAGTATATGTTGTCTTCACAAAGGTGTCTCTGCCTCCCCAAAGGGGGGGAAAAAACAAATAAAATAAACAAAATTAAGGGTCAAGAAATTAGCTATTTGTTTTTCTTTGTTTTGTTTTTTGTTTTTTTGTTTTCAATAGTGTCTCACTCTGTAGTCTAGGCTATCCTGAAACTCACTCGGTGGGCAGGCTACCCTTGAACACACAGTGATCTTCCTGTCTCAGAATGCTAGAGTTACAGACACGAGCCACTATACTATACCCACTTTTATTTAGTATGATTGAAGGCATTCTATGTCCAGCATTATGCTAAAGATTTTTGTTTGTTTGTTTGTTTGTTTGTTGTGGTAGTTGTAGTTTTGGCTTGGGTGGCGACTTTGGTCTTCAGAGAGCTTATGTAGCTGGGCTGGCCTCAAATGCTCCACCCTCCTGCTGTCGCCCTACCATATTGTGCTATCATAACTATGGTTTACTAGGCTTGCTTGTTGACTTTTATCAAATAAATTATTTTCTAAATAGGCTAAACTGGCTAACTGGCCAGTGAACCCTATGGATCAACCTCTCTCACCTTCTACAGCGAGATTATAAGCAAGTGTCTCTATACTTTGCTTTAAAAAAATAAACAAACAAAACAACAAAAAGCATGGGTTCTGGGGCTCAAACTCAAGTCCTAATACGGTACCAACTAACCTGTTCCCCCAGATCCACTGGTAAGTTTTCTAACATTGAGTCAAACTTAAAATCTTGAAGTAAACTCAGTCTTTCTCAGTATATATTATTTTCTTAAATAGTCCTGGATTGTGTTGGCCAGTATGCTTTCTAGAATTCCTTCACATCCACACTCATGAGAGAAACAGACCTGCAACTCTTGTCTTGACATCAGGATGGTATTGGCCTCATGAAATGACCCTGATTGGCACTCTTGCTCTCTGGAAACTCTTGGCTAAGACTGGAGTTATTTTTTTCCTCTTAATTGCTTTCCTCTCACAGATGTCTGAAGCTACAAAATTCGACAATCCTGATTTCAGTGTTTCAGGGGATCTTACACCATGTTTTGCTAAAGCCCTAAGTGTTCCTTCATGGGTCATCGTAGCTATTGGCTACTGAGCAGAGCCTGTGTCTGGTTTTTCATTCTTGGGTTCCACAATGCCAGGGATAACGGATACAGAAGACCCTATATGCCAGTTGTTTCTCAGTAGATAATAATAGTTTTTGTAAGTTTGTCGCGTATGGCATGGTGGGCATACCTGGCTGTGTATGTGGTGAAAAGTGAGAGGTCTGAGGTTGTTCGGAAAGTCAGGGGCTTGAGCGCTGGGAGTTGAGCAGTGGAACAGCTAAACCCATCCCTACTGTAAAGCTATCTACGGAATCCTTGAAGAGCAATGTCAGCATCCTGTTCTGACAAATGTGTCCAGGGATCTCCCTCCATCTCCCTTGCAGCCCCTTCAGTGACATGGACCAGAAACCTCCACAGCCATCTCTTCGGGAGCACAGGGTGCGTGGGAGCACAGGGTGCGTGGGAGCACAGGGTGCATGGGAGCACAGGGTGCGTGGGAGCACAGGGTGCGTGGGAGCACAGGGTGCGATACTTCCCCCCTTACACTTTTAGGTGGGCTTTTCAAGACATAATTCAAGAAAGGAAGAGAGAAAAGGTTTCCTGTTCTTTTCCTGAACTGCACTGGGAAGCTCCCTTCACCTGGTTTCACTAATGTCAGGAGAGGAATGGAAGGAGGCACCTGCCCTGTGTCCCAAGCTCTGTCCACAGAAGGCGTCTTCAGTGTCCTGCTGAAAGACACTGAAGGCCCTATGGTTTATGTGGGTCTTAACATTGGTATTTACTTGAATAGGAAACAAAGCAGAAATGTAAAACACGAATTCATTTGAAATAGAACTATTTGGCCAGATGTGGTAGCCTGTCTATGGGGTTAGATTTCTGGTTGAGAACCCTGTTTCTTCCCATATGGTCCCTATACCAGTACTATGTCAGCATTGCTCGAAGACGGAGCCTGTTAGAAATGTAACTTCTTCTTAGGCCCCGCCTCTGAACTAGAGAGTCAAAAACTGACTGGGACAGTCTGGCCTTTAGCCAGCTCTCTCCTGGCTGGAAATTGAGAGCCATTTGTTTGAAGTCAAATGTCTGCAGTGATGGATTTTCCCACAATCTGAATGAATCTGCAAGGCACAGCCTGTGCCTCAACTTGCAGTACTAGAAATGCACCCCACGCAAAGGATGGGCCTCCTGACCATAGGCATGGATGTCACAGCAATGCCAAGTTTTCGGTTTATTTTTTTATTTTTTTTTAAAAAACACTTCCAAATACTGTTTCCATTTGGATCTTGTTGAAGACCATTACTGAACAGTTCAGAGATGGACCTGGTCTGAGACCAGAACTTAAATGGAAGTGTTCTAGGTTCGTGCCTCTTATGTTTAATATGTCCACAAACCACCTGGGGATTTGGTGAAGGTGTGTCCTGGAATTCACTACTTTCGGGAGGGGGCCTGTGATTCTGCATTTCTAAGATCCCGCAGATACTGATGCTGGACCACGGACCACACTTAGGATAGCAAGACTCTGGACTAGAGCAGTATGCAGTACTTTCCTCGTGAACATCTCCGCCAAGATGTAAGTCTCCGATTACCTCCCGTTTCCCAGGCTTCATTCACCTTGAGGCCAATCAAAGTTGATTCCCTCAAGTGCTCTTGAGGCAACTGCCTTCATATCCTTGACTGCAGCTCAGGTGGGCCTGTATGGACACCATCCCTCTCCACCCCCAGGCTGACAGCCTCCCTTCTCCCAGCCTCCTTCCCTCCTCTCTCTGGCATGGCAGGCATTTCCTTTCACACTTCCTGGGATGGCTCCAGCTGTGGGTGGGATGCGGATATTTTCATATTACTTATCTCTGGAAGCCCAATGGGCGGAAGAAGGAAACCACCGCAGGGCTGGACAGTGCAGGGTCTACTGCTTAACTTGTGCGTCTATCTGCCCTGTGGGCTTTCTTGCTCCCTCCACCTTCTTGAAGGTTCTATTACGCCTCACCCCATCCAGAGTCCCCATCATTATCACTGCTGATCTGAGCTTCCTTTTGTCTGTTCATCCTTAGACACCCTGTAGAACTCGAGGATGAGGGGACAGAATCCAACAGCGAGAGGGTACCTTCCTTTGCAGAAGATCACTGCAACCTTGTGACTTTTTGTGACCCCCTTTAAGGGGTCTCAATAACACCTACCCTCTTCTTGGCCCCTCAGGATTTCCTATGGCCAGCCCTCCGGTAAAGGTGGCCTTGAGCCAAGCCTTGTTTCCAGAAGTTATGTGGGGGTGCCTCCTGACAGTGTGCTGAGGGACTGAGGTGTAAAGAGGTTCTATCAAATTAGAAAGTCATTTGATGAACCCTGAGGACAGAACCCCCTCAGGCAGCTAACTTACAAAAGCTATTCACACCCTGCAAAGAAATGAAAATTCATGTATTAGAAACCCCATCTTACTCCCCACACTGTGTGGGCTTTCCCGACAAAGTCCTAGATTCTCACATGATGAAGACTAGTATGTCCACATTAAGGTGGACTCTTTTTGTTTGGTGCCTGTGAGTATAAGCATTCATGTGTACATATTGATGTCACATGTACGTTTGCCTTTTAAAATATATATAATCCTTGGGTAGCATGGTGGCTGCAAGGCCAGGCTCTCTCTCTCTCTCTCTCTCTCTCTCTCTCTCTCTCTCTCTCTCACACACACACACACACACACACACACACACACACACACACAGAGAGAGAGAGAGAGAGAGAGAGAGAGAGAGAGAGAGAGAGAGAGAACTGTAATGCTGGCAAATTTCTTAAACAGTCTGTGCCACATCTGTCAAATAAGGATAAAGTAAGAGCCTCCAGCACCAGGCAGTGGTGAGAAGTGAGATGATCCACTGAAAGCTTTTGAAGCCACACTGAGGATGTAATAGGCACCCAGTTAACTCTGTGGCTGTAAGTGTTATGCTTATTACCATATCAGACTCAGGCAGACCTTTGTTACTGAGCATTTTTGGTTTTAGCTATTTAATTATAACAATGCTGGTATGCGTGTCCATCCTATCTGGTAGTCTCTTGCATGTGCACAGCCTGGTTTATGCTGGATACAAGGTGGTGAAGAGCCTGTCAGCTCTTGACACAGTTGACAATTTTGTGGTGAGAAACTCATAATTCTAAAGGAGCAAGGGTTTTTACTGGAGGAGATGTGAGGGTGGAAGAAACTGAGACAGGTTACATCTTTGAGAGGAAGGCACTAGTCATTCTTGTTTGCTTAACTAATGGTTTGTTTCCCAGTACCCAGAATAGCTCTGGCGGCGGGTCCTCAGTTAATTCATTGTTAATCAAATGAGTTGGCTGAAGGATCTCCAGAAGGAGCAATCCTCCTGCCCAAGCCAGCAGCTTGCTGTGGGTGGCCCTGGGTTCGGATGGAACCACGTCCTGATTTGGGTCCAGATGTTTTGTCTAGCCCCACCCACATCTGTCCTTCCTGACTCATGCATGGGACAGGAAGTTCCTGACTGTGGGGCACTGACTCTGAGCAAGAGTCTCTCCCTCCCGCTGACAGCAGCCAGCGGCACTGAGCACAACTGGAGACGACATCATCTGAGGGAGAAATGATGAGATGTTAGGAGAAGCCGGAGTGCGGTACGAGCTGTGAAAGATGAGAGTTGTCTGCTGGCCCTGAGCTCCGGCTGATTCAACAGTGAGCAAGGAGACATGTCCCACACTGTCAGAGTCTGACGGAGTGTCACTGCCTTTCCTGGGAAAGAGACTGGTGAGGGAGAGTGGGAAAGGAAAGTGGCCGCTGGCATCTGTGAGGTTACAGACACTGTGTCACTTTGTCCTTCCGGTGACCCATAGGAAAGGAGAAGTCTGTCCAACTTTAAGAAGCACAGATTCATTCATTCAGCATGGTCTCCAGCCACAGAGGGAACATCTGTTACCCCCCCCCCCTCCCTGTGGTTTCTTTGGGACTAGGAACCTGGCCCAGTGGAAGGGTAGGGACCGACCTCCTCACTCTCAGTTTATGGAGCTTGGGAGGAGCTGGTGGGACTAACACTTCCAGGACCTGTGACTCAGACCTGACCAGCCAGACTCCAAACCCTCCTACACCCTCCTGCCCCATGAACATGGGACCATGTTCAGCAACTCAAGCAAAGCAGTTCTGGTTTTTCCCCCCTTCCCTGCAAGTGCCTTTATGCAACCATAGAACTTTAAAATGTCAGGTATGAGTTCGTGCATTTTGGAACCACAGTCGCAGCTTTTATTTATTTATTTTTGGGGGAACACTTGATTTAGGGCATGTGAGATGGCTCAGCAGGCAAAGGCACTGCCTAAAAGCCTGAGTTTTAATCCCCAGAACCCACATAACCACAGAGGGACCTGACTGACAGAGGTGACCCTGGAATTCCCAAATGTTCACTATGGCACGCACATATAGGCGTGCGCGCACACATAAATGTAATAAAATTTTAGAAATACAGTTGGTTTAAAGAGGGAAGGAGAGAGAAAGGGAGAGGGAGATGGGAGGGAGGGAGGAAGACACACACACACACACACACACACACACACACAGAGAGAGAGAGAGAGAGAGAGAGAGAGAATCATCTGAATGCCTATATCTGAACATGAAGTATCTGAGAGACAGGCAGCCTGAAGACTGACTGCTCTTGGAACTTGATTTAGATGAACTGGTAAATTTCCCTTTCACATAGCTGTTTGGAGCTGACTTTCTGAAACAGTGGACTCAGTCCCCAGGCCAGGAGCAGAGCAGCAGAGAGGGGACTTCACAGCAGAGTCTTTCATGTCCTGTCTGCCGTCTCTCCAACCTTGCCCGGAGGAAGACAGACAAAATCTCTCTTCTCACAGGTTTTCAATGAGACACCTTGCTTAAGCTGACACAGGTTAGGGGTTAGGCTGGGGTTGGTTCTCTGTATTCCAGCATCTCTCATGGACAGAATTTTAGCTTTCTTTTGCCTGTGTTTCGTTGTTTCCAGTCAGCGGCATGCTGCTAATGGGCTTACAAGCCTCTACCTGTACTTTGTAGTGTTTGCCAACTTTCATGGTGTGACATTCTCACCATGGCCAATTAATTTCAAGGAAGCGATATCACGTGACCAAATGGGGAGATGAAAAAGCACATCATTAGATAGCATTTCCGCCACACGGATTGCACGGTTGTAGATAACCTCAGGAGATTAGAGGTAATAAAATGTTATAGGTCATTAAGAAAGGTTGGCCTTGAATGTCTTGCTTTTGTTTTAAATGAAAGTCATTTAACTCTAAGTTTCTACGACCTAAGATTTTTTACTAAGGCTTGAGTTCAATAGCCGGCTCACAGAATCCCTGCATTTTATAATTGGCTCTGCAAACTGGGTCTAGCTCACCACTGACATCACTTTGATGGGATGGATGGCCTGTTCGAAGGTTTGGCAGTTTTTAGTAAGGATTGACGACAGGTTGAAATATGTAAGAATGCATTGTCGCCTGCCCGCATAGGACTGTGATCTCCTGACAGCAGCGAAGCGGCAAGTACTCTTCCTGGCACAGGCACCTCCACCAGGACATCTATAAGCCCATAATGTACATGTGTAGAATAGGGAAGATTCTGTATCAGGCATTTCCCATAGGAAGTAGATAGCACATCTAAGTTAGTATACTAGGGAGAAGGAGGAAGAGACGTTTTATAAAGGTGTGGCCAAACACGCTTACACCACAGGCCCAACAGGGCTGTACTTTGCAAGCTCAGATTACCATTAATGTGATGTGCTTTCAGAAGAACCTACCAGAGCCTGGAGACAAGAGAGGGCTGGGATACCTGATAAGTAATGGGTGCTGTAGCAATGGCTGTAGCAAAGAATGCTGGGAACCAATCGGATCCAATCTCCTCTTTCCCTCTGTCCTTCTATCCTGGCTCCCTGCTGTCAGGACCCAACCAAAGCTAAAGTACAGTGGAGCACATCACGGTCAGCCTCCTGGGGGCTCTGAACAGCGTGGGAAGGGGTAGTGATGGTAGAGTCCCGAGGAGTAAACAGCTAGTTAGCCCTTTTCTCTTGGGTCTGAGAAAAGTTAAAGAGAACTCACCTTTGGAACTGCTGTTTGCTCTCTACTCACTCTTGCTAGAGGCAAGCCCCGCCCCCAGCCCCCCTCCCCCGCAGGACTAAGGCATCTTTTCTGGTCTGACTGAGAAAGGGGTCACTGGAGTAGACTGTGGCTGTAATCCTGTACTCCCCTACCCCCTGAAATCAGGGTCATCCATAAACACTCATTTTTTTTCTACTCAGCCATTCTAGTCTCTGTTGGGCTGCATGTCTGCCCATAGGGGTGCCTGAGCCATTGGGGTGCCCGAGCGCCGCCTGCCTGCAAGCAGCTCAGGGGAGGCAGAGCACAGTTTGTGATGGGGGCCCAGCCTGTGTTTTGCCAGGTGAGAAACAGTGGGGTCTGTAATGAATATTGCTGTTCCCAGCCTCCTGTGTACCCAGACACCGTTGGGAACCACAGCGAGTTAGGAACAGGGGTCTGAGGGTCTGGGCTTTCCCTATGTACCAGGCAGGAAGGGATAGCTGAACCCTGGACTGGGGGTGGCGGGTGGAATCTGGTTTGGTTCCCAGTGAGTGTTGAGCGTGTGGAGGGGGTGAAAGAAAGAAGACCTTCTCCCGGAGATTTAGGCTCTGCTCTGTACAATAAAGACTCCTCCCCTCACCCCCGCAGAGATCCTTGAAGGAGCTGGTCTTTCCTTTTCCAAACTGGTTTATTTGATTGAAGGTGTGAATGTATACATCTGACTCGGGGTGAACCTGGGATTGGACACCTTTTGAGGGAAGGAATGCCCAGGAAGGGGCGCTCATTGGCTAAACACTCGGGAGCTATCTAGATAATTCATTAGCATGGGGAACTCCAGGTTTTTATGCTAAGTGACCGAATGTCACGGTCCTCTCAGTGGGGTGTCATGGTTATGTTTTCCAGATCTGGTGCTTTGGCAGGGAGCTGGCCCCGTGCCTACTGTTCTCAATTCTGAGATTTCTTGGGGTTTGGGCTTGTTCAGTCTTACCAGTTCTGTCTGGTGGCACAATCTGCTTGCCCCACAAGTCTCATTGATGTTTGCAGGATCCTTCTCTTTGGACAGTCATTTTGAGGGAGCCCTGGTCTGGAATCCAAGAGACCTGGTATGGGTGTCTGGCTCTGACACTGTCCCAACAGGTTCACAGGTACCACTACCAATCTGAACCTTCTCATTTGGAGAACCAGGGACCAGGAACAGACAATCATGATTCTCAAGGCCACCTCTGGCCCTCTATGCCTCTTCCAAGAAATCATGTGTTTAATCCCCAGATCATTTGCATAATGCAAAGCATTTCTTTCCATAGCCAGAAGGTGGCAGCAAAGTTCTGTTCTGGAGGGAGCTTTAGACCAGGGTAGGACACCTCATTGCCCTTGGTAGGACTCAAAGTCCACCTTCAATACCTAGGTTTTAATGCTCAATAATAATTAGTAGTAATAACAGCAGAACTATCATTATCATTATTGGTAGCCAAGTAACAGCAATGACCCCGCCTTCATTTGGGGCAGAGTTGCATAGTTGGGGAGACATTTGCATATTGTTACCTAGGAATCTTTTAGCAAGCCCATCAAGCAGGCAGGTGATGGGTATCCAACTTCTCCTTCCACACTGAGACTCGGAGGTGATTCTTGACTTGCTCACAGCCTTTGGAAAGTAGGGAGGTGCTGGGACAACTCCCGGGTTCTCTTGCTTCCACCCTGTGTGTTTCCTAGCTTGTGGCAGGCTCCCTTCCCCTTCGCCTGCATTTTGAAGGAGAGTTAGGGATCCAAGAGGACCTGGGGATTCAGGACTAATCCCAGGTTCAAGTTGGACCTGACCATGTAGGTGCTGAGGAGGGAAATTCAGGACATGAACTTCATCTTCGCTCTTTCTTTTTCAGCCCCAGAAAAGGAAATTATCTTAAGTTACTTAATTTTTACAGGGTATAGCTGGTGGCTTGGCTTGGCATATAAGACATGTATTTATCGATCTGTCCATCCTTCCATTTATCAGTCACTCCTTCCCTCCTCTCATTCAGTAATTGGAATAATGATTATAAAATAGTAAGGGTGCCCCTATGATGAACAAATACATGATGGAGAGTTAGGGGAGAGAAAACGGAACAGTGTGTGTGCCACGGAGAGAGGTGGACCTGGCGGCATGATGGTTGTGACAGGAGAGAGGGAGAGAGAGAACGAACTGAGGTTAACATGGTAGGGTAGCAGCAGAGCCTGGAGCTTATACAGATGCAGATTCAGACCTTGAACATGCCACCCTAGTTCTGGGCAACATCAGAGGCCCAAGATAAGGAAAGGTTCACTTTCTAGACTGGACCTCCTTGAAGGACCACTGTGGTTCATGATGCCACTAGAGGCCATGTTGGTGTCTGTGGTTCATGTAGCTGCCCCAAGCCACCATGAAGCCTGAGATCTGTGTGGACCTGTGCAGTCTGTGCTGCTGACTGATGCCTTGGTGATGTCCTTGCTGCCTGGGGGTGGGTGTTGATGTGAGTGGCATGTGTAGCCACTTAATGGTGGGGAGGGTTATGCATGAGTAGATCGGTAGTCCTGATGTGGCCAGGGGCTGTATTCATGCCTGTGGCTGTTGTCTGAAGTTATGTCGATAACCCTGGGTAAGAGAGACCTGGCCCTGCCCCTCTCTGTGCCTGCACAGTTCTCCTCAGTTGATGGCTTCTGGTGGAAGTAAAAGTAGAGAAAGACTCACCTTCCCTAGGAGGGCTGGATACTAGGAAATTGACCATGCTCCAATGAATATATGGACAATACAAAATGATCTTGTTAACTTTCTTTTCTTTCCTTTCTTCTTTTTTGGGGGGTAGGGAGGAGATCATAAGGGGGGGCAGAATGAGAGGACTGTGAGTTAGCACAATTGGGGTTCATGATGTGAGATTTTTTTTTAAAAAAGCTATTCTATGAAGCATATAGGGATTGTTTATCTTTCATGAGAGATCCAGGCAGGGACCAGAAACACACAGACTCGAGAGTAGCTTTTTCCTGGGGAACTCCAGATAAACTGGGGAATATCTAGGAAGAGGAAATTCAGATCTTATCTTTTGGGCTATGGACTCCAAGGATGGCAAGTTAATTCCTCAAACCATAGGAGAGCCACAGAGAAAGTCACAGACTCAGACTGTTACCCAGCTAGGCCTGTGTCCTGTGTTCCCCCATCCTCCTAGGGTGAAATCACAACCCTTCCCATGACAATATAAAAAGATTAGAGTGTTTACTGTATGTCAGGCTCCAGGCCAAGTGTATTCTTATTTACATCTCAAAATAAACTTCGGAAGTGCTTGATTACACCCTATTTAGCATGTGGAAAAACTGAGGACTAAGTCATGAAACAATTTTAGGTTGGGAAGGATGGAACTCTGGCAGGGTGAGGCCCAGTCGGGATTGAAAGTTGGGGACCAAGGCCAGGTCTGTATTTCCCCAATGCATGAGGACTGGAGTCCAGATACCAGTACCCACCCTGGGTGGTTCACAAACACCTATAACTCCATCTTCACAAGATTCCTCATCCTCTTCTGACCTCCATGGGTACCTGCACATGTACATATGTGCTCATGGACACATGAGCGTGTACACAGACACATATACACACAAATCAAACCAAACCAATCCTTAAAGCATAAAGATTCATGGCTACAATTGGTTTTCTCCTACCCTAAAGGATTAGGAAACTAAGGTTAAGAGAGAACACACACTAGCCCAAGACCACACAGCTTGTGACAGTACCAGAATTCCATACAGGTTTGCTGGATGCCAGAGCCTATGTTCCTGACGCCCAGATCAGGTAGCCAATGAGGACAGTCAAGTTTAGAGGTCACTCGGGAAGAGCATGTAAAGTGGTCAGGCTGAGGCTCCTAAGCCTTCTGTAATGGGATGGTCCTCATCCCATACCATCCTCCAGGACCAGCCAATCAGCAAAACCAAAAACGAGGAGGACCTTTAGGACCCACGAGAGACTTGAGACTATCTATTTTCTGATTGGGTGGAGAGGGGATGGTGAGTGGACCCGGTCTCAGCCTGAACTTTGGACATCAGAAGTTTGTCCCGGCCCAGTTTGTCCCTTTGACATTTTGCCTTGGGCATCGTGAAGAGGATGCAGCCAGGCAGAGAAGAGTTGCCCACAGCAGAGAGTGGGGGACCATGCCCAGGTCTATATTTCCCCAATGCATCTGACTTGCTACAACTGAATGGATTCGATGATATCTCCTGCTTGCTCAGATGCCCTTAAGTGGGCACCAGAGATCTGTGCGGGCCAGATCCTAAGTGGTGTAGGAAGGAGAAGCAGAGTAGCTCACTGAGAGCGCTGGCCCGGGAGTCTGATCTCCAGGGACCAACTTCCACTCTGTCCCGGTCACGACTAGAGTGTTTAGTCATCTGAGCCCACGAAACCTTCAGTTAATTTAGGGGAGAAGATAGAAAATCCAATTTGTGAAAATTATGTGTTCCTAGGAAGACAATGATAGAGTTCTCAAAGATACCCAAAGAGTTCTCGTCTCCTTCTCCCTCTTCCACCTTTTTTGAGACATGGTCTGTCTATGTAGCCCTAGCTGTCCTGGCACTCACTATGTAGATCAGGCTGACTTTGAATTCACATGAGCTCCACCTGTCTCTGCCTTCCCAGTGCTGGTATTAAGGGCTTGTGCCGCCATCACACCTGGCCTTCTTTCCTTTCTTGAAGTAGTTATTTTTCAAGTTTATGGAGGTCTAATATAAAATAGACAAATAGGAGTTTTATAGTGCTAAGGTATATAATTTGTTTTGTTGTTGTGTTTCTTTATGTGCGATGGTCTTGAACTCAGCACCTCACATATAGATGATGAGTTGCTGTGCACACCACCATAGCTCTGGAACTTATTCATCACATGTACACCTGGAACTTATTTTTCCTTTGGCCAACATTTTCTCATCTCCTCTGACTTCTAACCCTTTCTAACTACTATCACTCTGCTTCTATGCATGATTGTTTTAATTGCACACACACACACACACACACACACACACACACACACGGGACATCATTTACGGGTTGTCTGTGTCTGGCTTGTTTCGCTTAGCCTGGTGGCCTCTGCATTCATCCATGTTACCACAAACAATGGAATTTCCTTCCTCCTAAAGGCTGAAGAATAGCCTGTTGCATATTGAAGCACAGTTTTTGTGTGTGTATGATGTGTGTGT
The DNA here is from genome assembly GCA_964023405.1 of Apodemus agrarius. Classification (NCBI taxonomy): domain Eukaryota; kingdom Metazoa; phylum Chordata; class Mammalia; order Rodentia; family Muridae; genus Apodemus; species Apodemus agrarius. The sequence goes on along the minus strand of OZ030015.1, from coordinate 52,198,875 downwards.
GGGTCTTTGTCTACATGTACATGTGAGCACGTGGAGGCAAGCTATGGCATCCTCTTTTATTGTTCTCCGTCCTATCTTTTGAGACAAGGTCTTTCACTGAATGTGGAGGGTGCCAGTTGACTAGAGGGTAGACGAACTGACTAGTAAGCTCTAGGGATCCTTCTGTCTCTGCCCTCTAGGTACTGAGTTACAGGTGCACACTACCTCTCCCAGGTTAGTCCTTGTGTGCCGAATCTGAACTCAGTCCTCGGGCTTGTTCAGCAAGCACGTTACCTCCTAAGCTGTCTCCCCAGCCCTGGCTACCGTTAGTTTGGACAACAGATTTCTAAACTGCATTCATCCAGCACAGACATTTAGACCAGGGGTTGTTTCCGTACCTTGGATATTGTGAATAAGTCTGAGGGAAACAGAAGTGCAATGTCACTGTCAAGATCCTGATCTCAGGATATTGCAGGGCAATACAAGGTGCTGTTTTTGTTTTCGGTGGAACCTTCATGCTGCTTTCCATGGTGGTGGGACCCACTCACTTTCTCAGCAACAGTGCACAAGGGTTTCTGTATCTCTCTGTTGTCACCAACCCTTGTTATCTTTCATCTTTCTGGGGAGAGCTATTTGAACAAGCATCAGGTATGGGCTGACACAGGGTCTTTGGTTTGACTTCTACTTCTCTTGTGTGTGGTGCTGAGGCTGGAAACTGGAGTCTGGCATATATCAGGCAAATGCTCTTCAGTGAACCACACCCCAACCTGGTCTTTATTTTAAAGTGTTTGTAGAAACTGGAAGTTCACCTGGCAACAGGCTGGGTTTTCACCTTTTCTACTTGAGGCAAGGAGCAAACGGTTCCCCCATTTCTGACTTTCTTGCCATTTACAACAAAGCAGGCAAGAATCTGGAGCTCCACCCCACAATAACAAACACAGCAGAGCGCGGATGCTGAGTACGCAGGAGGGTTTATTTTTCCCAGTCTCCCTCTGCTCTCCCGGAGGTGGCCCATGGCAACGCGCCTCAGGAGAGTCTCATTCTTCCATCTTCTGTGGGAGAAAAGAAATCGTACACAGGAAATGAGTCAAACTCCATGGGAGGCCCAGCAGCCCCTTCAAGGAGACCAGATGCAAAGTCTGGACCTTGAGAAAAATGGCATTAAGGAATGGCGTTGTCTACCTTTGTGTTGACAAAGAAACCAATCAAGCTGCTAGGGACAGGACAAGTCATCTGAAAAGCAGGGCATCCTGGACTGCATCTCTATCAACAGGGAGATAGGGGGATAGCATGCTTGCCCCCCTGGGCCTCTTGTAAGGGCCTGGTACACAGGGATAAGTGGGTGTTTGACCAGTGGCAAGAATGAAGGCACCAAAGGCATCCTGTGAGCTCTCCTTGGTTGGTCTGTTGGTCCTTAGGGATGAGGAACCTGTCGGGAAGACACAGTTTTCTCAAGTGTCTGCTTTTACCTGGCCTCCCACATCACGGCTCTTGGCTCTTAGCTTGTTGACTTGAGACTCAGCAATGTCTGCTCTCTCCTCAGCCTCCTCCAGCTCATGCTGGACCCTCCGGCACCTGGACAGCTGTGTGTTGGCTTGCTCCTCCTGCATGGAAAGAAGATGGAGGCTATTCAGTTGTAGAACCTCTCTGTGACTCTGGGGTTCTGAGAAGTTGGGGGAACCCGGACTGACAGTGGTGAGGGAAGATGAGCTGAGTTCTCCAGAATGATGAAAGCATCCTGCTCACAGCTGGGGTGTTATGCTAACCAGGGGCTCCTTGCTACCTCTTCTTGTTCTTCTCCCAAGGATTATCACATGGCCCCCTGAACTCTCTCTCTGTAATAGCTCTCCCATGCATACAGCCCGGAGATGACCCAGGTCCAGAGTACTCTCACGGCACCTGAAGGCATCAGACTATTGGTCCAAGTACCTTCTGTTTTGTTTTTGATAATTACCTTGAATCTGGGACAGACTATTATATGGTTTTGTATAGTCCTGTTGGGACTCTACTAACCTGATATGTACAATCCCCTTATTCTTAAGTGGTTCTGGTGTTCTTATTTAAGGTAACTAACTGACCAGGCTCCTTAGCAGGGAAGGAAGGGGGCAAAGGAGAGGCCACACACCAGTCCTTTCTTCCTTTACACACCAGTCTTTGAGAAAGGCTCTGCTAGCAGCACTGTAGTCCCAAAGGCAAGACAGTGCAGCAAAGTCTCTGTTCTAGAAGGCCCTTTTACTTTGGAGAATTAATTAACATATTAGCTATATTAGCTAAAATCAGAGAAATCTTTGAAGAGAACTAGTTTAACCTTATTATGCTGACATTTTTCTTTTCATTTAATTTTTAAAGACAGGCTATCTCCAAGCAGTGCCGACTGGTCTCAGACTGTCTCTGTTTTGGGAATGCTGGAGATCACCGGCCAGTGCACTAGCCTGCATGATTTATTTTATATAAAGAAAAAGCTATGTCTCATCTTGGCCTGGGAATTTTGCTATTTGTAGCCCTCAGACCCAATGCCCCAGGAAGACGTCTTTCAAAGCACTGGTCTTGGCCCATCTCCTGTTTTTCCTGTTGATTTTACCTGTTTGATCAGGAGGCAGTTAAACAGGGATGGAAAGGGAGTATGAGATGAGGGTGGGGCTGAGGAAGGCTGGGGGATAGGGCGGGGGACCAGGAATGTAGAGTGTGGTGGGATGAGAAGCAATAAGATGAGGTGTTTCAGAGCAGAGCCAGTGCCAATAGGTGGTCTGGTCTGGTCTGGTCTGGTCAGGGAGAGTTGGGATGCTGCATGGTCATCAGAGTGAGCTAAGGTGCTCTAGGGTAGATAGAATGAACCAGGGTGGGTTTGGATAAAGAGATGGCCAGAAGAAGTTGGGGAGTTATGAGGGTAGAGAAAATTTGGAGGTAGAGAAGATTCCAAACCACAGACCAAGGGAGCAGGAAGGGCAGGTGTTTCTGCGTGTGACCTGCAGGTGTCAAGTCAGAGCCGGGGCTCTCTGAGGAATTCTAATCAGGCAGGGGCTCCCACACAGGTCTCATGAGGACACCCCACTGGGTGGCAAGGTACACGGGGAGCTCCTGCACTCACAGCCTCCTCCGCCTGCCTCTTGTAAGACTTCACTTTGGCCTGCAGCTTGTCCACCAGGTCCTGGAGCCGCAGGATGTTCTTGCGGTCCTCCTCGGCCTATAAACAGGGCATCAACAGCAGAGAGCTTCAGCCCCCGGCTCCCAGCGCTGGGGTCTGCCCCACAGAGCGGTGCCTGAGGGTCCGGAGCGTGCTACCTGGTAAGTCATCTCTTTGACTTTGCGTTCATATTTGTGGGCCCCCTTCAGAGCTTCAGCCCCTCTCTTCTGCTCGGAATCCAGCTCACTTTCCAACTCCCGCACCTGAGGGAGGCAAAGAGTGTGCCCCAGAAGTCAGGTCAAGGCAGCGAGCTTTCTCTCACAGGCTCACGTTAGTCATCCCAAGGCGACCTCAAGGCTCAGTAGACCAACGTTGAAAGCTCCCAGAAGGAACAGGCTTCCTTTGGGCTCTATGTTAAACAGAGCCCCATCTTCTTTCATCAGGTCTTATAACTCCTCCCCCCACCCCAGGGCTTGCTCTCCAGGTCTCTGTAAGTTTTATTGGACTTGTGAGACTGAGCAGCCGGGATTGGAGAATATTTAAAGTGTCTGTCTGAGGGTAAGGTGACGGCAGAAGTTAGGAAAACCCTGAAGGTATCATGGGACTTAGTCCTTCCCTTCAGGAAGAGAAGGATGGGCCTAAGTTCCTCCTCGTGGGAAAGGAAGGGAGGCATTTTTTATTTGAAGCAGAGTGACAAAAAAAAAAAAACAAAAAAAACCTTTGTATATTTAAAAGGAACCATGTGCCTACCGGCCATACTGTAGGGAGGCTCAGATAAAGAACAATTATACCAGGGACTTCCTATTGGGAAAATTCTCTCTTTTTTCCTCCTCCTCCTCATCCCTGCCCACTCTTCCATTTTTTTTCCTTTCTTGAAACAAAAGAGATATTCTAATAACCACCTCCATGCAGCCCCTGCCTCTGAAATGTCAATTGTTTATGCAGCCCATTTCAAAAATGATTGAAATAATCCAACACAGATCTGAAGGGGAAAAAACTCAAGAGGCAGAAGAAACAAAACAGTGATCAGGAATGCAAACGAATAGCTGTGAGATACGCTCAGAAAGCGAGCACAGGACTTCTGGCATTGGGGAGGCTAAGAGGCACCAAGCAAACTCCTTTGCAGATGGCGTGGGATACACCCCACAGATGCAGCTGCATGCAGAGATTAGAAAAGTTGGAAAGAGGATAATTTGAGATGAAGAAACAAAGAGCCGCGGGAGCACTGCTTATCAAAAGGAAGTCTGGTCAGAACTAGAAACCATGCCTGAGTGGGGAATGTCATGATCACAGAGCATCTTCCTTATATATGTGTATAACTATGAATCTACATGGGCAAGAAAAAGTGACCATCAAAAGACGTTCTCTTTGCTGGGTGTGTTGGTGCACACTGTTAATCCCAGCCCTGGGAAGAGAGAGGTAGGCAGATCTCCGTGAGTTAGAGGCCAGCCTGATCTACATGGTGAGTACTACGCAATATGACCCTGAGGAGGGGAGGCTTTCCCACCACTTAAATCTATATTTCTGTTTCATGGCTCTACCCAAGATGGCTGTAACAAGGCCACATGGAAAGCCAGTGCCTTCTCAAATCACCCACCCTGGCCTCCAGTTTCTGGATCTGCTTCTTGCCGCCCTTCAGCGCCAGCTGTTCAGCCTCGTCCAGACGGTGCTGCAGGTCCTTCACCGTCTGCTCCAGGTTCTTCTTCATCCGCTCCAGGTGGGCGCTGGTGTCCTGCTCCTTCTTCAGCTCCTCCGCCATCATGGCGGCCTGGGTCAGTTCACAGGACACTCCAGTAGGATACCCACCCAGCACCACCCAGAGCACACAGACGATGCTGTAATCTTGAGTATAGTGCTGGGTCTCCCCTCCCAGTCATCATGTCCCACTGTGCCTCTCTAGTGACCCTATTTCTCCCGACATCTCTCCAGGAAGCCACCAAAGACTGGCTGTGCTCAGAAGAGATGAAACCCCCTTGCCCTGCTCTGGGTCTGAAGTCCCCCTTCCTCATCTCCAACTGCCACCTCTGCAGAGAGGGATGCTTACGTCGGTGATGGCCTTCTTGGCTTTCTCTTCTGCGTTCCTGGACTCCTGGATGGAGTTCTCCACCTCTGCCTGGCACTGAGCCAAGTCAGCCTCTAGTTTTTTCTTGGTATTTATCAGGCTCGTGTTCTATGAGAAAAATTAGATCTGAGGGCGAAGGCTTCATAAGGGCACTTAAAACAATGGGGAGGGAGGGCAGTGGGCGGGGAGGGAACTGAATCACAGCCATGGTCGCTTATCTTCCACACGAGTGCTCTGTTGGGGACAATATCGTTCCTGACTGAACAGAACATTCTGAAACAGAGCCAAGAACTGTCCATCAGAAAATTGGGTAAATGATAAAGGGAGAATTTCAAACAGTTGAGGATAGATAGATTACTCAGTAAAAGGCATGGGAACAAGGACATGATTGATAGACACATCTAGTAAAATGAAAAAAAAATTCTCCTGATTAAAATAGGCCATGCATAGAATTGAAATGGGTACAGTGATGACAAACTAGAAAACATTATCTATCTATGAAAAACAGCCTCATCCTTATATGAATAAGATGTATTAGTAAGAAAAGAGGGAAAGGAGAAAAAAACAGTGGAAATGCTTAAAAACCTAGCAGTGATAATAATAACATTAATAATAATGATGATGATAATAATAATAATAATAAAAAACAGCCAATGATGTCTGCTTTAACAACAAAGTTGGTGAGGATTTAACAGGTAGGGGCTTTTAGAATTTATAGAAGAGTTCTCACAAGGCAATAGACGGGAATAAGAATTGGGACAGAATTAAGAAGTAAATTACATGGGCTATATATGAAGGCTATATAGAAATGCCTTCACTGTTTTAGCCCTGAAGTTTATTTTCTTGGAGAAATACTGACAATAGTTATCATAGATGAATGCAAAACAGTAGTCATTAAAGACAATGTTAGTTAGTCTTTATAAGAGTAAAGAATTTTATTGGTAACAATTTGAAATAGCCAGCCATAGAGGATTGATTGCAGTCATAATATTCAATTTTCATAGCCTGCTTTAAAAAAAAAACAACAACTGAAACCCACAGCATTGAAAACTAATTTAAGAGTTAGAAATATATTCTGGACACATTGTTAAATGAAAGGAAGAAGTTACAAAAGTTAAGTTTTACAAAAGCATAATATTTATGAAATTCACAAAGATCTAAGAACAAGATATTCTAATGCACTGAGTATTTGATTTTTCCTTCTATTTTCTTTGCTTATGCTTTATATATTTTAGATCGAGTATCTTTAATTTGTTATGAAATTAATAAAAATAGGGCTTTTTTTGGGGGGGTGGATTTCTAGTATCCTAAGATTTCAGCTTAAATTATGGGTTGAGCATTCATTCTCATGTGAACTTCTGAAATTCAGATAAGATCTGAAATCTAAAACATGATATCAAAGTGCAAAATTCTACATCCAACCTTATGCAATGAGCCATAGTCAAAATCATCTTCAGCGCATGCGTATAAAGAAATGTTTCAGGTTTAGACTTGTCCTTAACCTCCACTATCTCTCATTATGCCTATGCAAATATTCACACATGCAAATCATCCCAAATCCGAAGCATTTTGCCCTCCTGCCCTCCGAGTAAACCTGCTATGTGTATTTTGGATAAGGGTTTTTTAACCTGCATCTCCTCTGTGAATCGTTCTCTGCTTCCTTGCTCCAATTCCAGAGCATACAGCTTTCGAGATCTTTCATCTTTCCTTCTGATCAAACAGAGCTCTATCAATTAAGAGTCAAAGTTTTCCTGGCTTGGTCTTGACTGCTAGTCTGGGAGGAGTTGGGAGCCCCTTACCAAGGCATCTGAGCTCTATCTGTGCCACACTACCGTCCCCGCCCCTACCCCTGCCCTCCGTGGACCATGAGGTGGGGGAGGGTGTGGTGTAGTGGAGGAGTTACCTGGGGAGAGGAAGCATGTGACTGAGCCACTGCCCTGTCTGTCCCAGGGTAGACCTGAGTTGAGGAGACAGCGTACCTGGGAATGGAGCAGCTGGACACGGTCGCTGGAGTCCAGTAGCTCCTGCTCTGAAAGCCTGCGGGTCCGCTCTGTCTGCTCCAGGGCCACCTTCATTTCTTCCAGCTCCTCCTGCAGGAGGCCATTCCTGCGCTCCACAATGGCCAGCTGCTCCTTGAGGTCCTCGTTGCTTCTCTGGGCATCGTCCAAGTGCAGCTGAGAATCCTTCAAGGGAAACAAGGAGTGATGGCTGAGCTTCAGGGTGAACCATGAGCCCCTAGGTCTGCCAAACTGCCTGGCGCTCACCTTAAGCTGGCCTTGGACCGTGCGCAAGTGTTTCTGGGTCTCCGCCACCTGGCGGTTGGCATGGCTCAGCTGAATCTCCATCTCATTGAGATCGCCCTCCATCTTCTTTTTCAGTCTCAGGGCGTCATTACGGCTACGGATTTCTGCATCTAACACACTTTGCATGGCCTCCACAGCACGCTGGCTGTTTCTTTTTATTTGTTCGATTTCTTCATCCTTTTCTGTGACCTTACGGTCAAGCTCAGATTTTACCTGGCTTAGCTCTAGCTGGACGCGCAAGATCTTGCTCTCCTCATGTTCCAGGGAACCCTAAGAACAAAGGAGCAACAGGAATTTTGTAACACTGTATTCTCTCTCTCTCTCTCTCTCTCTCTCTCTCTCTCTCTCTCTCTCTCTCTCTCTCTGTCTCTCTCTCTCTCTCTGTCTCTCTCGTCATGTGGTCCAGGCTAGCCTGGAACTCACTATGTAACCCAGGCTGTTCTTGAGAGCTTGTTGGGAGGTTCTAGCAGGGGAGCACAGCTACTTATATATCTTTGAAGACCAGTCCTCCTCTTTTGGGGGAAGCTGTCCTCTTTGACTGAGTAAGCAGCTTTGGAAGGGATGCTCATGGAGCCATGAGGGAAGAAGTGGACACCTCCCTAGCCAGCCATATCAGCTGGAATCAACCCTAGTAATCAATGGGTGGCAGACTTCGCAATCAGATTGTCTCACATCCAACCCAAGCTGTTCTCAAACTCATATTCTTCTGGATACTTGGGTTACAGGTGTGAGCTACTGTACCTGGGCGTCACCTTCAGTGAGCATTCTCTCTCTCAAACTATGCTAAATATTGTATTGTGATGCTCACACAGAGATCAGTGCTCTGAGGTTTGAGCATTTGACCAGTTAGTGAATGTTCCCAGGAGTAGAGCAAGTCAGACTAAAACTTTGTATCTGTTATTAAATGTGTTTGGAAAGGGACAGAACATCATTTGAGCTGATAAATATTTTTTTTTTATAAATGGTGTATTTAATAGTGACTGTAATTCAGGAGCTGATCTCGTCTCTGTAGGTTCAGGACACCTGCTCTCCTGTTATCCTATATGAGCCAAATTCCAGAAACATCTCAGTTGGCTGGTTGTTTGTACAGACCCCCTCCTGATCATGACACCAGGAGTCTGATCTGTTTTGATGACACAGGATTCCTGGTAGCCAAAGATTCTGTATGACTCTGTATGAATCTTAGCTCTCTTTTGGGATGCTTGATGACTAACAATTTCTTTCTTGAGAAGGAGATATTGAGGACTTTAAGAACACATTTATTCTCAAAGGGGGACATTGGATAAAAGACACCAGGGGATAGATGGCCCAGGGCTGGTTGGCTGCTCTTCCTAGTGGGGACTCCCCTCTGGCTGGAAGGGCTCCATGTGGGTGGGTGGTCCCTCTTTCCAGTTCCTATCTGAGTCCAGACAAGCCACTTGCCTCCACCTCTTCTAAGGCAGCCTGGAGATCAGACTTCTCCTGCTCCACTTGCTTCTTTGTCTTTTCCACTTCCTGGAGGTTTTTGCCAGTTTCCGCAATCTGCTCAGTTAAGTCAGAAATCTCCTCTGCAAGAGACAGGCTTGATTTAGGATTTTAAAAGGCTCCAGCTCACAGCATAGTCGTTTGCCAGACAAGTTAGGGGATGACAGTTCATTCATGCCATTTACAGAGGAGAGACTACGGCAAGGAAGCTGTTCTGACGAAGCGGAGACACAGACACGGAAGCGTTGCCTCACCTGAACTAGGTAGAGAGTGAACAACAAGGAGAGAATTCTTTATGACCTTAAGTAGACACATCACGAAGGACCGGAAAACTCAGACTGAGTCTTTCAGAATCAGCAGAGATTTAGGGAGACCTGGATACTGTTTAATTCTATCCATCAGAAGTCTGAAGTCGTTAAGAGCTTTAGTAACAGACTCAAGGACGTAAGGTCACTTGAAGACTAGAATCCCTGAAGTCTCTTGAATAGTAAGAGCAGCAGGCTTAGCAGATCACTAGGTAGCTTAGGGGCCATTGCACCTTTCATGAAGAAGGTTTAAGGCTTAGGGAACACTAGTAAATTTGAGGTTTGATGGATGAGGGTGTTAGAAGGTCATGGGAAGCTGCGGCTGGTAGGGGCTGCAGCTGGCGGGAGGAGGGAGAGCACTGTACCCCAGCTGTGTTCCAGAGGGAGCTCACCTTGCAGGTTTTTATTCTCCCGTCTCAGTGTCTCTAACTGATCCACCACCTCCTCGTAGGCATTCCTCATCTTGAAGATTTCAGTACTGAGAGACCTGGACTCTTTCTGGGCAGCTTCCAGCTCGGCTTGGCTTTCATCCAGTTTTTGCTTCCACTCTGCAAGGACCTGCAATGAGGGGACGGGGAACATGGGACACAGAAGAGCCTGGCGGGACTTGGGAGAGACCATTCAAGCACGGGCTGTAAGCAATGCCAAGGTTTTACCTTCCCATCCTTGGAGGACCAACAGAAGAAGGCTGGCTCTACTCTAGACCAGGGACTCCCAACCCAGATGTCTCTACAGATGCCCTGCTGAATTCTTAACTATAATACAGGCTGAGTATGACTGATCTGACAGGTAATTTTCTCAGATCTCAGAATAGTTGGAGAATTTGTATAGATATGGGAGACCCATGTATAGAGATGAGACCCAAGCTTCATACAAAATGTACTTCCATTTCATATCTTAACATTATGGTCATAAGAAATGTTACCTAGTACTTTGAGCATGCTTGTATATATGGGACTGTATGTGAGTATATGGTGTGCATGTGTGTGTGTTTATAGGTTAGTGAGGGAGAATTTGTATGTGCATATAGGTGTGAGCATGCCATGGTGTGCATGCACAGGTCAGAGGGCAACCCTTCCCCTTCCACCTTGAGGGGAGATGCTGAGTATGCTAGACTAGCTGGCCTGCAGGCGTTCCTTGTCTTTCCCTCCCATCCTCTGGTAGGAGCGCTGTGATCACAGATGCTCATGCTGTGTATTCAGCTGAAACTCTGAAACTCAGGTTCTCATGCTTGAGTGGCAAGTGTTTTTATCCATTGAGCCATTTCCCCGGCTAGGCATGCTGATGTTTTAACTACCACTCGTCACGTGAAATTGGACACGGAATAGTTTTTCCCTTTGTAGCGACATGGTGCTCACAATTTTAGACTTGGAGTGTGGGTTAAAGATATTCAGTCTACATGACAAGCTCATCAGACTTTGAATTAGCTTAGATTAAAATTTCCCTTGGAGAACCCATTAGAGAAGTAAAGAAACTCCCTCAATCTTCCAACCAGGAATTGTGGGTCTGGTTGTGTGCATCTTAGAATGCACGTGTGAAAGACTACCGCGGAGACCACCAGGTCCATGAAGCAGCTGGGGAAAGACCTTGTCGAAGTTTCTTTGTTTCTTGTCCAGGGTGGCACAGGCTGTGTTAGCCCTCTCCAAGTCCAGCATCAGGTCATCCACTTCTCCCTGAAGCCTCTGCTTGGTTTTCTCCAGGGAGGCACATTTGGAGTTGGATGCCTCTGTGTTTTCCTCCGCCTCCTGGAGCCTCTGGGCCAGCTTTTTCCTAGGAGGACCAGATGTTGTTATTGTCTCTGCAGAGAGGGATATTTTAGCAAGTAATTATCATCACATTGGAGGAGAATGGACAGTCCAGAAGAAGCTATTGAGACCTGACATGTGAATGGGGAGGACCCTGTGTAGTCTCATGCACATAATGATGTGCCATGAACAACATAAAGAATGGTGATCCCATAAGACTAGGAGAGAAGTGATAAACGCCCCCCATCACCTAGCAACACTGTAACCATTGTTGCAAAGCTATTGAGCTGCGGTTCATTGGAAAGCAGTAACCATTGTAGCAAAGCTACTGTGCAGCTGATCATTGGAAAGCCTGGCACAGGCAACATTGTATAGGTGCATAGCACTTCATACTTCATGGGCTCTGGGCTATGTATTGTCTGTGCTACACTTTTTGTTCTACTTATGAAAGGGAAGTTTACTGTGAAGTGTCGTGCTTTATTAGGCCAGCAGCAGTTCATATAAGTCAGGAATACTAAGTCTCTTGTTTCCATCAAGAGGCCGTATGGAGGACTGCTTTCATACCATCGAGGTTTGTGGACTCACTCTTGAAGATGCCCAGGATAAAATCTCTAATGACACGTTTCTCAGACCACACCCCTTTGTCAAGCTGCATATTACCAGAATAATCCTGAAATGCTTAGTGGCAAAGTTGGTCTGAAATCAGCCACTAATTGATCCAGGTGGAAGGGCAGTCCCTAGGACAGTGGGGATACTCTCTGAAATCTTTTAAAACCACGAGGGAAAGAGAAATTCTCTCCAGGTAGCAGACTGCCCTTTGGGGCCTTTTTCTAGGGCCTTTTCTTCCATGGGGAACTTGGGTCATACTTGGCCTCCTCCAGCTCCTCAGTGCGCTGGATGGCGTCCGTCTCATATTTGGTCCTCCACTGGGCCACCTCGCTGTTGGCCTTGGACAGCGCCCTCTGCAGCTCGGCTTTGCCTTCCTGCTCCTCCTCGTACTGTTCCCGCAGCAGGTCACAGTCGTGGCGGGAGGACTGCAGGGCGTGGGCCAGCGCGTTCTTGGCCTGGGAATTACAATGGTAACCAATTGTGAATCCATATGGACCTCTTCCCAGTGAGATATGAATCAATTCACCCCAATTTGAATGATTCCCCAATTTGAAACATTTGTGTTGCTTCACAGATTGTGTCCTATAAGCATAAATCCCAGCATTTGTGAGGCAGAGGCAGGTGAATTTCTGAGTTCAAGGCCAGCCTGGTCTACAGAGTAAGTACCAGGACAGCCAGGGCTATACAGAGAAACCCTGAAACCCTGTCTCAAACAAAACAAAACAAAAATTCTCTCCATAATTATATTTACTTTTATAAGAAATTATTTCACCATAGTAAAGAGAAAGCTATTGATGTTTAGCCAGCCAAGGTGCCACATATCTCTAATCTCAGTGCTTAATAAGCTGAGGCAGGAGGATGGTGAATTCGAGGGCAGTCTGAGCCACATAGTAATATCTAGGTCACAGTAAAATCCTCCCTTAACACCCTCCCAAATTGCCATAAGAAATATTACAAATTTATATAACAGACATAAAGCAACATCTAGACCGTTTTCATGTTGTTGCTCTGTGCTTGAAGCCTGCCCTCTGTTTCTTAATTAAGTAACTGCTAAAGGCCTGCTGTTTACACTGAAGCCTTCCAATGGCTGTAATGACAATAATTTATACAGTTGAAAAGGAAATCATCTTGCTACATCATGCAATGTGACAGGATGCTGTGACCACGAAATAGCTACAGCATCCTCTGGGGTCTCCAGAGACCAGCATCCCCACACTGGGGACCACTGGCGTGGACCGATGCCGGGAACCTCCTCCCACACTCATTACCCTCTGGACAGGGTAGAGGTTTCACTCTAGCTTTAATGGCTGCAACGCATCCCTGGTGCCACCACCAAAGAGAAGAGTTCTATTGCCCCAGGACCATGATTTCTGCCTTTTCATCCTTTTTTAGAGGAGACAGTGAAACACAGAACTTTGCCTAAGGAAGGCACGTTACTCTCAGCTGCAGCGAGAGGCAGGGAAGGGCGGCCTCTGGCCTCCAGTGGTCTGTGCTACTTGTTCTGTCTCTGGTTCTCACTCCTCTTCCTTGGGCCCCAGCCCACTAAAAACCTTCCCTCAGAATAGAAAGACGAGAGATAAACGCAGTACTGTTCTGTGCCAGAAATGAAAGATAAAGAGGATTTCAAAGGCTGCCTTGTAATCTCTCCCACACCACAGCAGTCTCAACCAGATCAAAGCAAACTTCCTTCTGCAGGATTTTGAACGTCTCCATTCCTATCGTAATGCTCGAAACACCAACATCGGTAGCCCTTGCTGTGGACCCTGCTCCAGTGAGCGTTTTCTTACTGTCCACAGCTACAGTTGGGGGAGAGAGGAGATCATTCCCATCCGTTGACAGGTCAGTGGGTAGACACGTGTTACAGACTGTATCTAGATGCTGAAGTTGGCATTCCTATGATGTTACTTTTATGTGTAACACCCAAAGGTTCTCCCCCCCAAGCCATGTGGTCTTTGGGAGGGAGAAAGGGTGCTTAAGAACCGATCTTACAGGAGGCAGCCTACAAAGAGGATGGCATTCTAAGCTGCGGGGGTGATTTTCTGCACGAGATGGTCTAACTGGTGCAGTAGTGGGTAGTGATGCTCCTGACTGCAGGGGACGGTTATTAGGCCACCTGATGGGAAATGGGGGTGTAAAAGAGATGGGGCGCCTGGCTAGGGCTTTCTAGTCCTGAGGAGAGGTCTAATACCAAGGTCCTGTCATTCCAGAACAGGTTATTATGCCACTGCAGGGCAGAGAGAGATGTAGCACTGTTGATACTGTATTGCATCCCTCCCAGACACCCACCTCCCGTCAGCCACCCTCGAGGCTCGCACCACTTGGCTGCTCAGGTTTATCTGACAGCTGTTCCCTAGAAAGGCAACCTCACCTTGGTTTCTTCTTCCAGTTGCCTCTTGAGCTCCTCCAGCTGCTGAGTGAGGGCCTGCTTGCTTTTGGTTAGCTGGGAAACCAGAGACTCCTTCTCTTCCACCTGGTGGTTCAGCTCGCCTGCCAGACAGATGGGACCCCACTTGAGCATGGCGGACTGCCAGTCACCATGTCCCCACGGGGCCCCGGAGGCTCGCCATCCTCACCATTCTGGGTCTGCAGCCTTGCCTTCTGCATGTTCAGATCGTGGATCAACTGGGTCTGCTGGTCATCCTTGGCTTTGATTTCGTTAAACTGGTCTTCCACAGACCGGCACATTCTTTCCATGTTACTCTGAAAAACAGAAACGCCAGTGGGAATGGGGAAGCGGGCTTCTGGTGCCCAGCACCGAACTGGCTTCTTGTTGGACTAAATGAAATTATGGAGCATATGAATGTTGGCTTTAGGAATTGTTATCATTTTGGATTTATTTTATTATTTGTGTGCGATTGCTCTTTAATCAGCAATAGTGTGGGATGTCCACGTGGGTTGGTATTCATCCAGTGATTAGTAAAGCAGCTTCTAACACGATGCCACTAGCAGGAACCCTGGGATCATGATAGAAGATAAGTAAGTCTATTGAAAGATGGATACTATTCGCAAGCTCTGCCTACACAGTGAAGTGTTTCTTTCAGCACTACAGTGGGTCCTGGGGTGTGGGGTTATAGAGATGAGGATGTCACTGTCACAGCCTCCCATCTGCCTGTAGTTGTATGAGATTCATTCAAGCCTCCTGTGAGTGTCTCAGACTTCACTTCTCTTCCCTTCCTATTAAAGACAGAATAACGTTAGCACTTGCTTTCCTTTAGACTGGAAGGTGCGAGACAGATGCAGCAGCGGAAGAAGCACTATTAGATCAAAGATGGTCCTTGAGGAGCTCAGGACCTGTTTGAGGATGACGCATGTGGAAGGCCTCCAGCAGGGGCGGGGTCTGAGAGGAAAGATAACGCTCAAAAAGAAGATGCAAAGGATACGATGACTTAGAGAAACGTGAAACAAGAAATGCTGGGCTTTAAAGTTGGGAGAGCAGAGTAAAATAAAGCCATTTCAGAAGCAGGATGCTGTGAGATGAAACTTGGTCTCTGGTGTGGTGGTATCAAGGGGGAGGTGGGGCTTTTAAAAGGCGGGGCTTCAGTGAGGTAATTAATTAGGTCATTTGGGACCATTCACCAAAGGAGTTAGTGCTGGTCTCTTAACACTGGACTAGTAGGCATGAAAATGAGCTGATGTAAAACTGACTGGCATCTATGTTCCTCTAACAAATGCTCCCACCAATGAGTTGTCCTTGAGCTAGATAGATGCTGGCACATCTTCCCAACTAGGGGCTCAATAAAGCTGTCCTCTTTATAAAGTGCAGAGCCTCGGGCATTTGAGTACAGCAGTAGGAAATGAACTGAGGCAGGGAGCGACTAGAACTGGATTCCCAGCACCCGCATCAGGCAGCTCCCAACCATTTGTAAGCACAGCTCCAGGGGATCCGAACGCTTTCCTCTGGTCTCTGTGGGCACCTATGCATACATGCTCTCCCGCCCCCAAATAAAATAAATCTTGAAAAAAAAAAGCAGAAAGCAATACTATGTAAAACAGAATCTAAAAACAGATGGCAAAGGGACTGTGTTGATAGCTCAAGGGTAGAGCGCTTGCTTAGACGGTGTGCAAAGCCCTGCGTGTTCAAGTAACACACACACACACACACACACACACACACACACACGTATATATAAAGACAGAGAGAGATATAAGGACAAAGACAGAGAGACAGAAAGACATATAGAGACAGACAGAGAAGCAAAGGGGGGTGGTATTCCACAAACCTATTTTTCTTTCCTGACTTTGCCTCCTACACCTCCCACTTGGGTTCACTCCGTGGCCTTCTGGGACCCTCTTTGAGAGACTCATGCCCCCACTGGGGTCAGTGGTGTTCCTCCCAGCCCAGCCAAACAGGGGCATCCTGGGATGAGAACAGCTCTTAAATTAAGGAGGCTATGGTTGCTCTCTGAGAGAAATTTTTTGTGAAGTCACGGGGAGGCAGCTTTGCTGTGAAGGTGGTTGGCTTAAGTGTTGGAGCCTTCATTTGCATGAGTCCCGAGGGGAGTGAGGAGCCCTGGATATTTCCTTGGAGGGAGGGGAGACAGAATGTATTCCCAGATATTCTCAAAGGAAGCCATGTCTTCAGCGCCCCAGTGCCCGTGCCTTTTCTTGCCTATCTTTACACCTGTATTAACGTGCTGTCTAGGGGTCTGAGCAACCAGCAGAAGGGTTGCCCACGTGTGAGGTCCTAGGCTGTCATCTCAAAGCAAGTAAAAAAAAAAAAGCAACTAAATCAGTGCTCATTGTGGGCTTCATTTCCCTCCCTTGGAAGCCACACAGTCCTCAGTGTTCACAGGTACAGTCCTTAGACTGAACTCACAGCAGATCCAAAACAACGAAAGCACCCATGAGTGGCGGTGCACATACGTAAATCCTAGCACTTGCCCTTGGGAGCTGAGACAGGAGATGGTCACAAGTTCAGGGGCCAGCCCAAGCTGCACAGGGAAATCTCATTAAAAATCAAAAAACAAAAAACCCAAACCAAACCAAACCAAACACTCCAGAGAATTGAAAATGCTAAAACACAGTGATCAGTGCTCAGCATGTGAAAGTGACTTCAGCTTTAGTTCAGTTCAGTTTTAGGGTGTGTGTGTGGTTTTTTTTGTTTGTTTTGTTTTGTTTTTTGTTTTTTGATTTTTGAGACCTGGCTGGCCTAGGACTCTCTATGAAGCAGGCTGGCCTTAAACTTATGGTAGTCTACCTTCTCTGTCTCTCAAGTGGTGGGGGTCACAGATGACCATACCCTAGACTTTTCCTTCTGGCTGTTATTCCCTGAATAACAGGGCATAATGACTTTCACGGCATTTACATTATCCAAGGAGGTGTGAGTTGTAGATTTAAATGGGAGAGTGTGCAACGGAGGGAGTGTGCACAGGAGAGAGGGTGTGCACGGGAGAGGGTGTGCACGGGAGAGGGTGTGCACATACTCTCTGCCGTCCAATTGAGACCCTGCACCATGGATTTGGTGTCCATGGAAGCCCTAGAACCAAACCACTGCAGATACTAAGGGGTGACTATTCCTTTATTCTCTTTTGTTTTTCTCTCCCTCTGTCCCTCTGTCCCTCTGTCCCTCCATCCTTCCCTCTCTCCCTTCCTCTTTTTCCTCTTCCTCCTACTCCTTCTTTTGAGATAAGAAAGGTCTCATATAGCCCAGGTTGGCCTCACTATGTGTCTGAGGATGACTTTGAACTCCCCCATCCCCCCCACCCCAGACAGGATCTCTCTATGCAGCCCTGACTGTCCTGGAGCTCACAATCTAGACCAGGCTATCTTCTAACTCCCAAAGATCCACCTGCCGCTGCCTCCTAAGTGCTGGGATTACAGGTGCACACCATATCCGACTTGTGCTTTTTCTTTCTGTTAGAAATACCTATCTTATTTTTATCTCTGCATAAGTATGTTGGGGCAGGGTCTATGCACATGGATATAGATGCCATCAGAGGTCAGGGCCGCTAGCTCTCCTGGAGCTGGTCTTAGAGCAATGGTGAGCAACCAGTGCAGGGAACTGAACCCGGGTCCTCTGCAAGAGCATGCTTCTTAGCTACTGGGCCATCTCTCTAGTCCCTTGTGCTTTTTCTTCAAGACATCCAGTTCTACTGTTGCATCTGTCTCAAGGGCTGCTCCCAAGAGGCATTCTGTGGGGTAAGAAGATGGTATAGCGAGAACCATGCTCACAAAGCCCAGGTGTTAGCCAAGCCTTAGATTTAGATCTTGTACGTGCCAGATGGACTGGAAGAGCCAGCAAAGACATCAGACCTTGATGGGGGCAGATTGCCCAACCAAGTTGGAACGACTTTGCTCTGCATGTTTATGTTTTCCACAAATACCTAAGTTGAAACGAAATCTCCAGCTATTGGGAGGTAGGGCCTCTGAGTGGGGAGTGGGGTGTGTGTGAGCGTGTGTGTGGGTAATGATTAGGTCATGAGGAATCCACCTTTATAGGGAGTAAGGGTCTCTATAAAAGAGGTGGGAAGATGGATGTGTTTGCACACACACACACACACACACACACACACACACACACCTTTAATCTCAGCATTCTGGAGGTATAGACAAGGCAGATCTCTGTGGATTTGAGACTAGCTGGGTTTACATAGGGTTCCAGATCAGCCAGGGAGAACCTTCCTCAAAAACAACAAATAAGCTAAACAGAACAAATAGGTAAGAGCTGGATTGCTTGTTCCTTCTGATATTGGAGGGCATAGGCTCCATCTTTGAAGCTGAGAGAGGGCCCTGGCCAGGCACTGAGTCAAACTGAGTCTAACTCTATTTCAGGCTTCCCAGCTCCCAAACTGTAAACAGCACCTCTGTTATTTATAAAATTGCCCTGTTTGAGGTGTTTTGTTATAGTAGCCTCAGTTATTTAGAGCATGTGACTTAAAAGAATTTGAAGCGTTAGGAAAATCAGAGGTAGGACGACGCTAAAATCACAATTTACAGTGAGTTTGGGATATCAGATTCCAATTGCTCCCAGGGTAGTAATCCACGGCTGCCGAGACCAGAGAGTCAGTCAGATACCTTTGACTTGGAGACTGTTTCAATGTTGCTGGCCATGTCGTCGATCTCCATCTTCAGCTCGCTCTTCTCCTTCTCCAGCTTCTGCTTCACCCGCTGCAGGTTGTCGATCTGCTCCCCGAGCTCCGCCACGGTGTCCGCGTGCTTCTTCCGGAGAGCCGCCGCTGTGGCTTCGTGCTGCAGCGTGGCCTCCTCCAGGTCCCTGCGAAGTTTCTGGAACTCGGCCTCCCTCTTCTTGTTCATCTCGATCTGGGCCGACGTGGCCCCGCTGGCTTCTTCCAGCCGCTCGCTGATCTCCTCCAGCTCCCTGGCTAGGTCTGAACGCTGCTTCTCAATTTTAGCTCTGACCGTGTGCTCGGCTTCAATTTCTTCCTCTAGCTCTTCGGTGCGGGCCTGAAAGGGTCACTGCGATTAGGAAGGTTGTCAGAGTGGAGAGCAAACCATTTCAGGAGTAAAGAGGTGCTAAGGGGAGGGGGGAAAGCAGCCCGAACATGTGATGATTTAGTGGGGAACCAAAGGCCAGTGGCAGCTGTTTGGAAACCGCCTACGTATCCATCAGTAGGGGAATGCGCGATCATTTGGGATGAGTGTCTCGTCGGAACGCCAAGCGGCAGCTCAACGCTGCAGCGAGTCTACTGTGGAAAGCCCGACAGAGCATGCCGAGAGGTGAAAAGAGATAAGTCGCATCCTGTGCTTAGGATGAAAAGATTCCTGCTGAAAATCTGAAGGAATGGGAATGAATCTTCGCGTATATAGCATATGTTTTCTCCAGGTTTTCAATATATACATAAACACATAGCAAAAGGATCCTCAAAGATCCGTCTCCATCTGAAACTGGCACTTCCTTCTCAGAAGGCTGGCAGGCCTTGGGCTTAGGGACAGTGGTCAGTGTTCCTTCAGAAGCAATGAGTAGCCATTTAGGTCACCTTCTGATTCTTTTCAAGGAGATTATATATATATATATATATATATATATATATATATATATATATATATATCACTTAAGAATTTTTAGTTTTTTCGAGACAGGGCTTCTCTGTGTAGTCCTGGCTGTCCTGGAACTCACTCTGTAGACCAGGCTGGCCTCCAACTCAGAAATCTGCCTGCCTCTGTCTCCTAAGTGCTGGGATTACAGGCGTGTGCCACCACTGCCCGGCACCACTTAGGAATTTCAAACTATTTATTTCAAAACCTTATGTGCTGCTGAAGCAGGGAGAGAAAGAAGAAAAAGAAAGACTTGCATATAATGACACGGGAAGAAAAGAAAGAATGGGCGAGCAGGCTGGGTACTCTGGGGCAGCTCTGTGCCGAGGAAGGACCCGGCATCCTCACCTGTAACTCTTTAATCTTCTTCTGCAGCTGCAGACTGAGGACTTGCTCGTCATCGATTCTGGTCTGTAACTGGCTCATTTCGAACTCCTTTCTGCAAGCAGATTGGATAAAATAAAACAGCATGAGACCCAGGCCTTTCCAAAGGGAGGCGCGCTTGGCCTCAGGCTCAGACGGAGGGGCAGAACACCAATCATCTACTTCTTCAGTTTCTCCTCCAACTGCTGTGTGGCATTCTCTAGGTCCATGATGGACTCCTGGGACATCTTCAGGTCTCCTTCCAGCTTCCTCTTCACCCTCTCCAGGTCAGCCCGCAGCTTCTTCTCCTGCTCCAAGCTGCCCTCGAGCTGGGAAGACACAGGCGGAGAAGCAGCCTTACTCATATGAGACAGCGCAGTCACACCCATGCCCCGTGGCCACCAGCCCCACCCCCCACCCCCCACCCCACTCCCACCCCCCACCCCCCCACCCCACCCCACTCCCACCCCCCACCCCCCCACCCCACCCCACTCCCACCCCCCACCCCCCACCCCACCCCACCCCACCCCACCACCCCCCGGAAGAAGGAAGCCAGCCTTCTGTCCTCCACTTCTGTGTGCTGTGTCTTAGGGGGTGGATATCTCGGGGGCTTCCTGGTACCTCTTTTCAGATCATTCCCACTTGGCCTATCACAGGCCATGATCTCCCATGGATAAGTGGGGGCCCAACACCACTCCCTCACCTGTGACACCCATCCGAGGGGAGTCAGACTAGAAACTTAAGTGTGTGTGTGTGTAGGGCCCAGGAAAAGAAGGGCAGATCAGGGAACACACCCACCCTGGCCTTACTAAAGTAGAGACACACGAAAGGTCTAGCCATAAGAGGGAATAAAACCAGCTAATTTGAAACCTGCCTCTTGTGTCATGAACAGTAGTAATTCGTGAAGGAGGAAAAGGTTCATTTTCCTGGCCTGTTTTTCTGCTCCTTTTTTGAGGAGTTGCAGGTGGAAGTCAGGTCTCATGCATGCTGAACCACTGAGCTACATCCTCGCCTAGCATGAGATTCTAAACACTGGAGAGAAGAACTGGAGGTTTCTGAACCTAGGATGTCTCTACACAGATGCTAAGGATAGCAGAGTTTTGTGCTTTACTGAAAATGTTATGTGTTGAACTCTTTCCTTAGGTCCTCTGGAGTCTAGCTATTGGTATTGCCCCTAATTCGTCAGTGGGAACGAATGGCTCCCAAGGTCACGTGACACGCTTGTCACCTTGGACCCGTGTGTTTGGGGTCAGGTTTGGCACAGCTGGAATCTGGACTCTGCTCTGACTCCAGAATCGGAGCTCTCTAGACTGATCCCCACTTAGCCCCATCTTTGCGAGGCTCAGAAGTCACACATCCTCACGTCATCTGTCTGCTGTTCCAGTTTGACATTGATCTTGATGAGACCGTTGACTTTATCTTCTTCAACCTGTAGGTCATCCAGTGTCTGCTGATGGGCTTCCTGCAGGGACTTCTTTTCTTTTGTCAGTTTGGAAATCGTTTCTTCAAGTGCCGTCATTTCTTCAGAGAGATTCTTCACCTAGGAGAAAGATCAGTCACCCATTTAATAGTGGAGTAATGAATCCAGCAGCTCCAGCTACAAAACCCATGGCTGCCTTCCTGCGTCTCTAGCTTCTTAGCATTTTGGGATAGGTCATTGCTCAGTTTCTTTTATATAAATTTCTTTGGTTTGGTTATTATTTTAATTTTATTTCATTTTATTTTTTGTTTTTGTTTTTGGGTTTTTTTTTCTTTTTTTTTCTTTTTGAGACAGAGTTTCTCTGGGTAACCCTGGCTGTCCTAGAACTCACTCTATAGACCAGGCTGGCCTCGAACTCAGAAATCCACCTGCCTCTGCCTCCCAAATGCTGGGATTAAAGGCGTGCGCCACCACCACCTGGCTCATCTTATATTTTTAAAGAAAGGTCTTCAGAGAGTTCCCAAGCAGGCTCCAAATCCGTAGGCTTAAGAGATTTTTCTGCTTCATGCTCCCAAGTAACTACTGTACCTGCCAGCCTTGCAGGTTTTTGTGAGACAGGGTCTCCCATGGCCTAAAGTGACATCAAACTTGATACACAGCCAAGGATAATCTTGAACTTCCAATCTGCCTGCCTCCACCTTCCCTATACCGAAATGCAGAGTGTATCTTAGGGTATGCATATGTCGGGGACCACCCATGGTCAGTTTTACATGGCTCTGGGATCAAACTCAGGGCTTCGCCAATGCTAAGCAAACACTCCACTGGCCTCCCCCCAGGTCTGTCCTGGTGCGGCATGTCCCTCCGTCGGGACCAATCTTTCAGAACGCATTATAGTTCACCAGGAAGGACACTATTAAGATGCAAATGCACCAGGTGTCAAGGGCAATGCAGCAATCTCTGCTCATTGCACACCTCTGAACATTTGCCCGGTGGCTGATGGGAGTTCAGAATGAAGCAGGTAGGGAAGGGAGAGGCCTGGGGTGTGAGGCAAGAAAATCCAGATGTCCTGGCAGGAAATATATATATATATATATATATATATATATATATATATATATATATATATATTTGAAATGTTATCTACATTGGAAAAATGAGTCTACCCCATATCCTGATGTTTGGCCTCTCGGGGAAGTCTAAACCAGCACGGGTGGCTTCACAGTCCCATCATTTGATGGGACTGAGTCATGGCTGCTGCGGTGAGATGAGCGACCGGCAGACAGCGTTGGCCGCAGTCTCCACTCTCCCTATTGTCCCTCTCCATTGCTTGCTTTCGTTTATCCATCACTGACTCTGAGTGCCACCTGCCATTGTCCTCTCATGCCCAGCAGACTTCATCCTTTGTCCTGCCTCATAGGTGGCCCCTGTCAGGTGAGCCGTGGCCCGCGTGTGCAAGCATCCTTGTCAAGCTCGCGCTTTTGTGCTGTGTGCATGCGCTCTTCCTCTTCATTTCACTCGCTCTTCTCCCCGCTGAGCACCAGGTGTGCCGTATTCGTCCTTGTTCCCTGATTCTCCTTGCCTGGTGCCCCAATGATGCACTGTGCTCTTCGTGTGACTCTACCACATCCTATGACATGGTCCCCTGTTCTGTCCCAGGCAAAGCTACTGAAGCATCCCCATATATGCATACAGTTTTATATGTGTTCCCCAAACCCTGATAGGAAACTTCCTTAGTCTACCACCAAAACAGAATCGTTAGAGTTGTAGGGCACATAGATTCTTTACTTCTTCCTTCCTTCCTTCCTTCCTTCCTTCCTTCCTTCCTTCCTTCCTTTCTCTCATTATCTCTGTTCTTTCTTTCTGCTTTTTTCTTTCTTTCCATCCCTCCTTTCTTCCTTCCTTTTTCTACAAGGTTCTTATGTAGCTCTGGCTCTCCTCGGGCTTGTTATGAATGCTGGCACCAGGTTTCCACAGATCCGCCTGCCTCTGCCTTCTGAGGGCTGCGATTAAAGGCGTGCACCACTACTTCTGGAAATTCTTTTTTTACGCGTATGGGGGTTTTGTCTGCATACCAATGCATACCAAGTGTGTGTGCAGTGCCCATAAAGTCCAGAAGACAACATCAAATCCCCTGTGACTGGAGTTACAGATTGTTGTAAACCACTTTTGGGAGAGCAGCCAGGGCTCTTGACTGCTGAGCTGTTTCTCTAGCCACTAGATTCCTAACTGGACTAAGCAATGCCAACCGACTTTCTCTGCATTCTTCTAAGGCTTGAGGATGCCGTTTCAGTCCTGGCTGTCAAGGAAATGCACGTGTTAGCCACACCCCTCCCCTCAGAGCTGAGGAGAGCTTGTGGCATGGAGCTCAAGGACGAGGGATCATACCTGGCAGCTGCTTGCTGTGTAGACCAGGTTGGCCCCAGTTCCTGCTCCCACCTCTCGGTGATGAGTGGGGATTGGCAGAAGGCCCGTGAGAAGCCTTCGCTTGCGTGCACCCACCTTGTTCTCCGTGGCGTGCTTTTCCTTCTCCACCTTAGTCAGAGTCAGCTCCAGGTCGTCGATGTCCCTTTTGAGAGAAGAGCACGTGTCCTCCAGCTTCCTCTTCTTGGCCACCAGCTCAGAGTTCATCTCCTCCTCCTCCTCCAGCCTCTCATTCAGCTCCTTGACCTTTGCCTCCAGCTGGATCTTGCTTTTGATGAGACCCTCGCACCGTTCCTCTGCATCCATTAGATTCTCTGTTTCCTGAAAGAGCCGGGTCACTCTGAGTCCTGTTCAGTTATTTGTAAACCCAGGGAAGAAAGGGCCCGGGGCCTCTAAAAGTGGGCACATAAGCCGAGCTGAGGAGCAGGCTGGGTGTACGTGCACACAGGCATTTACACACATGTCACCTATGTGCTCTCTTAACCCCTGAGGACATCATTCATGATAGCCAATGGCTCAAATTAATCTCACACGAAGGCTCATGTGTAACTCTCATTGAGTCACAGGTAAACACAGGTAAACAAGAAAGCCTCTTCTACTAGTAACCACGTGATCCGTATACTCCATACTCTACAAAGCAGGTTGGTGTTTTCAAAAGTCTGCTTACTACCTGTTAACATTCAACAGAAGGGGCTGTCCGTGTGTCCTTGGCTGTGCTTCCTCCAGCAACAGAACAGGAGAGTGAAAGCACACAGGACTAGGTGACTGAATAGGCCCATGTCCCAGAAGACTGCAGTGAGCTTTGTGGATGGGACCGAGACTGGCCAATCATGTTCTTAAACTAAATCAGCTGACGCCTTCCCACTGTAAAGTATCTGAAGCAGTAGACACACAGTGCAGGGAGATGGAAGGAATCATCCTGGGAAGATTCTCTGGACCTCTCAACGCCTCAGCACACGCGGGGCACCTGGCACGCGTTGAGGCCTCTGGTTCCTTGACAATCATCCACTGTGAGTACAGTTATGATGTTCATTATGTACTGCTATGATGCCCATTTCAGATGTGAGCATGAAGCCAGACAAGAGAACGAACCAACGCTAACAGGTGGGGAATCCGGAAGATTAACATGGCTGGATCTAGGACTCCGGTCCTCTGAGCCTTGGAAGGTGGTGCTCCCATGGAGAGCACCCTACTCACGGGGTGAGAAAAAGGGAGAGCACATGACTGTACATAAGGGGAAATGCAAGGAAAGTCTCTGAGGGTTTTATTAGGAGAAAAAATACACATCCCTTGGAGAGGAGACGATTATGCTACCAGAATATTATGGCCTGCAAATATGGCTCCATCCTATCCCCATTTCTTTAGTAAAAATGAATTGTCTAAAGAACTTTTCAGAGAATAACTATATATTGAAAATCATGTGTGGAAAATTAGTTTCTGTTTTCAGCTGTGTTATTTAATTTTAATGATTTATTTTTATTGATACATTTAAAAAGTTGTGTTTTTAAACATTTAAAAAGTATTATTATTTTATGTGTATGAGTGGGTGTTTTGCTTGGTGTGGATGACAGAGGAAAGATCAGAGAGAGCATAAAATCACTCTGCCAACCTGTTTTCTGGGGAAACCAAGGACACAGGCCTGCTCCTACTGACTGGGTAGTGCTGCAACACTTGTTATGACCACTAGGTGGCACCACTGCCTATTAAATAGACAGCTAAGGGGACCTCCCTGCTCCTTCCTTGTCCTGGGAATCTGTGTTTTACACTCTGTAGGTAGAAGAAACTTACAGACTGGACTTGCAACTGGAGGTCATTTTTTTCCTGCAGCAGGGAGACCATTTTCTCCTCCAGCTCCTTCCGACGAGCCTCCGATCTAGCTAGTTCTTCCTTGGCTCGTTCGAAGTCCTCCTTCATGGTGGCCATCTCCTTCTCCGCCTCCGCGCTCTTCAGCAGGGGCTTGATCTTGAAGAACAGGTTCATCCAGGGCCAGTGTTTGACGTTCATGAAGGAACGCACGTTGTACTGGATGCAGAAGATGGACTCCCTGTGCACCCACAGGGCTCGGATTAATTACCCACAATACTTGCTAACTCGTTTTCCATTTGAACCCTTCCCCGGTAGGTCTCAGGTTCTTTATCCTCCCACGTGGGTAGGAGGGGGTACACCCAAGCATTGCAGAGCCTGTGAGTCTATGTGAATTAGGGCACTGGATACAGCCAGAAAAGATTAGGAAGAAGGAAGGCTGAGCCCTTATGCCAACTCCAATATGTGAACCAGGCCAGAGGCTTATTGTGCCGGGTCCTCCTTGCCTAACTATAAAACTGCCATTGTCTGAAGTATTGAAGCCCTCCCTGTGTCTGCTTTCCATGTATCTGTGAACTGTTGGACGGCAGGGTTTGTTTCCATATCTCCAGTGCATAAGATGGCTGCTCAGTTACTACTGGCCAAATGATGAATGAATGAATGAATGAATGAATGAATGAATGAATGAATTTCAAAGACTCAAAGCAGGAAGTGATTTCTAGTGGCTGAGTAGGAAGGGTGGGAAGAGAGATGCCTTACCTCCTCTCCATCATCTTCTTGAACTCCACCCTCATCAGGTAGCCCCTGCACACGGCCTGTGTGCGTGTCATCAGGGTCACCAGCTTCTCATCTCTCATCTCTTCCAGCAGCCCCAGGAGCCCAGCTTTGAAAAATACCTGCATTTAAAAAAGAAACGAGATGGGCCCAGCTCCATCCTCAGCAGGCGCTCAGGCAGCCTCACGATGGAACCTGCTTCTTCCCAGTTCCATTCTCCACACCCAAAGTGTGTCCAGGCCTCATGTTCCAGTGGGTCTGGTCTCTGGTTTTGTACCTCTCGGGCTGCTGGTAAGGCAGTGTGCTCTAAAGTAGCTTCCAGGTCCACCAGCCACCTGGGCTGGTTCTGCAGAGCCCACAAAAGGCAATCAAGACAAACCCAGAAAGTAATCACAGGGCAAAATTGTGCCCAGAATAGGAGCCCTGTGAGAGTCTCTCTCCTGGGTCTCTCTGGGTCACAAGGGTTCCCCTGCTTGCTGCTCCATTTTCTTTTTTTCCTCCTCTCTCTCTCTCTCTCTCTCTCTCTCTCTCTCTCTCTCTCTCTCTCTTTCCTTCTTTTTTTGAGACAGAGTTTCTCTGTGTAGCCCTGGCTATCCTGGAACTCACTCTGTAGACCAGCCTGGCTTCGAACTCAGAAATCCGCTTGCCTCTGCCTCCCAAGTGCTGAGATTAAAGGCGTGCGCCACCACCGCCTGGCGTGCTGCTCCATTTTCTAACTTAAGTTTCTTGCCTCTTTAAGATCAGCACAGAGCCAGAGCCCCCAGCCACTGTCCCTGGGCTCCTCCGCCTGGGCTGTAAGACAAGGATGATCAAGTTGACCGGAAGAAGAAAGGCCCTTCCTTCTGAGCAGTAGGGTTGCGGGGTGTGTGTGTGTGTGTGTGTGTGTGTGTGTGTGTGTGTGTGTCTGTCTGTCTGTCTCCAGGCCACCTGTCCTCACCTTCGTATGGCCGAATCGGA
Source organism: Apodemus agrarius (assembly GCA_964023405.1). Classification (NCBI taxonomy): domain Eukaryota; kingdom Metazoa; phylum Chordata; class Mammalia; order Rodentia; family Muridae; genus Apodemus; species Apodemus agrarius. The sequence goes on along the minus strand of OZ030015.1, from coordinate 52,171,551 downwards.
ACTGCTCCCGGTCCACATCAATGGAGTTCAGCAGCTTCTCAGAGGCGTTCTTGCTGTCGATGAACTGCCCTTCTGGGATGGCACTGGCATTCAGGATCCGGTACCTGAGGAGAAGAGACAATGGTTTTGACCTCTCAGCATGGTCTCTCTAGAACCTTCTGCTCCACTCTTAAGAAGGTAAATACTGTTCTGCTAGCCTGGGAGAGGGGAGAGTCCAGGGGTGAGTTCTAGGGTATGGTGGGGGAGAACGAAGGAAGGAGGAAGGAGGAAGATGGACTGAGCACCTAGCTCACAAGATTTGCCTTCAGAGGAAATGGCTCCTCTGTGACCTGGAGCTTTGAATTAAGCTGCGGCTGGAGACCTCAGTCCTCTTACCCCTCAAGGGGTCTGGAAAGAAAAAAAAAAGAAGTGTTCTGGAGTAGTGGATTTCAACGGGAAGACTTGGATCCCAGGGAACACCTGGCAATGCTGGTGCCTTTGATGGTTGCAGCATAGGAATTCAGTGTGTGGTTTGCACCCAGCGTCTTTGGACAGAGGCTAGAGATGCAAAGATGCTCTAATGTATAAGAACTCCTCTCTACAAAGGATCATAGAGTCCCAAATGTCCATCAGTGATGAGACATCCTTCTTTAAAGTGACAGACCACTTTGGGACATCCCAAGACTCACATTAGAAATGAGCTTACCCTTATGTCAAAATGAATTTTATAGAAACCCTGAGAAGCTTGTTCATTAACCAAGTACTGAGGCCAAGGGTACTTTGGATGGGGTGTGTCTGTAAAAGCTGTCCCCAAAGGAGACAGATACATGGAAGAGGTAACCTACCTCTGTTTGAAGTCAGCATAGAGGATTCGGCTGGGGAACCCTTTCCTGCAGATCCGGATGCCCTCCAGGACGCCATTACAGCGCAGTTGATGCATGACCAAGTAGTGGTCCATCACACCTGGGGAGAGTGCAGGGTGGGGGGGGCATTGGTGACTTTTCGCTGTCTTGATGATCTGAGACACCCATGAGCTTCCTCAGTTACAACATCATTTACATATGTTGATATCAGCACTAAGTGGGAGTCTAGGAGTGACTGTAACTTAAATAACAATCCTCGCAGAGGGAATCACCCCAGTCTTCCTGGGAGACTCCAGCAGCCCATGACCATGAGAAGAAGAGATTTATCCTGCCAGAAGCCCCAGTAACTATGCTCTGAGGAAAGCAGGGGTATGTGGAAAGGGCCTGGGACTTCCCATTAGACAACCTGAAGAGTCTTCCTGCCTCTGCTTAGGGGTGGAAATGTCTAATGTAAAGAACCTGCAAAGCCAGATGCGAAACAAAATCGAGATTAAAAAGAAAGGTAGGAGTTGGAGGCTGGGTGGCGAGGGCTGGTGGCCGTCTGCTCAGTACCTGCCTCAGGAGGCAGGGCTTGAGTGGAACCGTTGGAGCCGGAAGGACCAGAGCAGCCTGTGGCTGAGAAGCCAAGGCTTGGTAACCAGCCAGGCCGGAGGGTTAGAGGAGAGACTGTGGCTGTGGTAGTTCCTCACTGTAAGCTTTCTAAGTTGCTGGGGAGGGGCACAGCTAATTCTGGCTTTGTCATCACCTTATAGAAATTTCCAGAATGTCTGCAGGCGTTCCTGCTTGCTCTGGAGAGAGATCTTTATAATAGATTTCACAGCCTGACTAGAGCTGTGGCCTCTCCTAGTGCAGTAAGTAACTACCATCTATGTGTGACCTTATACACTAAAGTCATTAACGACGAGGATTCATCTCAGTTGACTTAAGCCAAACTTATTGCAGCTGGTGGTGACGACACCACACCGTGCAAATGTAGAACACCAACATCACTGCCCAGAGGTCCACCAGGAGGGAATTCCCCGCAGAATGACTAGTAAAGACTGAGGAGGAAATATCGCTATCAGAATTCCAGGAGGATTTCTGTAGGGAACTGTAGACAGGTTCAGTTTGGTTCCTCCCCTTGTTTCTTCCTGGCTTTGGTTCCTTTCCTTTTCAATGGTAATGTCTTCATTTTATCTTGAATAGAAAATCCATTTAAGGGACTCTTAAGATTTTCACGGTCTCAGGGTACTGTTAAAATTTCTCTTCTAGCTTTATAAAAAAAAAAAGAATTATTCTTTTTGGCAAATTTCCAACATTTTAACATCTTGGTTATAGTAGTAAAACTTTTAAATATATAAATAAACGTTCATATTTTTTTAATAACGCATCGGTATTCATTTCTCTTGATTTTATAGCATGCAATATTTGTGGTTTATAATTTTCATTTTTCACATCTCCTCTTAGTATCCACTGATTTTTTAATTTTAAGAGATGTACAAAACCTTATGGTTATGCATGTTAATGAGACACAGTGTATTTCAGTACATGAGTGTGATTGCTACTGGTTCAAATCCCAACTGTGCTGTTTACCAACTGCGTGAAAGGGGACCTTCTGGGTCTTGAAAAAAAATGAGGATGTGATGCTCCCACGTGTGTGTTGAGAGAAGATTTATTGTAGATAGGAGGGAGAGCGGAGACACAGGCAACTGGGTGGTCCAGACTGAACATGCCCAGCAGACTGGACCCGGTCATGGAGTTGAGGGTGCGAGAGAGGAAGAGAAGAGAGAGGAGGCAAAGAGAGTTCCCTGGGAGCCCAGAGACCAAGAGGCCAAGAGACCAAGAGAACACTAGCCATCATGGTGGGTTATAGAGAACACTAGCCATCATGGTGGGTTATAGAGAATGCTCCCAGATGCCAGAAGGGAAGAGAAGCTGGGGGGGGGGGTTGGAGGTTGAGGGTAGGGGTGGGGTGAGAAATGCTGAGAGCAGCCAGAACTCTAACAGTAGAGACAGTAGGGCTGGGAGAGAATGGCCTGCATTGATTCGCTTTGATATGCTAAATAGGCACCCCCCAGGCACAGTCAGTGGAGGAGCTATCCATCCAGTCTCTTTTGCCAGAGAAAAGGAGAATGACTCCTTGTAAATGAGCAGAAACTATCTTCTTAAAAGCCAAGGCTTTTGTCTAAAAGCTGGGCTTTGGGGAAAGGAATTTCTTGAAATTTAGCTTGTCTCCATTTCTTCATTCGTAAAATGTGGAGAAGAGTAGCTCCAACCTCATAAGGTGTAGGTTAGAGTTGAAGTGAGTAACCGGATTAAAGCAGCTCCTAACCTGTGGAAAGGAGCCTCATGGGCGTGCCATTGTTGTGGCCTGAAGCAAACAGACAAAGTGAGAGCCATAGCTCTGGGAGAGTCAAGGGCAGTGGGAGAGGCAGAACTACAGATCAGCAAGAACTACAGATCAGAAGAAAACTTAACGGCCATCATCTGGTGAGGGTCCCATTGGGGCGGAGGCCATGCAGAACTCCACGGGAGAATCTTATGGTGACAGGATACTGTGGGAGACTTTGCAAGGCAGTGACAGCAGGGAAGACTCTGTCTTCCCAGGTCCCTCTCACTGAAGCTCACTGGGGATTCTGAGATGAACTCTGTCAGGGATGATGCTGTCTTGGCTCCCAGCCCTGTGGACACGCTCTCCAGACGGCCCATGGGTAGTTCTGTATTGCCTTTGTATGAATATGTTGAACCTATTTTTTCTTTTTCCCTTTTCGACTTTTGAGACAGAGTCTTGTCATACTGCCGAGGCTGGCATCAAACTACAACCTTTTGCCTCAGCCTCGGGGACTCTGGGATTGGCAGTGTGAACCTCTACACCCCGAGTTTGAACTTTACATGGTTTCTGGAGCCTTCTCCTCCTCTCCTCCCTTCAGCCCATCCTTAGGAATTTGCATGCACTTTAGTGAGTCCCCAGTTCTCTTCAAAGAACAGCTGGCCCGGAGAGTCACTCACCAGGAGTCTTGGTCTCGTTGGGGATCAGGCATCTCACAAAGTGAGGATGGGTGCTCCTCAGGTTGGTCATCAATTTGTTTAAGTTTTCCTGGGATGCAGATGAAAGCAAGCACATCTCTCTTAGCGCATGTCTTTTCGCTGGGCAGAGAAACACGTGAAAGAGGAAGGTTCCAAAACGAGAAACCACTTACCCTGAACACAGCCGACACAGTCTGGAAGGAGGAACCCTTCTTCTTTCCGCCCTTCTTGCCTCCTGCGGAGTCACCTGGGGGGACAGGGTGGGGAGCACACAGAGCTGGGGTCAGGGGCAATGCAGGAGGACCAGGGGAAGGCTCTGTACACGCCCTCTTCTGAGCCCAGTGACAAGAGCGCGGGCTGCATTGTCCCAAGTTTTGTTGGGTTGTTCTCAGCACATACTTAAGCTGACCAGATTTGGGGACACTCAACTCTATCACTGTGCTAATGGGCTGGGGTGGGATGTGGTGACATTTAGCTGAGAGTATAACGCGTGTTCTTGGTGTGGGGAGACAGTCCTCTTCTTGGGGGGATCTGACATTTAGTCAAATGGGTTGAGATATTCTTCTCCGTGACTGGAATCTCTCTCCTGTGTTTTATTATTCTCAATTTTTTTTTTTTTTTTGAGACTGGGTCTTGCTATGTAGCCCAGGCTGGCTTTGAACTTGCAGCAATCCTTCTGCCTCCTCTACCCCAGTGCTGGGATCATAGTGCTGGAGTCTGCCTTCATGAGGAAGAAACTGAAAAGAACAGAACTATATATGTTTTCTCACCAATAGTCTATAGTCTATTCCCCTCCCCCCCTTTTTTTTAATGGGAGAAACCGCCTAATTTCTTCTTTCAGTTTGAAGTCAGTGATGTTTGGTATAAGTTTGCTAAATGGCTGTCTTTCATATTAGCCTCTGAAACTTAATCTTGATTCAGCTTGGGGGAAAATATTCCCTCTCTTTTCCTTATACTCTACCACTTGACCTCTCTGTATGAGGCTAGCATGAGTGTAAAGGCCAGAAAGCCTTTTTTTTTTTTTAAAGATTCATATCCATCCACAGGTTCTTCTAATATTGTCTTGACATTGTTAAGTGACATTGTCCCTAAGAGACAGTTAGAGGCACCCTGGTCTGACTCAAAGAAAATCATTTCATCGTTCAAATTTAAATCGCACTCATTTATTACAATTCTCAGCCCATAGTATAACTCGACATTAACTCTTATAATGTTATATAATTATCTACTGAATGATTATCTTGCATTCATTTTAAATTAATTAATAAATGTATGCATTTAAATGCTCAGTAGTTTAAAACTCTATCTTGGATAATTGTTTGATGCTCCACACCTATTAGTAAAGAGAGCGCAAGTGGACTAGGGACCTTGGATGTTGGTGCCAGCTGCTCTGTGTCCACTTTGGGAACAACTTCTGTAGTTTCCCAAATGATTAGACACAGAGGCAGGCTATAGGAGCACACTCCTGCATCCTAGCATATGAGGATTTGAGGCAGGAGGATCGCAAGTTTGGGTCATGCTGGGCTATATCCTGAATTCTAGGATTGAACCATAAAGTGAAACCCTGTCTCAGAAAAATAAGCACAGTTGTTGTATGGCTACAGCACCAACTGGAAGAGACTCAAGGACACCAGGTGACCCTGCATATACCAGGTGACCCTGCATTTTTATTCCTAGGTGTATACTCTTGTCGAGGACAAGATACACACCCAACAATCTGCATACACAAGGGATTCTATTCACAGGGTAATCCTATTCTCAGGAGTCAGACCATGGAGATGGTCCAGTTACCCACAGACTCACAGGTGAGGGCAGAAACAAGGTGAAGACCACCCATGCAGTGAGATATTATTATCTCTAGAAAGGAATCAAGAACTAAGACTGCTACATCTTGCACACACCATGAAAATATCAAGCCTGAGTGAAAGACCATGTCTGATTCCATTTCTATGAGTTTTACAGAAAAAGACAAACACATCTTCAAACTCCAAACACACCCTCAAGCTAGCCTCTGCTCTACAGGAGTTCTCAAAAATCACTGACTACCTTGTCTACTCAGAGTCCATTTTACCTCCATGGAGCTTCATGTTTTAAGGGGAACAGTGGGAGACGGAGAAAGAAAAATGGAGGCAATCCCTGAAGCTCACGTTGGGCCATCTGATGTAGGAGCAGCTTTAGGGTGTTAGTGATTGCAGAGAGCTTTCCGTGAGAGAAAAAGAACCTTACCTGCTTCTGCTCCTGCGTAGTTGGAAAAGAGGAAGGACAACAGCTTTAGGGAGGACTTCTGGTACAGCCCCACCACGGTCTCATTCAGGGGGTCCTTGTTCTTGTCCAGCCAGCCAGCGATGTTGTAGTCCACAGTGCCCGCATAGTGCACCAGGGAGAAGTGGGCCTCGGCTTTGCCTTTGGCGGGTTTGGGCTTCTGGAAGTTGTTGGACTTTCCCAGGTGCTGGTCATACAGCTTGTTCTTGAAGGAGGTGTCTGTCGCCTTGGGGAACATGCACTCCTCTTCCAGGATGGAGAAGATGCCCATCGGCTAGAAGGAGGGTGACAGAGATGGTATCTTTTCAGTTGAGAAGCCAGGCTAGTGGTTCCATGGATGGAGAAAGCAAAGAGAAACCCTTTGGTGCCACCACTGTGCTGCTGAGAGCACTAGATTGTGAGCCCTAGAACAAGGTTCCTGCCCAGTATGATGTAGTGACAGAACAGTGGTAGATACAAAGAGCAGGCTCTTGCTGGGTAGATTAGCCTGAAACTAATAATCCTCTGCTTTAGATCCCCGAACATGGGGATTACAGGAATGTATTCCCTTGCCCAGGATCCAAGTCCTCATTAAAAGTTAACATCACTCCTTGTTTTCATAGTAACTTCCCACTAAAAAATACCAATGCTCCTGGTCTCTATTCTTTGAATTTTGGGGCATGTCAGTAGGTAAGAGATACCACAATGCATGTGCAGAATCTACTGACATGCCTGTGGCCTTATAGTTTAACCACTCAGGCACCTCCTTAGGTGTGAGAACAGTTCTGAGTGCTTTCTGAGTCTCACTCTCTCCAAGCTTACTCTCTCTGCAAAGAGGAATTCAGCTGTCTCAAAGGGAGAGAGATTAGAGATGCCCATCTATGATCAGAGAAGAGGCAGAGGAGAATGTGAGGGTACCAACCATGGGGGAAGTGTCCCTACCTTCTCTATGAGCTCAATGCAGGCCGCCAGGTCCATCCCAAAGTCGATGAACTCCCACTCGATACCTTCCTTCTTGTACTCCTCCTGCTCCAGCACGAACATGTGGTGGTTGAAAAACTGTTGCAGTTTCTCGTTGGTGAAGTTGATGCACAGCTGCTCCAGGCTGTTGAACTGGGTGCAAATATGAGAGGGTTTAAGTCTGAAAAAAATCTAATGAATTTGGGACGAGAGCTAAGCAGACAGAATAAGTCAGTCCTTTGCCTGAACAGCTCACATCAAAGATCTCAAAGCCAGCGATGTCCAGGACCCCGATGAAGTACTGCCTGGGCTGCTTGGTGTCCAGCTGCTGGTTGATGCGGGTGACCATCCACAGGAACATCTTCTCGTAGACAGCCTTGGCCAGAGCTCCCACTGAGTTGGTCACCTTGAGAAAGGACAATTCATTTAACATTCATATTAAATCATTGGTCCACACTCATGGGTTACTGTAAGTTGAAGCATGAAATTGACATCATGATGGTCAAAAGTAATTGAGTGTTGACAATTTCACATCATTCAGTGTCCTATTAAATATTTTTAAGACATCTGTCTGCCTCATGATATTCTCCTTTCTCTGATAACAATTCCACTAAAAAGATAATTCCTTAACAGCCATGGCCCATAGCACATGATTCCAGCCATTGTTGGGTTCCAATCAGAGGAGAAGCCTTGATGTAGATTGGATGAATTAGTATCCCTTTATAGGATTTGAAATTGGGATCAAAAGTTGCTTATCTTAATCTGATGTTGAGAATAGAAATATGGAGGTGTAAATTTGAGAGGTCTGAGGGAGTTCTCAGGCAGGAGGGACGAAGGGACCTTATTTAGCAAAGACACAATAGAGGAGAGAGATAGTAGCATTTGTAGCTGCAAAGGAGTCAGAGAGAGTCTGCCTTGCCTTCATTTCCTAGTTACCTGCCCTCATAGCAGGAGTGGGCACACCTGCATTTGCATTCCTTGGGTCACCCCTGAGATCTAAGGATAATTTCCACCTTGATGCTGAAGCCAGTTTCATACAACTTTCTCAATGTAGCTAGAAGACTGCTGCAGAGATGGTTAGAATAGCAGGCCGGATTCTGAGAATCTGTTACCTGCTGGACATTCTGTCCTTTGGTGACATACTCATTTCCAACCTTCACTCTGGGACAGCACAGGCCTTTCAGCATCTCTGCAGAATTCAGTCCCATCAAGTATCCAGCTTTGTCAGCCACTGAAGAAAGAAGAGACATGGTGTAATAGAAAAAAGATGCTGTTGGGCTATTCGGTTAGCCCAGGCTCCTCCCAGAAACATGTCTCTCAATCCTCCTATGATGTCTTTGTATTCTCCTATCTGTAATAGGCATGGACTTATCTGTAAAGCCTCATCCTATCACCCAGGGGCCTTTTGTTATCAAGAGCTTCCAATCTAGATGCAAGCTTTGTAAATAGTAAGGTTTTTTTTCTTTAAATTGCTTTTATTCCTTTTTCTATTTCCTATGGTGTTGGGGATGTCTACTGTGCTCTACTATTGAGCTACATGCCCAGACAATATGCATCTTGACAGATTTTTGACCTACTAATATTTCAACTTTAAAAACACATTGGTCAGCTGGCACGGTGATGCACTCCTTTAATTCCAGCACTTAGGAGTCAGAGACAGGCATACTTATGAGTTTAAGGCTAGCCTAGACTATATAGCAAGTTCCAGAACTGTCAGGATTGCTTAGAGAGATCCCATCTCAAAATAACAACAGTAACAGCAGCAGCAGCAGCAACAACAGCAGCAGCAGCAGCAACAACAACAACAACCCAACCCAACCCAAAAGGCATATTAGTTACATCATAAGTCCCACCAACCATAAGTAGAAAATGCTAAGAGAAGGAATTTAGTCTGAGCTTGTTAGATGGCTTAGCAGGTAAGGTGTTTGCTGCCAGGCCTGATAACCTGACTTTGAGCCCTAGAACTCACACAATGAAAGAAGAGAGCTAAATCTGGCAAGTTGTTCTTAGACCTCACCACATGAATCCCAGTGTACAACTCCCTCACACCCCAAAAATAAATATAATACCTAAAAAATTTATTGCCAGTGACAGGTGGCTCATACCTTTAATCCTAGCACCTAGGAGGCAGAGACAGGACACAATGGTTTATATAATGAATTCTAGACTAGCCAGGGCTACTTAATGAGATTCTGTTTCAAAACAACAACAGCAACAAAATTGCATCTGTACTGAGCAAGATAACATGACTATTTACATTGTAGTAGAGGTTAAGGTCATCTAGAAAGAATTCATAGTGCATTGGAGGGTATACATTAGTCTACTTCAGTTCCTGCCTCCACGTTCTTGCCTTGCGTTCCTGCTTTGGTCGCATTTGATCGTGGACTAAACTTTAAGTCAAATAAACCCTTTCCTCCTCTAAGTTGATTTTTGTTATGGATTTTGTCACAGCAACAGAAAGCAAACCAGGACGTGCCAGTTATAGGCACTCCTTGACATCTAAGCCTGGAAAATGCCAAGTGATTCCTGCAGAGACATCCATGTAATCCTTAGACATTTACTGACATCAACTGAACCCATTACTAAGGTAGAGAAATGCTCCCCCAGGACAACCTTTCCAGGGCTATGACTCTCGTCTTCCTGCTGGTTATGGAGACAGGTTCATTCAAATCCAGGGTAGACTTTGTTAAGTACTTAATCAAATGCCAAATGAACACTTTACTCCACTCAAACTATCATCGATCCTTGCTTTGCCCATTTAAGTGACTAGGACAGTTATTTATTGCTTAATATTCTTACCCTTGGTAAGCCCATGTTCATTTCACACCCTCAAATTGCTGGTCTTTCTCTTGCCTCCAAGAGTTGTGAAACAGTGCCTCAGCAAAGAGTCTGGACCCTAGGATCAGATTGCCTGGATCCAGACTGGACTGCCTGGCTCAGGATTTTTGCTTCTCTAAGCTTTAGTTTTGTCATTTCCAAAATTGGGGTTGTATTGATTGTATTGAGATTTTAGGGTTCCCAGGAAGCATGCCTAACATTAGTGAGCTCCCAGTAGATGACTACTCTTGATGGTAACTCAGATTACTATTGTCAGAGGTGCTCATGTCTTGGTTAAGTTCTCCACTGTCTCTTTGGTGGGAATTCCTTTCTGTTAGAAACATGAGGCACATGATTACCAGGGCAAAAAGAGAGTCAGGACCTCTATCAGAACATGTTTCTATGCAATCCATACAGACCCAGGTACATATTCTCTAAGGTTTCTTGCTTGAAGTAGGCTGACTGCTGACTGATTTATTCCCCTACTACGTGGGGTGTCAGTGCCTTATGTAGTTTGCCAAATGCAAATCTACCACATCCTTTTATTTCCCCTGTAGACAAAATAGACCAGCTCTCTTCTTCAGTTCCCACCATGTTATTTCTCTTGTATCCTGACTTACCTCAGTGTGCGTGTCTCTCTCCCCACATCTTTCAGAATCCTACCCATCCTTCACAGTCCAATTCACTGTCCCCTACTCCAAGAAGCCTTCCATAGTTATCCTGGCCCAGCATGATTCCTGTTCTGAATTCAGTACCTCTTCCCATTATGTACCACTGAGGTAGACAGGCTTCTAAGATGACTCCCAAGGCACATGTCCCTGAAGCATATCTTATATAATCCTCTCTTGAGTATAGGTGGGATCTATGAATATGGTGGGCTATTATACCCATGATAATGCTACTCATCAGATGGCTTTAAGTTGACAAAAGAGAGATTAATCCAGGCAGACAGAAACCAATCAAGTGAGCCTCAATAGCATGCTGATAAGGTCATTTAGATCTTCCTATCATTTAAGCCATGTCTAGAGAGCCTCCATGATGCCTCCAGACTTAACCAACCATGATTCACACCCTGTGGGGCTAGAATCAATAGGAAGGATTATTCACCCTTTTATTCAAGGAATATTTTAGGATGCATGTGAGAGAAGAGAGGTCCAACTCTCAGCATGGTAAGGAATTTCATTGCCTTTCCTTTCTTCCTACTTCTCTCAGTTTTATTTCTAGGATTTCTGTGGGTATGACAGGGTGTGGCTTTATGTGTAAGGAAGAGTGTGTGTTCCATCAGCCAGGTGAGAATTACTAAGGGGGAGATTTGGTCACCAGTTTTTGCTTCGAGATCAAGTTCATCAGATGTCAGGGTGGGAGCAATAAGAGGAAGGCAACTTGACTCCCTTTGTAGCAGAGGTTTTTCATTTTAAGTTCCCATTATCAGGACAGTATTCTGGGAATTAATGCTAGTATGCAGAGAGAGAAAGAGAAGTTCACTTAGCCATAGTCTTCCACTCAAGTCCGCCTCAAAGGACAAGCATCTCTTGATGACGAGAGTAGATGAGAATTTGATATTATAAGCCTTAATGGAATGAGTGGGCTGGTTTAAGATGTGAACTCACAACAAACCTTGAAGACGCAAGGAATGGGTAAGGAATCAAATCCCGCCTCTCTCCCTGCTCAGATGCAGTTACCTTCAGTGCCATCTGGTTCTGCCTGCTCCTCTCTCTGCTTCTGTTTGAACTTCATGTTCCCATAATGCATCACGGCCCCCGTCAGCTTGTAGATCCCAACCTTCTCCTCTGGGCTGAAGCCCAGGATGTCAATGGCGTTCTAAAAGGAAGAAAGGGACTCAGAGATCCATATTATGTATCTTGTGAGGCAGCATTTGTCCATACAAGTGGGTGAATGTGTGATGTGTCAAGTTAAGTGCAAAAAAATCTGGTTTTATAAATGTTTGTTTAGGTGAGTGGAGATTACGGGAAGAAAATGGAGTATTTATTTTCCTTTATTAGATAAGAACTAGCTGTAACCTCTCCTACCTCATATAAATGAGGTTATTTTCTGAATGAGGGTATTAAAATCACTACATGATACAGGAGGAGGAAAACTGCAGTGATAGAGGAATAGTGTCCAGAAGTTTCAGTTTGTGGTTATAACATGGGAATCCCAGTGTGGTCTGTCATTTAGTAAATTCACTACAGAATATTAGACCCAGAAGGGAAGGTCAGCAGAGATATTACCAACTTTCAGATGATCAAAGGACACATTTTTGTAGAACCCCTTTTATGTGATATATTAGATGAGGTGCTATCCATATGTTATCTTATTGCGTAAGTATGTATACCCATATATGTGTATGTACACCTTTCATGCCTACATACTCTGTAAATATACAGACTTATGGGTGAAGAACTGGGGTTCTCTGAGCATGAGAACCCGCCCAGGGTCCTACAAAGAGGATGCTATGGGATGGGATGGGATCCAGAGCAAGTCTGGATCCAGTGTTTGCTGATTCAGTTTCAAAACTATTTTGCCCATCTTCTTACCATAAAGCCTAATAAAAGTGATAAGTGACAAATGATTTTTAAAAATGTTGTTCTGTGGGGTGTGCACACTGATTATGTAGCAGGTTTTCAGCCCACACATGCCCTTTGGTAGGACTGAAACATATCTAGACACGTCTGATTTGGTAGGATAGACCCTGTGAGCCAGGGGAATGATATTGAAGAAGTGGGGCGTTTCTAGGACGACACTCCACTGTGGGGATGAAGAGCCCATGCAAGGATCTAGCCAAAAACGAAGGGTCATGGGGCCATGGTAGTCATCCTTGAGTTCATATCTTATCCCAGTGGTCCCCAGCTAGTTTTAGTGAGGGGTTGCAGGAGATTGAGAGACCCTTTCATTAAATTCTAGAAGGGATGAATAGAAAGTGTTACTTTTTGGGGATCCTTTTGGGGACACAATCCCCCAAAGGCATTCTTCTCTTAGGCTCTTAACTGCCACTCAAGAGAAATGCCACCAGTAGAAAGAACAGCATGAGAGCGAAGGTGTAGACACGAGAAACCTTTGGGGTAATGGGCCCTCGTCTGTGGATTCAACCACCAACAACTGAAAATATTTGTGGGAAAAGTTCTCTGTACTAAGCCTATTATACAGGCTTTTCTGCTTTTCAGATATGTTGAGGTTAGATGTGATGTTGTTATCTATGAAGTTCATGTTTGAGAACTGGGAAACTCTTTTAAAGGCAAAGTAATCTGATAATTTTAAGAGTACATTTATGATTTTTGTGTTAGGTCACATCCATAGCTGCCTTTGGCCACATGCATGGTCTACATTCATGCCTATATAATACAACTGTGCATCATTTGCACTGACTTAGGCAGTATAGTCTATAGTGACTTTAAAGCACACGGGTGAGAGAGGACAAAGAGTATGACACTCCATAGAAAGGATATGAGAGTCCGAGGATCAAGATGCAAGGATTGTCAGAAAACTGATTTGTCATAGACACTGAGGGACAGTGTAGGAGATCCTTCCTCTGGGGCTGAAGCACCAATAATTATCCTGACTCTTCTTCAAGCTTATAAACTGAAAACTGAAGACACCATTGCCCTTGCTTTATTTGATCATGAAAAATTTTCTACTTGCTTTAGAAGATTAGTTTTACCTAGAAACATCACAGAATAAAGCTAAGGGTGATGGGTGCCAGATGTGCCCCGCTGAAGGGTAAGATTCATTTCTGTAGCCTCTGAAGTGTCTGTGAGGGTGAAGCCAGGAGGAATAGAGATGAACTCCAGTCCTGGTTTGGCACACTTGGGCTTAGACATGTTTACATTTACAGGCAGACTTTCAGGCAAGTTGTGGCGTATTTTCTTTTAAGATTCTAAGAGTCAGCTTTCCACATCCATAAAACAGGGAAATGGTGATATAGACACCAAAGATGCTTTTAGGACTTAACTGAATAGTAGAAGTAAAGTTAGTTGTCTCTGTGATGTGTCAGAGCTCAATACATTTAGTTATTACTGTTACGGTGATTAGATCTGCAGGGAATCCCCACAGATAAAGGTTATTTGTCTTCCCTGTGGGCTGAGGATGTAGGTGCCTGGGGTGAGTCTAGGATAAAGGTAGAAAGGAAAATCAAGAGGCCAGTACAGAGTGGAGGGCCTCGTTTTTCTGCTTTGTACTTTCTGCAATATGAAGATTTCCAACTGATGTTCACACATATTATAAGTGCAAAAGAGGTCTATATCAAAATGGCAGAGAGTAGAACTGATAGCCTGCCTTGTAGAACTTTGTGGCTCCTATTTTGAAGCATGGTGATGTGGTGGTGGGGGCGGCAATCTGTGAGTCTAATCAGCTGGTATCTCTGGATTCCCTATTTTTCCACATGTTCGCTAAGATGCCTCTCAGCTCTTGCATGGACTCTGTATTACTCTATGCAAACAAATAAATACATGCTTACATCAGTTGCCAACAGTTCCTCGCTGTCGTCGATGCTAGCTACTGTGACCTCTCCTTGGCTCACGAAAGGGAAATCGAAGGGGTTGGTAGAAATCAGAAGCAAGTCTGTGAAAGAGAGAGAGCCTTTAACATCTCAGGCAGCACTAAGTCCAGGTACTGTTCTCACTACTGGTCAAGGAGCTAAGAACAACTCTGGAGCTTACCAATTAGTTCCGGTTTCTTGTTTGACATGATTTGATAAAAGATGTGATAGCTTCTTTCACTGGATAACTGGAATGTCACTCTGGATTTTTCCAGGAGATCTAAGGTAACAGCAACAACAATCACACAATTACAAAATCTAGAGAGATGTATTTGGCAAAACATCATTTTTATACATTGTGTAGACTCACAGGTTTCGATGTCCGCTGATGCTAGCTTCCCTGTGGCTCCAAAGTGAATCCGAATGAACTTCCCCTGTCCAACAACAGGTTGACAAACAAGTCACTTTATTTATGCTGCCTCTGATTCTCTGAATCAATGAGTAGCAAGTGGGTAGAAGGGCATGACTGGGAAATATGGCAGAAGCATACATACTTTCCTCCTCTTTGGTTCCCTGACACCCATGTTGCCAGACTGGGTCCTCCAAGGCTATGACAATTCTATCCAAAGTGCTGGCCCTGTTCCTGCAACTCTGCGGGAGCCTACAGGCTCATTTTCTGACTTCTCTTGGGCCACATCGATATTGATTGACTGCCTCCTTCACTTTCCGACACTCTGCTTGGAACTGTGTCTGTTTTAATTGCCTCATCCCTGGGTTCTCACACTCTTCCTAACACCTTAGAATCCATAGTTGTTTTTCTGGTTTCTGTTTGGCCTCTAGAGGCTACTTCTAAGATTTCTCACCTCAGTTTTACATGCTATTTCCTAATGGCAAATCCATCTTCCAGGTTCAGCCTCAGGCCAGTCTCCCTAGCTCCCAAATAAACAACTCAGAGTCTGTGTTATCCCTTTTTACTCTCTCTCTCTCTCTCTCTCTCTCTCTCTCTCTCTCTGTCAAACACATACACACACACATAAACATACACATGTATATAAAACACTATATACCAAGTGTGAAATAAAATATTTGTGTTATTTATATGACATAGTTATAAAATTGTATTGATGTGGGGGAAGCCGGAGGGTCACCCAGCGTCCCAGGTGCTCAGAACCATCCGGCGGCGGCGGCAGAACCAGGTACCCGACACAGCCCGAGCTTAAGACCTTCGGGGACTCAGGCCTGGAGTGGGAGTTGGGCACAGAATAGAGGGTGCACTCTGCACTCGCGCGGCGGACCCCGAGCTCCCTGCAGGCAGCTGCCATATTGCCTGCAGCTTCCCGCCCAGCTGGTGGTGGGGAAGCCGGAGGGTCACCCAGCGTGCCAGGTGCTCAGAACCATCCGGCGGCGGCGGCAGAACCAGGTACCCGACACAGCCCGAGCTTAAGACCTTCGGGGACTCAGGCCTGGAGTGGGAATTGGGCACAGAATAGCGGGTGCACTCTGCACTCGCGCGCGGGGCGGACCCCGAGCTCCCTGCAGGCAGCTGCCATATTGCCTGCAGCTTCCCGCCCAGCTGGCGGTGGGGAAGCCGGAGGGTCACCCAGCGTCCCAGGTGCTCAGAACCATCCGGCGGCGGCGGCAGAACCAGGTACCCGACACAGCCCGAGCTTAAGACCTTCGGGGACTCAGGCCTGGAGTGGGATTTGGGCACAGAATAGCGGGTGCACTCTGCACTCGCGCGCGGGGCGGACCCCGAGCTCCCTGCAGGCAGCTGCCATATTGTCTGCAGCTTCCCGTCCAGCTGGTGGTGAGGAGGCCAGAGTCAGCCAGTGTGCCAGGTACCCAGACCCAGCCGGAGGCCGAACCAGCCTCCCATCCAGCCAGTGGCAGGGAAGCTGGAAACCGGACCCAGCCAGCTTCCCAGCAGCTTGGGACCAGCAGGCGGAACCAGATAACTGAGATATCCCAACTTTAAGACCCCTGGGGAAACAGGATATCAGACAGCGAACCCTGAGCAGGAGCAGTGCAGAGCAGCCGCCCAACAGGCGGAACCAAATACCTGGGATATCCTGAGGTTAAGACCTCGGGGGACTCAGGCCACCTGTCAGCAATCTGTGAGCAAGAGCCCCGCAGCACAGTGATTCAGGTATCCCAGTCACTGGGAAATAGCCTTACAACCCCACAGGAGGGTCAAGCACCAGCTAGTATCTACTGGACCAACTAACACCAGAGTTAACCAGATGGCAAAAGGCAAACGTAAGATCGCTACTAACAAAAATCAAGGCAATATGGCGGCATCCGAACCCAGTTCCCCAACAGCAATAAATATTGGATACCCCGAAACACCAGAAAAACAAGACTCAGATCTAAAATCACTGGTCAGGATGCTGATAGAGGAACACTTAGATAAATCTCTTAAAGTAATACATGAGAAAATAGATCAAAAGCTAGAAGCCATTGCAAGACAAACACAATTAAATCCCAGATATCTCAACACACCAGAAAAACAAGACTCAGATCTAAAATCACTGGTAAAGATGCAGATTGAGGATCACTTAGATAAATTTCTTAAAGTAATAGAGGAGAAAATAGATCAAAAACTAGAAGCCCATACAAGGCAGACACAAAAATCACTTAAAGAAATCCAGGAGAATATAGAGCAAAAAGTGAATCCCAATAAGGGGGAGAAACAAAAATCACCCAAAGAAATACAAGAGAACATGGGTCAACGAGTAGAAGTCATAAAGGAGGAAACACAAAAATCCCTTAAAGAATTACAGGAAAACACAAACAAGCAACTGAAAGATCTGAGCAAAACCATACAAAATCTAAAAACAGAAGTAGAAACAACTAAGCAATCGCAAAGGGAGACAATGTTGGAAATAGAAAACCTTGGGAAGAAATCAGGAGTCATAGATGCAAATATCAACAATAGAATACAAGAGATAGAAGACAGAATCTCAGATGCTGAAGATACCATAGGAACCATGGATTCAACAATTAAAGAAAATGCAAAATGCAAAAAGCTGGTAACCCAAAACATTCAGGAAATCCAGGACACAATGAGAAGACCAAACCTAAGGATTATAGGGATAGATGAGAATGAAGATCTACAACTTAAAGGGCCAGCAAATATCTTCTACAAAATTATGGAAGAAAATTTCCCCAACCTAAAGAGAGAGATGCCCATGAATATACAAGAAGCCTATAGAACCCCAAATAGACTGGACCAGAACAGAAATACTTCCCGTCACATAATAGTCAAAACCCCAAATGTACTAAACAAAGAAAGAATATTAAAGGCAGTAAGAGAAAAAGGACAAGTAACATATAAAGGAAGACCTATCAGAATTACACCAGACTTCTCACCTGAGACCATGAAAGCTAGAAGATCCTGGGCAGACCTTATGCAGACCCTAAGAGAACACAAACTTCAGCCAAGACTACTATACCCAGCGAAACTCTCAATTGCCATAGATGGGGAAACCAAGATATTCCACGACAAAACCAAATTTGCAAGATACTTATCTACAAACCCAGCCCTACAAAGGATAATAGGGGAAAAATACCAACACAAGGGGGGAAACAACACCCCAGAAGAAACAAGATAGAAACCCCATCTCATCCAACCCAAAAGAAGAGAACCACTCAAATACAAATAATAATAACAATTCCCAAAATGTCAGGAAGTAATAATTACTATTCCTTAATATCTCTTAATATCAATGGACTCAATTCCCCAATCAAAAGACACAGACTAACAGACTGGATACGGAAACAGGACCCTACATTTTGCTGCATACAGGAAACACATCTCAGTGTCAAAGACAAACACCTCCTTAGAGTAAAAGGCTGGAAGACAGTTCTACAAGCAAATGGTCCCAGGAAACAAGCTGGAGTAGCCATTCTAATATCAGATAAAATCGACTTTCAACCTAAAGTCATCAAAAGAGACACAGAAGGTCACTTCCTGCTTGTCAAAGGGAAAATCCACCAAGAAGAATTCTCAATACTGAACATCTATGCACCAAATGCAAGGGCACCCTCATTCGTAAAAGAAACTTTACTAAAGCTTAAAGCACACATCGCACCTAACACAATGATTGTAGGTGACTTCAACACTCCACTCTCCTCAATGGACCGATCAGGAAAGCAGAAACTAAACAGGGACACAGTGAAACTAATTGAAGCTTTGGACCAATTGGATTTAACAGATATATATAGAACATTCCATCCTAAAACAAAAGAGTATACCTTTTTCTCAGCACCGCACGGTACCTTCTCAAAAATTGATCATATAATTGGTCACAAGACAGACCTCAACAAATACAAGAAGACCGAACTAATCCCATGTCTCCTATCGGATCACTATGGAGTAAAAGTGGTCTTCAATAGCAAGAAGAACTACAGAAAGCCCACATACACATGGAAACTGAACAATACTCTACTCAATGACACCCTGGTCAAGGAAGAAATAAAGAAAGAAATCAAAGACTTTTTAGACTTCAATGAAAATGAAGGTACGACCTACCCAAATCTCTGGGATACAATGAAAGCAGTGCTAAGAGGAAAACTCATAGCCCTGAGTGCCTCCAAAAAGAAACTGGAAAGAGCATACACTAACAACTTAACAGCACACCTGAAGGCGCTGGAACAAAAAGAAGCTAACTCACCCAGGAGGAGTAGAAGAGAGGAAATCATCAAACTAAGGGCTGAAATCAATCAAGCAGAAACAAAGAGAACCATACAAAGAATCAACAAAACCAAGAGCTGGTTCTTCGAGAAAATCAACAAGATAGATAAGCCCTTAGCTAGACTAACCAAAGGGCACAGAGATAGTATCCAAATTAACAAAATTAAAAATGAAAAGGGGGATATAACAACAGAAACAGAGGAAATTCAAAAGATCATCAGATCCTACTACAAAGGCCTATACTCAAAACAACTGGACAATCTGGAGGAAATGGACAATTTCCTAGACAGATACCAAATACCAAAATTAAATCAGCATCAAGTAGACCAGCTAAACAGTCCCATAACCCTTAAAGAAATAGAAGGGGTTATAGAAAGCCTCCCAACCAAAAAAAGTACGGGACCAGATGGTTTTAGTGCAGAATTCTACCAGACCTTCAAAGAAGACTTAACACCAATACTCTTCAAACTATTCCACAAAATAGAGACAGAAGGGACACTGCCCAACTCATTCTTCGAAACCACAATTACGCTGATACCTAAACCACAAAAAGATCCAACAAAAAAAGAGAACTACAGGCCAATTTCTCTTATGAATATAGATGCAAAAATACTAAATAAAATCCTTGCCAACCGAATCCAAGAGCATATCAAAACGATCATTCACCATGATCAAGTAGGCTTCATTCCAGGAATGCAGGGATGGTTCAATATACGGAAATCCATCAATGTAATCCACTACATAAACAAACTAAAAGAAAAAAACCACATGGTCATCTCATTAGATGCTGAAAAAGCATTTGACAAAATTCAGCATCCTTTCATGCTAAAAGTCTTGGAAAGAGCAGGAATTCAAGGCCCATACCTAAACATAGTAAAAGCAATCTACAGCAAACCAGTAGCCAACATCAAAATAAATGGAGAGAAACTTGAAGCAATTCCACTAAAATCAGGGACTAGACAAGGCTGTCCTCTCTCTCCATATCTTTTCAATATAGTACTTGAAGTTCTAGCGAGAGCAATCAGACAACATAAGGAAGTCAAAGGGATACAAATTGGAAAGGAAGAAGTCAAAGTATCATTATTTGCAGATGATATGATAGTCTACTTAAGCGATCCAAAAAACTCCACCAGAGAACTTCTACAGCTGATAAACAACTTCAGCAACGTGGCTGGTTATAAAATTAACTCAAGCAAATCAGTAGCCTTCTTGTACTCAAAGGACAAGCAGGCTGAGAAAGAAGTTAGGGAAATAACACCCTTCACAATAGCCACAAACAACATAAAGTACCTTGGCGTAACTCTAACCAAACAAGTGAAAGATCTGTATGACAGGAACTTTAAGTCCCTGAAGAAAGAAATCGAAGAAGACCTCAGGAGATGGAAAAATATTTCTTGCTCCTGGATTGGCAGGATCAATATAGTAAAAATGGCCATCTTGCCAAAAGCAATCTACAGATTCAATGCAATCCCCATCAAAATCCCAAATCAATTCTTCATAGATCTAGAAAGAGCAATTCTCAAATTCATCTGGAACAACAAAAAACCCAGGATAGCTAAAACTATTCTCAACAATAAAAGGACTTCTGGGGGAATCAATATCCCTGACCTCAAGCAGTACTACAGAGCAATTGTGTTAAAAACTGCATGGTATTGGTACAGCAACAGGCAGGTAGATCAATGGAATAGGATTGAAGACCCAGAAATTAACCCACAGACTTATGGTCACTTGATCTTTGATAAAGGAGCCACAACCATCCGGTGGAAAAAAGATAGCCTTTTCAACAAATGGTGCTGGTTCAACTGGAGGTCAACATGCAGAAGAATGCGAATTGACCCACTCTTATCTCCTTGTACTAAGATCAACTCCAAGTGGATCAAGGACCTCCACATAAAACCAGACACACTGAAACTATTAGAAAAGAAACTTGGGAAGACCCTGGAGGACTTGGGCACAGGGGAAAAGTTCCTGAACAGAACACCAATAGCTTATGCTCTAAGATCAAGAATCGACAAATGGGACCTCATAAAATTACAAAGTTTCTGCAAAGCAAAGGACACTGTCAGAAGGACAAAACGGCAACCAACAAAGTGGGAAAAGATCTTCACCAACCCCACATCCGACAGAGGGCTAATATCCAATATATACAAAGAACTCAAGAAGTTAGACCGCAAAGAACCAAATAACCCTATCAAAAAATGGGGCACAGAGCTAAACAAAGAATTCTCACCAGAAGAAATTCGGATGGCCGAGAAACACCTTAAAAGATGTTCAACATCATTAGTCATCAGGGAAATGCAAATCAAAACAACCCTGAGATTCCACCTCACACCAGTCAGAATGGCTAAGATTAAAAACTCAAGAGACAACAAGTGCTGGCGAGGATGTGGAGAAAGAGGAACACTCCTCCACTGTTGGTGGGATTGCAAAATGGTAAAACCGCTCTGGAAATCAGTTTGGCGGTTCCTCAGAAAATTGGGCATGGCACTTCCAGAGGACCCTGGCATACCACTCCTGGGCATATACCCAGAGGATTCCCCTGCATGCAATAAGGACACATGCTCCACTATGTTTATAGCAGCCTTGTTTATAATAGCCAGAAATTGGAAGCAGCCCAAATATCCCTCAAAGGAGGAATGGATACAGAAAATGTGGTATATTTATACAATGGAATACTACACAGCAATTAAAAATAATGAATTCATGCAATTTGTAGGTAAATGGTTAGACCTGGAAAATATCATCCTGAGTGAATTAACCCAATCACAAAAGAATGCACCTGAAATGCAATCACTGATAAGTGGATATTAATGAGCCCAGAAGCCCTAAATACTCAAGACACAAATAGCAAGTCAAATGATTCCCAAGAAGAAGAAAGGAGAGGACCCTGGGCCTGTAAAGATTGCTTCCAGTTTAGTAAAGAAACCGAGGGGGGAGGGGGAATTAATGGGGAACAGATGGGGGGGAGAGGAACTATGGGAACTATGGTGGGTGGGAACTGGGAAAGGGGAAAGCCTTTGGAATGTAAACATAGAATATAGAAAATAAAATTAAAAAAAAAAAAAAAAAAAAGAAAAGAAAAAAAAAATTGTATTGATGTATAATTTAAAACAGTAGCATGAATAATGTATGCCCTTCTTTCTTATATTGTGCACCTAACTGGTCCTCTACTATACTGTGAGTGAATCTGAGGGCAAAAGTCTTGCCATATTTATTTCCTTATACAATGTGCAATGTGCTCAGTTCTCAAAAGTTTCTCATAGTTTCATGAATAATCTATGAAAAGTTAGAGAAGTCTTCAGAATTCAGTAGCATATTCAGTAACTTTATAAAAGACAGTGGGTGTCACCCTTAGCCTGGGATGGTTAGTCTGGATGGTGGAGTAGACAGATGGGATTGTGACTGTAAATCAGGGTCAAGTGAAGAGGCCTCATGACTAAGAGTGTACTTAATGCAAAGTTCCCAAAGGCATTGTCTCCACTAAAGGTCAACACAACAACCAACCTGATTTGGGTGTGTATAACAGACACCTGCATTCCCCCACCAAAGAGTCGAGACTTAGGTGTGTACCGAGGAAGGCAGGTGTGCATGGGGAGTGAGTTGAGTGTAAGGGCACAGCTGAGGAAGGAACAGCCAGGGCTCAGAGCCACAGCCTCTGAGAGATGCATCCACTTTCTAATCAGAGCCCATTTGGTCTTACTAAGACGCTTATGGAATATGAGGTTCCCCAGAGAGTGAAGTGTGGGGAATGCTTATTTGCTTTCACAATTGGGAGTCTTCATTGGGGCTTTGCCTCTGAGCGCTTGTTCCTTTGGCCAAGACAGTTAAACAGAGGAATGAGTGTTTAATAATTTGCAAGCATGGGAGTAAATAAGTTGGGCTAATCTTAAATGAAATTCTGGACGTTGGACTCTCTCTTTCAGTATTGGCAACACCGACATTCTCAGTTTCTAGTCTCCTTTCTTGCTTTCACTAGCTGGCCCCTCCTCCCACGGTCTCCTGACTTGGAGGAGGTCAAGTTTGCTAATTCAAGTCACACTGAGGTTTCTGTGGCTAAGTCAACCAACTTTTTTCATTTTGAAAATTCTTCAAATCACAAAGTACGACTCCAATGGCCTATTACCCCAGTGTCGTGGGTAATGCATATAACACAGACAAGATGATCCCCACAGGTGGCTGACTAGGACTGTGGCTGAAATGGAAAGCTTCTAGTTCAGTGAGAAACCCTGTCTTGAGGGAAATAGAAAGTGATAGAGAAAGACAGTATCTTGCTGAAGTCTCCTCAAATGTACATGTGTGGACTTGCAGAGAAATTTAAAACAAATATTTTTCCACCTACAGAGGCCAATTTGATATGAATGATTTCTCCTTACTTGTGGAGCCTGAGTCGGTGATTTCAGCATGCTGTGAAGGGGTGTTCACTAGTTAAGGACAGACTCTTAAATCTCCCCCCCCCTTTTTTGCAAGGAATAAGCCAAAACCTTCCTAACTCCACTTGGAATGATTGATCTGAATTTTGTAAGGGTAGATCAAGGCTCAGTGTATCTTAGTATCTATAGCAAATTTTCATGTCTAGACTATAACAGTTGGATATAATTGGGTAGGGAGTTGAAAACTGATCTGGGTCTTACAAATCTGGAGGAGTTGTCATTCCTCACAGTCTTGGCATTTCCAAAGGCCTCCAGCAGGGGGTTGGCTTGGATGATCTGATCCTCCAGTGTTCCCTAGTAACAAGCAAAGACAGGAATGAGAAAAGCCTGGGCTGTCTTCTGGGATGGGTGTTTGGTGGATGGAAACTGCGGGTGCTTTGGGCAAAGTCCTAAGAGGGATGTCACCCCTGACTAGCTGTCAGAGCTGATGTGTGGATAGCCCTCCTAAGGAGTTTCAGGGTCCCCACCTGGAGAGTCTTTTGTTAGGGTAGCATTGGAGTGATTTCTGGCTGTGGCAGATTCCAGTCTGGAACATAGTTCCCTCCATTTCAACATGTTTCCTTTTCTAGTGATGCTTCATCATAAATCCATAAATGGGGTTTTTTTTTTGAACATGCACTTCAGTAAAACAGGGGTAGGTGCACCTGAGACCTAATCACCTAGTAATCATAAGCCTAGAGTCTCATGAGCCTTGTTAAGAAGTCCCCTTGGTGATTCTGAAGAGTGTTCCCTCTTGAAAATCCATAGTACTCCTAATTATTCTCTAAAGGGATCTATGAAGTTGGTCAAGACCACTTAGCTGTTGCTAACAGAGTGGGTGCTAAGTAGACCCCAGGTCCACACAGACAGCACCATCTCATGCATGGCTATGATTTAGACAAAGATATGTTTCTTGGCCTTTGTTCAGTTTTCTGGCACCCCTAAAGCTCTTGAGGTTTATGAAGTGGTGTGGTGTGGTGTGGTGTGGTGTGGTGTGGTGTGGTGTGGTGTGGTGTGGTATGGTATGGTATGGTGTGATGTGGTGTTATTTGTGTTGCGGCTGGAAGTTGAAGCCTCAAGACAAAGGCTTCACATGATTAGAGGGTTGGGGATTTAGGGGGAGAGAGTGAAGTCTGAGGCGGTCACTGATACTGACTAATGGAGCCCTTGTAAGGATCCTTAACCAGAGGGGCTTGGGAAATTCTAGATTGGTGAACCTAGGGAGGGTCTGGGAGGTGTCAGGCCTATAGAGGGCACTGAAACTCCAGACTTCTCTTCCAATAGTATTCTGAGCATCTCTTTCCTCTGAATGTTCCTGAGTTTTATCCTTCATGATAAATCAATACATTTAAGGGACATACCTCCCAAGTTCTGTGAGCCACTCCAGCCACAGAGGAGATGGCAGAAACTCGTGACTTTTAAGAATCTAGATGTACAGGTAGTGGGAACTGGGGCTTGGGAGCCTGAGCCCTGAACTTGTGAGCTGTGATGTTATGTCCCTGGAGGTAGTGTCAGAATTAAATTGAACTGTAGGGTCCTGGTTGGCATTTTCAGAGAACTGGAGGATACTTCAGTTGTAGAAAAATGTGTACGTATTGTTATGAGAACTTTTCTATACAAAACCACAAAGGGACCAAAAGTAAATAAAGAAAGCCAGTCCTATTGGGCTATCTCTTCTGAGTGTGCATCCTTTACATCCTTGGTGTTCACCTCATATTTCAGGTATGTTTATTCTAACAAGCCTTTGGAAGATAGTATGTGCTCCTCACCTGCATTTTGCCCGGTTGCTGCTCCTTCTTCTTGTCCCCGGTGACTGCAATCGTTGCAAAGTACTGGATGACACGCTTCGTGTTCACAGTCTTCCCAGCCCCGGATTCTCCACTGTCAATTAAAAATGAATGGGATCAAAAGAAAACAGAAGAGGAGGTGCGGGCTCCAAAACCTTTGTGGTGTGAACGTGGGCTACTCACGTGATCAGGATGGACTGGTTATCTCGATCTAGAAAAACAGAAAGAAGCCAAACCAATCCCATAAGTAACAGAACAGGTAGATTTCTAAACAAGCAACCCTGCCAGGACTCCTGGAATACAAGCTTTGCAGTGAGCTCTGGCTTTGCTGTCTGCTAGGGGTGAGGTGTAGGCAGGTCTAATCATCATGGGAGAGTTTATGCAGAATCCTTGAAAGTGGGATGCTGGACATGGCCAGGAGCCTGGAAATGAATATCAAACCCTACAGTGTAAAGGGTATTATGTCTGTAGATCTGAACTCCTTGCTGGAATTTTCTCCTATTGCTTTTAACAAGGGAAGCAAACCTTGGGTCCTGAGCTACTGAGAAGCCACACGTTTTAGCTTAATTGAATGCCATTTCAATTTTTTGGTCTTGGTTTTTCTACCTGCATAAGGTAAGACTGATTTTTCATTTATGAGAAAGTGTGAGCAAAACTGTGGCTCTCAAAAATTCATATACTGAAGTTCTAACCCTCAGGACCTTGGAACGTGGCCTCATTTGGAAATAAAATGTAGACGAGACTCAGATGTTATTAAAGATGAGGTCAGACTGGGGCATTACTGTGTCCTTGTAGCATAGGAACAAATGTAGACATGTGCCCATAAAGACAACACGACATCACTGTCCTACAGAATAAGAAAAAAATGAAGGCATAAGCACATGGAGAGAACACCAGGGCAAGGGAAGGTGACATGCCCACAAGCCAAGCAACACCAAAGGTGGCCTACAAAGCACAGAAGCAGGCTGAACAAGCCGAGCATATCTTCTCTCCTGATCCTTATAAAGGACCAACCCCAATGACGTCTTTGGTCTCAGACCACTAGCTGCTGCAACAGTGGGGCAAGTGTATTTCTCATGAAGATTCCCAGCCTGTGGCACTGTATCACAGTGGCCACAGCAAAGCTGACACAGTGATGTGACTCTTTCCTTTTAAAAGTGTAAATTCAGTTCATGTAGAGGAAAGACACTGGAGAAATGGTGAGGACTTTGCATTCCCTGAGTGGTTGGTGAGCAACGTTTAAGTGTACCCATAGCAGTGTGAGTTGGTATCCTTGTGTTTTACAGTGCCCCCCAAAATGAGCATGGGTTTAGAGTGCTTCTCCCTTCATCATGACCACTGTAATAAAAGATGCCATGGCTTTGGTTGTTCACCCCCAAGTCATTTGAGGCTCCCGAGTTCATGGTGGCTGCTCTATTGTTTAGATGAGTGGGGTGCATAAGGGCCCAAGTACTAAGCCAATAGTGCCTTACAATCACACAAATCAAAGGCTTCACTCACCGGTCAGCATGAACTGGTAGGCATTGTCAGAGATGGAGAAGATGTGGGGTGGGGCCTCCTGGCGCTTTTTGCCTCTGTAGGCCGCCACCACCTCAGGGTTGTATACTGGCAGCCACTTGTAGGGGTTGACGGTGACACAGAAGAGGCCTGAGTAGGTCTGTGGGAAATTCAAAAGGTTATGGATCCTGTTTTTCCTCCATGAGGCAGCAAAATAGAAAGAGGTCAAAAGGCTCTCACGTAGATCATCCAGGCTGCGTAACGCTCCTTGAGGTTGTACAGCACAGCAGGCTCGTGCAGGTGGGTCATCATGGCCATGTCCTCGATCTTGTCAAACTTAGGGGGGTTCATGGGGAAGACCTGGTCACTGTTCAGAGTGAGCTCCTGGGTAGAAGAAGGAAAGGCAAGTGGCCGGTACAGCGTCACCTGACCTGCTCTCTCCTGGGGCAGGTGAGATACTGTAGCATAGTTAGGGCATTGTCACAACAACTTAATGGATCATTTCCATGCCTAGGGATGACCTAGCAATAACTCTCCTTGTTTAACCTGATTCTGGTCTGCTGGCCCCAGGCAGCCTGGCATTATGTGTGCCCAGAAGGTGTGTAAAGCTGAAGAGTAGTTGGCCCTTGGAATTGCCAGATAGAGCTTAGAATAGTTAAAGTCAAGAGAAGTTGCCTTGGTTTAACCTGTCACTCTGTGTGTTATAACAAGACGAATGTTAAGGAACTTTTCTTATGTGTTCTGAGCTTTCCCACCTTATGCTCTGCTCATATCGGCTTCTTTAGAATATCTTCATTAACGTTTTCTCTAGAAGGAAACCCCCAGAGCTCCGCTCAGGTGCCCAATCTCATGCCCCATTTCCTTCACCTGTTTCTTCAAAGCTCTGATAATTGCTTGTATCTCTGCTATCATTGTTAAGCATTTGGACAGGTATGATGGTTTGTGGCTGAGGAGTATTTGGAGACAATTATTGAATTTCACCTCTCAAGTTTCTCCCACCTTTCCTTCTTACTGAAGCATATAATTGGCTCTGCACTCCATTCTCGGGAGACACAGAAAGTAGGGCAGAACACCGAGCCAAGAAGGTTTTCTGACTTTTATTCTCCTAAAACTGAAGCTCTTAGAAGAGCTTTGAGGATAATGGAAGGAAACTGGCTGGCTGGTATAGGTTAAAGTTCATGAGGAAGGAAGGCCCTTCTATCCCAATATCTGAGTCTACAGAGAGACACCTAAGATAGCCTACGGTGGAGAGAAAGAAGGCCTCTCTATCCTGATCATTTAGGGACTGACACTCATTTCTGGGTGATCCACCAGAAAGGCAGTAGGTCCAGGGTGACTCTCTGTAAGGTTATGAAAATGGGGCACAGCTCTGAAGCCAGGGAGAGCCAAAGAACGACTTGAAGACAAGGTGCTTTTCCGCTAGTTCAGTGAAAAGAGTCAGAATCAGAGGTTAAGTCCAAGGATAAAACCTGAAAACAACATCTGCTTCTTGTGCCTGCATTCAAACTGGTGCTTGTTCCCGACACACATCTCTTACACTAGACTGTAAATTTGGGGGACTCGGGTTCCACAGCTGACAGAGATTTACAGAGTGACTGACGCTACAGCCGAGATCTGCTGGATGTCCAATAAGGACTGAACCATAGTATGCTGTGATTATCCACTCCTCTGAGCTTGTCCCATAAGACTCCCTCTACAGCCCAGAGCTTGTATGGAGTGGGCCCTGCAGCAGCAGCCAGCATCGCTTTCTTCTTTCAGGTAGACCAATCTCTTTTACTGTTACCTTCTCTGTTCCACTGAAGCCAACACCACCAAACCCTCGCAGCCCAAATCCTCAAAGGGAAGAGACAGAAAGAAAGGCATGGCAATGGTAGCCTTCTCTAGCTCTTCCACCACAGAATGGAAAACACAAGTTGCATTCCATCTCCAGATGGTTCTGGCCCAGCATGCAAGCCCAGCAGTTCATTCCAAATGAAAGCTCTGATGCCTATGTTAGTAAAGGTCAACACTCACCCGGTCGTCTAGGGTCTTGACAATGACTTTGTCGTTTTCCCTGCTCTGGATCATGCCTTTTACATACATTTCTTTATCATCCACAGCAAAGCAGGCTTTCTTAGAGTCGAATGGGCGGTTCTGGGCCTCGATCCTCTCCTTCTCTGGTTTTCGGAGGTAGGGAGCAGCTTCTCCAAATATGGCCATCTCTGCGTCTGAACTCATGACTGCAGGGGAGTGGTGGGGGCTGAAAATACAGGGGACTTCTGAGGCTTGGGCTTGGGTAAGTACTCTATCTGTCCCTCCCCTATTGCTATTCAATGGGGTTGGGGTTAGTAGGCAGACTCAGAAGTTCTCAGAACAAACCTTTTGAGAGATCTACAGCCAGGCCTAGGGTCATTTAGTTGGCCGGGTCAGGCACATGCTCAGTAAAGAAGGCAAAGCACCTCATTAATAATTCATCCTGCTTAAGCTGTGGGACTTCAGGGCCACCCGGAGCCTTTATGTAATTTAGGAACTAGTGTTTGGAATGCCAATGATACCTAATAGAAAACACACACAGCTCAGTGCTAATGTACTGATAGGGACATAAAGATCCATTGCATTTGTTTAAGTGACAATGTAACTAACGGAAGGCATGCTGACCCAGTACAAGCAGTTCAAATCTCCACACGTGTCAGATCCCTCTAGGGACCACTTAAAGCAGATAGCTGGGCCCCAACTAGCTACTTCAGAATATGGTGAGCTGAAAATTGGCATTTCTAGCACGTTTCCAGGCGACGTGGCTGCCATGAGTGCAGAGTGCTCTCTCTGATAGACACTGTCACTTCATCTTCTTGGTTTAAGCTATCCCATGGGGGCATTTGTCAGAAAATATGGAATATCAGACCATAAGACAGAACCTGCATGATATCAGGATTCTCAGGGGGAGTTCTGGGCTTACAGAGAGAATAATACTGGGCCTAGATCAACTGTTCACAAAGCCCACTTGGGTATATTAGTATCAGGTTGGGTTAGTGTTTAATCAACACTTGTCTTAGAACCCCCTGCATAATGTGTGGGAAACCCCTCCAGCCCTTCTGTCATTCTTTCTGGCAGTCATCTCAGTTTCGGAGCCTTTCTCTTCACGTGTGTATTCTCTCTGCTTCCAAGCTAGAAAACTCATCTTAAAGTCCCTACAATGGTGACCTTGTTCGGCCACTTGACTTCTCTGGGCTCCTGCCTCATGCTATTTAAAATGAAGACACAACTCCTGCCTACCACATCCAAGTGTGTACCATCGGACCGCGACTCCCCTTCCTCCTGGCTGCTTTTGTCCCTCTTTGAGTCTTTTTCCCTGCCTCCTCCTTGTGTTTCCCCCCATACATCAACCTTCCATTCCTTTCTCTCCTCTTTTCCTTCCTGCCCATTCTCCTGTAACTGAAATAAAATATAATTAAAATAAAATGGAATTAAGCCCCACACACGAGGCATCCATATTCATCTCCATGTATTCTCTTAAACAGCTAACATTTGAATATCTCTCAAACTCTACATTAAGAGTGAGGACAAGCCCATTCTAGTTCTCTCTCTCCATCTGGCCTTCTGGGAGCTACTGTCCATTAGTCTCCATTGAAATAGCCTTTCTGCAATGCTGCAGATGATGTCTTCTATGGGGAGACGGATTTGCTTAGCTCTGGGCCTTATTCTGATGGTTTCATTTTAGTTTTATTTTGGCCTGTGGCTCCTGTAAGTGAGCTATGGATTGTGGTTAAGATTTAATGGAAAAAAATACCCTGGGATTTAATATAGAGTCCTCAAAGAGGGCTCCCAGCCACCACGCTGCTTTAAAATGTCTTGGTTATTTCCTGGAGAATGAAAAGAATTATCCTTTTCCCTTCCATCTCCCTGAAGGAAGATGTTCAGACTTACGGGGGTTGCAGTTCTCCAGCTGGGGGGCCTTTGGACCCCTACATACTCTTCAAATGAAAATGAAAGGAGGGGGCATTTCCAGTGTGTACCCGAGGAGAAATGAGAACTGAGAAAAAATATGAATTCTCTAAAAGACTCTATCAATGTCCTTATAAGTAACATAGTTATGAAATGTTACTTTTCAAAACTAAGACACTGCAGAGAAGAACAGCACTCTGGTTTTTGCATTCTCTTCAATGTCTGCTTAGTTGCCATTGTCAGATTGGTCAACATAAATATATATATTTTTAAGATCAGCTCTTTGCACTGTAGTATAATTTAGAGAAGGGAAAGAACAGCGAGGGTTTGGGCTTGTCAAGCCATCTTTTAATTATCTATTCAAATAATGTAGCATATCATTCTTAGATACTTACTATTTTAAACTTGATGAGCCGTAGAGTCTCAAAGGCTACTATCAATGTGGAACCTGAAAACATCAATATTTTTATTTGATTACACTCTAACGTATTAGTCTAGCTTGCACTTTAATTTTATTTTGTTTTGAAACAGAGTAGCCTAGGCTAGTCTCATGCCGGTGTGGCAGGTGTGTTACCACCAAGCAATCTCTCCAGCCCTTGAATTTCTATTTAATAGATTTTGTAGGTCTTCTATTTCTGTTGCCTAGGTGGTAATATATGAATAGACCCTGTAGATGGGAAAACTTGGTTGTCTTATATTTTGTCTTTCTAGAAAAATTAGATTTTTTTCTCTTCTAAAGAATTCTAGAGGCCCAAGGGTCTCAAATCATTACTAGTTTTCAGATAAAGATTTTTTTCCCCACCTTCTGCTGAGCTCAAGTACACTGTCTCCTCATTGTATTACCTGAGTTAAACAGAGTTGTCTCAGCAAAATTCTTTTGGAGGTTTTATTCAACTTAGTTCTACACCTTCACATACAACTTTCCCCATACCAGACAGCTCTCACAGGCCGAAGGCACTTGTTGCTTTAACCTAAAGTCTGTCTATAACTTTAGGATAGTCGATTGCCATCTTAGCTCTTGATAAAGGACAGACACATCCAGGTCCTTCCTTAAGACTACTCTGCTCCTGTCCCTGGATGTTCCCTGGCTGTTCCGTGTTCTTCAAGACTTTATTGTCCCTGTGTTAAGTGGCCCCAGTTGCATCTTCATCCGCTTCTTCCACAGAGAACTGTATCTGCTTTACTGTCACAGTACCCAAGTGCAACCCTGTTAATCTCATCATGAGTCATATCCAAACCACATGTCCTCCTCCTCCTCCTCCTCCTCCTCCTCCTCCTCCTCCTCCTCCTCCTCCAGAGCGCTCTCTCCTCTCTTGACCTAGGTGTAATGGCTGAGGCCGTGACTGTTCCTTGGCAGCCATGTCTCTCCGCTGACTCACCGTTTTCTGTCCAGCAAAGCCCCTCGATTCTCTCCGGGCATGCGGTTGCTAAGTCAAATCTTCTCCCCATATTTATGTAAGCGAGGGCTGAGCCCCAAGTGTAAAAGCATTCGTTCTTGGCCGATGAACGTCACCTCCTCAGATCCGACCAAATTCTCTCGGTACGTGACTCACAGCGGCCCCAAAGCTTTCTCTCCTCACTGGGTCCCTTAATTAGCCTTTTTCTGTTCTGCTGGCATGACTAGCTCCCACACTGCATAGCTGTAAGCTTTCAGCCACCCGCTCTCCTTCTGTCGCCAAGGACCTTCTAATTGAGATGTTTGCCCTCCCACCCAATCTCCATCCCCACCCCCAAGTTCTCCTCTGTTTGCTTTGGCTGTACCCTGACATCACCCTTGACTTATCCCTCTCCTAAAGGTTTCCCAGACTGCCTCTTGTCATCTGTGGAGCTGTTGTGACTCGGTGACCCTTGGTTTATTTTGCTCCTAATGCATCTAGAATTACCTCTAAAATGCAAAGTTTGGAATGAGAGGGGTTACAGTACCACCATTGGGTTGGCTCAAATGACCTCTTCCTGTTATTTCCTGTGTTTGTGACAGAGGCATAGCCACATGGATTTAAGGATTCAGACTGTGCCCAAGGGTCAGCCACAACTAACCAGGCATGTACAGGTGAGTCTAGGGTGTTGGGTTCAGGGCAGATGAAGTATATGGACCTAGAACGTGTACATTGAAGCGCTCTACTGTATCCAGTGCATTTCTGGGCACAGGGCAAATATGGGGAGTTCTTCCTTCAGTCAAAATTGTGATTTTTGTAATGTCACTTTTAAGACTGCTTTAGGTATCAGCTCGCTGATGTCTGCCTCTCACACACTTTGCAAGGTTAAAAATCTCTAGAAGGTTGTTTGCCTAATTCAGTGGCCACCATAGTGATCAAACTGAAAGTAAACTTACCTTCTTAGGTCTCAGTGTGACTGTCGGTGTCCTTCGGGAATTGGGTGTCCTCTGGGGCTGATTCAAAAGAGCAAAGGCAAACAAAATGATATGACTCCAAGTTTGTATTCTCTCTCTCTCTCTCTCTCTCTCTCTCTCTCTCTCTCTCTCTTTCTTTTTTTACATATAGACAACATGTCTATTCTGATTCGTGCCTATGTTATCAGCCATTTGCACACTTTCTCAAGTCTCCTGGAGGAAGTGGAGACAGGACATCTGAAAAGTCACCCGAGGCCAGAGAATCCTGACCCCCAGCCAAGTGTTTATGAAGCAAGTTACCATCTCAAGAGTTTCCTGCAAAAAAGTCAAATATCAAACTTGATCCCAACAAACTTCCCAGTTACTACAAACTGCTTTAGTGGTAGGGAAGACGTCATGAGATGCCTCGTGGCAGGAGCTGTCAGGTTTTGAGGCACTGGTTGCTTCCTTTACTTTCAAGTCTTTGATAAGCCTCAGTTATACCCTGAAGCTCACAGAGAATGCTCAGAAGCGTTAGCTTATATGCTGAGTCCCTAGCTTGAGAGAAGTAAGACTTGGAAGCCAAGCTGGTTCTGTTAAGCAGCTACTGAAAATTCTTTGGATTTTTATTCCTTTCTGTAAAATGATACAAATGTACCAGGAAAGTTTCAAGATTCCTCTCATCCGAGTCCAAAACAGGAAGTTCTCAGGTAAGAGATGATAGCATGAAATCAAAGTACCATGGGGCTCCAAAAGCTGGAGTTGTCATGACAGCTGCTACTGTGCTGGAGACTAGACCCAATGTAAACTCCACACAGTTCTCCATACAACATAGAAACCAGTCACCAATACCAGGTTAGGATGCATTTCAATACGAATTAAAAGTCATACAATACTGTGGGAATTTCCCCTTTTCAATCAGAAGTTCAAATAGTCCTAAAACCCTTCAAATTGCTTAAGGTAACCACAAAAGAGTTACCATACTTTGGCATGTTATTAATCTGTTAATTGATCAATATGGCATCTACCTAGAAAACAGGTTTCATTCTGCAGCTGAATTTTCATTTGGTCTCCCAACTCTATGTATTTTTATTTCTTTTTCCCTTTTAAAATATTCTTGAGGTGCAAGGACTTTGGCCATGTCACCTGATCTCATCAGTAAGGGCAACTACATTGCCCTTGGCCGGTCACCCAACCAGGTTAATTACCACTCTCTGGGGGAGAAGAAGTGGGCACTTGTGAGCGCTTACCTTAGGTGCTGCAGTCGGAGCAGTTTTAGGAGTGTGGCCCCCAGCTCTCTTTATAGTCCCAAATTTGCCAGCCCAGCACTCTAACTTGGCTCGATTTGGGGGATCACCATTTACTCATTAGATGTAAATGCGTCGTAGTCCTGATCTCTCACTCTTGTTGAATTACTTGGATAAATGACCAGCGGAGGCTTTATAATGCCAAGTCAGCTGCATAGGGATTTTGACGTTGGACACAGATCTTTGAGACTTAGAGAGTCATAGGGGCTGAGTGGAACTGGGGCAGAGTGTGCTAAGAAGGTCAGGGAAGGGCAGAAAGCTTCTCCGGGTCATTTGTTATGCAATACATGGATGATCAATAGTGTGGGTAGCAACCACACCCGCTTCTCTAACGTGATATGAAGTGACCTTCATGATCAGTCCCTCATCCTTTCAAGTACAGATTTAATTTTGCCTCCTTTATCTGTTTTACTTTTTTTTTAAGTCTCTTATAGATTGAGAAATGGGTTAGAAAGCTAGCATCAAGTTAAAATAGGGGATAAATGGGTTTTAAGTGATGTAGATTCTAATGAAAATATATGAAAATTCTTGTGGTCACTTGGGAATTTTTTGGAGTGTAGTAGTGGTGAAGCATGAGTGATTCTGAGTATATATAGAAGTAAGAGTCACTCACAGTGGTATAGTGTGGTTACAACCAATGTTTACTAAATGCATGGAAGATTTGTATCAGCACCTCCAGATACTTAGGTCATCCACTTCCAGGGGTCAGGGTACAGGGTAGGTTACATTCTAAAACATAGTTGTGAGCAGAGGAGGACTAGGAGGGAAGAGTACCAGCACACAACATTCTCCACAGAAGATCTGACAGAATGAGGGAGAAGGAACCGAGCCGTTCCATTCATTCCTGTCAGAGAGTCACACAGTCTAGTCCATTAAGGATCCAGAAGGCTTTCTGTAAAGAAGTGCCAACAACCTTGAATTTTATTTTGGTTTCCTGTGTCCAGAACCCTGGGCCTTGTGTCTACTAGACAAACACTCTACAGATGACTGTAAGGCCAGCCCTAAGCATCTTTACTTGGCATTTCTTGCAATGACTTACTGTTGGAACAGCATCTTACTTGTGCCCTGTTCTGTGAAGCAAGAGAAGACTGCTGAGGAACGCAGCCTGCATTGGAATACTGGTCCAGCAACAAACAGTAGAGAACTGACATTTGCAGCTGCTGTGTTCTGAATGTAGCAAACGCTCAGTGAACATTCTTGTGAATAAACAAACCAAGGTGATTGATAATACAGTCTAGACTGAAAGAGACCTGAAGTGATAAGGCAGAAAAAGAAAGAGGTTAGATCATAAGCTTCATTTGTTAATAGCTATGAAGGACCTAATGCATTCCAGACTTCATCCATACTGGATCTTCAGAACTTCATAACTGTTCTAATAGGTATGTGCTTGTGTCATTTCTATTTTAGAGTAAAGGAAACTCAGTCTCTGAGAGTAGAAGTAGCCTCTCCAAGGCCGTGCAACTAGTAAGTAACAGGTATTCGAATCCTCTCTGGATCTAGCACCTATGCTTCTAAACTCTCCATGTAGAAATAAGACACTGCTAAGTGAACATTGTCACAGGGCTCTGTGCTGGGACTGGAAAGAGGGATGTGAGATAGGGTCACTGTCCTCAATACTTGACAATGGAAATGGGAACAAGGTATACAGACATAGACAGGGTAAGTATTCTCCAAAGATTATATACTCAATGAACAGGATGTAAAGTGGATCAGATTTATTTGTAAGTGGCTAGAAACCATGAAGTATCTCATGTATGTATGTATGTATGTATGTATGTATCTATCTATCTATCTATCTATCTATCTATCTACCTATATTATAAATACATTATATATAAAACCATAATTTATTAAAGGGGCTGAAAAAGTGACTCAGTCAATAAAGTACTTGGCGTGTAAACGTGAGGACATAGGTAAAAAAAAAGGGGGGGGAGGTAGGCTCTGGACACAGTGCACACCCCTGTTATCCTAGTGCAGGAGAGATGGAGACAAAGGGATCTCAGGAGCTTGCCCGAAGGACAGCCTGCCTGAATCAGCAAGTGACAGCTTCAGTGAGAGACCGTGACTCAAACAACAGAACAACTAACACAATTCAGAGAGCAATTGACCAAAATACCTGATGTCAACACATAGCTTACACAGATGCAGGTGCACACACACACACACACACACACACACACATACACACAGGCACAGATACAGACACACACACACACGTAATCAGAATGGGGTGGTGACTATGAATAGATAATGATCTTTTTGCAGTTCATATAAAATGTCTGTCTTGTTATATTTAGCTCTCATGAGAGCTATACTGTTTATATTCTTATTTATATTCTTATTAACTTCTTTTTCCAATTGGGGACAATGATGCCTAAGGAGGAAGGTAGTAATTGTTCATAGGCAGTGGTGATCCAGAGTTTCTCATTCCAAAGTGATACTTTTATTTTGTCGTCTACCTTACCCTCCTAAGGAGGTGATCGTTATTACCCTCTCAATGTCATGACTTACTCTCAGGCCTTTGTGCATTCTGGGCAAGTGCTCTATCATTAAGTCACACACCCCACTCCAAAGGAGGTGGACTTCAGGTTAGAAGAATGAGGGTAACGAGAGGCTCTGGGAAAAGAATCACAGCTTGGGTCAACCTGGTGAGGCTGGATGGAGGTCAAGATACAGTAATGGGGTTAGCATGCAGAGGAAGGCTGGACATAAAGACTGTGCTGGTTTACAGTCGTCTTTTAATGCCCAGCAATGGAGCATGGCATTGTTACAAGATTATAGGGGAGCATGTATATGTGTATGTGTATGTGATGTATATTATGTATATAATATACATGATGTATATGATGTATTGATGTATATGTGTATGTGTATGTGATGTATATTATGTATATGATATACATGATGTATATGATGTATTGATGTATATGTGTATGTGTGTATGTGCATGTATATGTGTATGTGTGTATATGTGTGTGTGTATGTATACATATGTATGTAAATATATAAACTATCAATGGATTATAACAGTAAAAAAAAGAACCTGGGGTGCTTGGTTCCCTAAGGAGTTCAGATCTGTATTAAGCATTTCCAGATCAGAACTGTGGCCTTCCTTGTCTTTGTGGCCTTAGTGGCCCTGAGTCCAGCTGCAGATTCAAAGAGAAGAGCACTGTGTGCCATCACAGGTTGTGGTTGCCATGGCATTCCACTTAGATAAATAAGAAAAGAGAACTAATTCCCCACAGGCAGCCATGCAGTGAATGAAGTATGTTTGGGAATAATTAAGATCCTTATGAACTTTAGGCTTATGTTTTGAAGTCTTACTTTCATTATGACAGGATATTAAAATCTGTGTCATATATGCTACTTGCACAGGATACAAAAATAATGCTGTAAAAATGAAGGGGTTCTTGATCAAGAGGTTTAAAAGGCAAGAGAAAACCAGAGGGGCTACCTCGAAGGTGGGACTCACAGGACATTGGTAACTGCAGGATTGGAGGCAGGAGGAAGAATCACAGAATGTTGCTTTTCATCCAGGACTCATTTTACCTTAATAATCTAGGTCCCTGAAATGATTGTAAAGGAGAAACTGTAGGCAGAAAAAATGAGTTTAGATTGAAAACATAGTTGGTGGGTGGACACTGGGTCATACATTTAAAGACGTCAAGGCTGAAATGTAGAGTCTGTGTCAGGCAGTATCATTAACATGCCGGTGATAGCTGAAGCTATTATGGAAGATGTAGACTCATGGGAAGACTGTTGAGCATGTGGGAAGAAGAAATAAAGCAAAACAGAGGAGAAAAAGAGATACAAATAGAGGTCGTTCTACAAGGAAGCAAATACCAAAATGAAAAGTCATATCCCTTTGTTGGAGTCAGAAGACCCAAGTGGGTCTTCATCTGCTATGGTTTGTGCCTCAAAGGTTCATGTGTTGGAAGCATGCTCCCTAGTGTAACAGTAACGAAAGAGGGTGGGATCTTTAAGAGGTGAGCCTACTGGGTGGTAATTGGGTCATGACTGCCTTTGTGAAGGGATTATTTTAGTCCATTAGAGTGAGTTAGGTCTCATATTGTTCATAAGGGTATTTCCACTCTTTTTTGTCTTTCTTACTCCATCCCTCCTTCCCTCTTCTTTTATTCCCTTCTTTCTTCCCATCATAGTACTAAAATTTGATCACTATATAAAAACCTATGCATACTTAATGTCTACCATCAGATATGTGAGTTAGACCTATAGATGTAGCTACAATCCTAGTGTACAATCTAGGTGATAAAAATCCGTCAACTTCAAGAGTCATTGAGTTGGAAGTCTTCTCTTTATCCCACCATTATGGTTTGTAGTTTACAGCTTTGAATCATGCTGTTTGTCTCTCTCATATCTGAGAGGATCTCTGGCAATGAAGTTTTTTTTTTTTGTCTACTTACAAACTCTTCTCTCTTTATATGGTGTAGGTAACTTTATTATTGAAGACAACACAGAAGTCAGGGATGGCAATGTATTCAAGAGGGAGTATATGAAAATGACTATTAAAAGATCTGAAAAAGAGGGGATTGGGGATGGGGCATTTTTGGGTGAGGAGGGTGACCTGACAGGGACATCAGCAGGATGCTGGGGGTGTCGGCTTAGGGTAGGGATTGAGGCAAGAACAGGTGTTGAGGAGGAAGAGTTTTCCCTGATTTTCCTAGGAGAGCCTGGGCACCAATCACAGTGGAAGATGGAGCTGGGGGAAACTGTAGATTCAGAAAGTGCAGTAGAAAGACAGGAGACTTGTAGCAAGGCCAGATGGAAAAGACTAGAAAAAAGTATGATCAAGGTCGTACCCTCCATGGGTACTTGAGAAGAAAGGGCAATTAATTGTGCTGGTAGTGAGATCATGTCTCACTCCTCGCGACTTGGGCTATCTAAGAGCTAATGTGACAGATGACATTTCAAAGAGAGCAGGGACAGAAGTTTCTGGATAAATGTCCTAGGACAGGTACATTAGTGAACAACATTAATTCATATTTGAATTGCCCAATTGAACTGAAATGTCAATATTGGATGGTCAGGGGAGTCTGGTGAATCTTCTAGTCTGTCTCACCTTACAGAAATTGAGGTTCTGAATAGGTTCTGTCAGTTTAAGATATTCTCTCCAACTCCACTAGGATGATTTTTTTTTTTTTTTTTTTTTTTTTACAAACTGTATCTGAAAACTTCTGGTTCCAACACTTTAATACAAAAAATATAAAGCTCTTTATACTGCTCAGTAGAGACCCAACAACACAATGAGAGCATGCACTCAATCCACCATTTAGTCTTCCAGCATCTCTCGAGGACCTATAGGATAGGGGATTTCCATATGCAGGGCTCTGTCCTCGTGGACATGACTGTAGCCATGTGTATGAGGGGGCAGCATACAAACTGACACATACTGTCACTAAGTGATAAATATTCTTGGGAGGAATAAGAGGAAGGAGGAAACAGTGGATGTGTGCTGTTTAAACAGATTGATCAGGGAAAATTTCTGAAGAGATTTTCAGAAAAATTACCTCTGAAGAGGTCATTTTTGAGCATACCCCTGGTGACATGACTGTTAAGTCGGGGTAGAGATAAACATTCCAGGCTGAAGAAGCATGAGCGAAGGCTAGGAGAGCACAGGAACAGAAGGAAGGCTAGTGGGACAGAGAGAGCCAGCCAGTGAGGGGGAGGAAGGGCATAGGACAAAGGGCTATACCCTTGTAAACGAAGATAAGAACTTTGAACTAATTAATTAATTATCTTTTTGTGGTACTAAGGACCAACCTGGGATTCTGCATGTGCTGGGCACACATGCTACTATTGATTGAGACTACTAGCTGTAGGACTTGGTATTAAATGTCAGTTATTATTATAAAGCCACTTTTATTCTCAAGAATTGCTTCTAATAACCGCTCTCCTTTATTTATCTATTTTATGGAACCCTTAGAGTTGTATATATTTATGGTGTATAGCTTGATGTTTTGATACATGTATATGTTGGATATGAGAGAAATCAAGGAAGTCAGTACATTCATCATCACAAGCATTTATTATTTATTTGTGACGAGACCATTTGAAATCTTCTAGCCATTTTGAAATATGCACTGTCTTATGATCTGTTGTGAAATAAAACATCAGAATTTATTTCTTCTTGTATAACTGCACCTGTTAACTTTCCCGTACTTCCCTCCTTCCTCACCTGCCCTTGTCTTTCAACTCTTCCTCTTTTCCCTCATTCTCTCTTTTCTCATCATGTCTGCTCAAGTTCTGGTAACCTTTAGTCTCTCCACCTTGAAAACACTGCTCACCTCTCTACTTCTGTGAGCATAACACTTTTTGGTGTGTGTGTGTGTGTGTGTGTGTGCGTGCGTGCGTGCGTGCGTGCGTGCGTGCGTGCGCGTGTGTGTGTGTGTGTGTGTGTATGTGTATGTTTGTGTGTGTGTGTGTGTACTTTGAGGTCTAATCAGGCTTTGTGTATTCTAGAAAAGGGTCTTAAAAACCACGATCTGGGACCAGAAACTTGTGGTTATGGTTCTTTTGTGTTCAACATTGCTTCATTTTTCAAACAAAAAGATATATTGAATGTCCCTGATTTGTTCAGCAAATGAGTAAAAACACTGTTCTGGGAGTTGGGTATTAAACGTTGTTCTTTGAAATACTCAGGATTTAATAGGCCAATGACAGGTCTCAAAATGCTTAAGAAGGTGGGAATGGCACTTGAGAGGGCCACCCAACACTTCCAGAGAGAAACCTATATCTCAAAGGCCCAAAGGTGGCGGAAGTCCCTTCATCTGAATCCCAGAGCATCTGGGAAGGGATCAGACTGAGGGAAGAAAGGGCCGGAAGTGACTTCGCTTGCATCCCAGAACATCCAGGAAGAGGTCAGACGGAGGGAAGAAAGGGCCGGAAGTGATGTCTGTAGGGGTGGGGCCAGTCTGGCTGTCACGTGAGATCAGTAAGTGTGCACCAGGGTGGATTTCATCAATCTCACTGAGCGGTTTCAGACTGAGTGAGTATGTGTGGTCAGAGAATCTGAGGACAGGGCAGATGACCTGACTGGCCAGAAGGGAAATTTTGGAAATTCTGGTCTCATGTTTTGCTTTCACATGAGATTTCCTGTGTTGCACAGGCTGTACCCAAGCCATCCTCTTGCCTCAGCCTCCTAAATTCTGGAATTACAGCCATACCATTCAGCAGGGCTTGGAAATTGTTGCCGACCCCCAATTTAAGGTTTCCTAGGCACCTTATGTTGCTAACTTAAAGATCTCTATTTATTCTCACTGAGCTGGAGCTGGGTACTGAAATCTGTGAGTTATTTGCGTGGTGGTGGTGGTGGTGGTGGTGGTGGTGGTGGTGGTGGTGGTGGTGGTGGTGGTGGTGAAGAACCTCCAAAGTAATCCTTGCTTAGAGTACCGTCTTCCTTAGTCATGCTGTGAGCAGGATTTCTCATAATTTGAACCTCCACACTGCTCAGAGTCCCCAAGAGTGCCCCAAGGCACGAGCCAGAGCCTCTGTGACAACCTTGAGAAAATAGTTTGTCGGGCCGTGCTTGTGAAGGTCAGCCTTGAGGAATCTAAGATAAGCCCTGTTTTGGGTGTGATCCCTAAGGCGGGGTGTTTTTCTCTTTCCTCACGAACCAGAGGCCTTCAGTTTTCCTTGTGGCCTCAGGAAGCTGCGTGTCTCGGGGACTCTGGCAGCCCGGAGAAAGGAATCAAGTTGGTAAATTCCACCCTTAAGCAGGGCTTAAGGATCTGCCCCCGGACTGATTCTCCAGCTTCCCGCTTAGGAAAAAGTGACTGTTAGATCTGTAGTGAGGGTGCCTGGGGACACTGATACTGGTAACATTTGCCCAAAGCTCTACCTTAGCCAGGAGTCAGAATGTAAGTTCAACCGCGACAGCTGCTGGGTCTTAGCGCTGGAATGTTGATCCCCACTGAAAAGCTTGCTTGAAAGGCAACAGCTTTTAGCAGCTGTGCTAATGGTCTCATCCATCAAATGGCTCTCCCCTCCCCTCCCCTCAGACTTCTGTTGTCAGCTATGCCCCTTTCTTTGATGAGAAGTGGATATAAAATCTTAAGAGGCAGGTTATTTTTGTTTATTTTAATAATATGAGCCTTGGAAAAAATTCCAAAGTAATACACACTTGGAAAAGTAGGATCAAGCATGCTGAAGGAAAATTTTATTAATTTTTTTTATTACGTTGGGAAGTTAGCTCAGTATAGTGCTTGCTGTGAGCCAGAGGATCTGAGTTGTGTTCCCTAAATCCACGTGAAAAATCTGGGTGTGCTGGCACCAGTTCTGGGGTGGTAGAAAGAGGATTCCCTGGGCATCCTCTCTACTAGTCAGGGAGCTCCAAGCCAGGGAGAGATGCTTTCTCCAAAAATAAGACCGACGGCTCCTCACACGCACTTTTACTACACAAAAATTTACTAATTAAAAAATAGAAATTTTAATTTAAAAATTGACAAGAGTATGTGTTTGATCAAGAACAATGCATTTTGAAGTATATGCATATATGTTTGACATATGCATTCATTAGGGTTATTATTATTGTTTATGAATCACCATAACCAAAGCAACTAGGAGAGGAAAGGGTGTCAGCATTGTGGGGCCTAGAAGGAATGCTAACAAAGGGGTCATTTGGTTTCCATATCCTAAATCACAGTCCATTGAGGGAGACCAAGACAGGAACTCAAACTGGCAGGGACCTGAAGGCAGGAGCTGATGCAGAGGCTGTGGAGGGGTGCTGCTTCCCAGCTTGCTCCCCACGGCTTGCTCAGCCTCCTTTCTTATAGCACCCAGGACCACCAGCCCACAATGGGCTGGATCCTTCCATATTAGTCACTAATTAAGAAAATGCCAGATCTTATGGATTTCCTCAATTGAGGCTTCCCGTCTCTGATGACTCTAGCCTGGGTCAAGTTGACTTAAAAGCCAGCCAGCATACACATATATACATGTATAA
This sequence comes from Apodemus agrarius, assembly GCA_964023405.1. NCBI lineage: Eukaryota > Metazoa > Chordata > Mammalia > Rodentia > Muridae > Apodemus > Apodemus agrarius. The sequence goes on along the minus strand of OZ030015.1, from coordinate 52,128,306 downwards.
GCATACACATATATACATGTATAAGCAGGAACAAAAGCAGGGACCACAGAGGAACACTGTGGACTGGTTGCTTGCTCTCCATGTTTAGCTCAGCTTGCTGTTTTACACAACACCGACCTGCCTGTCTAGGAATGGCACCTCCTGCAGCGGGATGGGCCTTTCCATATCAATCATTAATCAAGAAACACAGACTTGCCTACAGGCCAATATCTGGAGGTCTTTCTCAGTTGAGATTGCTCTTCCCAGATGACTAGCTTTCGTCAAGTTGACAAAAATCTAACCTTCACACTGTATGTTAAGTCTATTCAGTTTATTTCCCTTGTTTGGCTTTAATTTTTATCTTTTGACTAAAAGTTGCCCTGAAGTCTCCTAAAATTTTAGTGGTCTTACCTTGATTTCAATGCTGTTATGGGTTTTCCCCATGTTTGCATGCACCCTGAACACTGAAATTAGGATATGGATTTGCAAACATGGTTCTATATTTTGCTTTTTGACATGTTTTGAACCTTTCTTGTGGTAGTAATCACAGGTGCCTCACAAACATATAATAGTCATACTTTTAAGAGTTTAATTTACATTAGTGTGAAAGCAATAGTTTAAAATGTACATTGCATTTTGATCTTTTCCTGGAGTGCTGTGTGGAACATTGGCCACTCATGACCTCTGAACATCCCAGAAATCTCATTGGGAAATAAATACTCAGTAATCTTAAGTTCTTCATAAGGTTTCACTTAGCAATATTTCCAGCTGGTGATAGGGTTTCCTGAGACGTAATCTAATTGTAAGCTGAGGAAAATCTGTATAGTATCATCTACAGTTGCTAGGGAACATGCGTGTACATGAAGGAGATGTGTATACTAAAAACTACAGGATGGTATTGAGAAAATCAGAGCTCTAAATAAATAGAGACACGGGCAGTGGACACAGATTGGGAGATGGAACATAGTTAATGAGTTTTGTTACAATTCCTACAAAAAATTCCCTTGCTTTTACATTCAGTGGACATTATTCTGTTAAGAGTTTTCCCAAGGTGTTATATAATTGTAGCATTTCCCTAATGAAACATTTATTTATTTTTTATTTATCAATCTATTTTTTTTCATGTTTTTTTTTAAAGATTTATTTATTACATGTAGGCACACTGTAGCTGTCTTCAGATACACCAGAAGGGGGCATCAGATTTCATTATAGATGGTTGTGAGCCACCATGTGGTTGCTGGGCTTTGAACTCAGGACTTTCAGAAGAGCAGTCACTGCTCTTAACTGCTGAGCCATCTCACCAGCCCCCAATCTATTTTTTAAAATCACTATATTGTCATGAGTTCCCAAATAAAAATATCTTAATAGAGGCACCCAAAAAAGCACTTGCCCAGTCTCAAGCATGTACATCTCAGTGACATCTGTATGGTTCTGACAGTCATTCTGACAGGACAGAGTGTGGGTTCTACACCTTCACTCTCAGTTATATTTTTGTGGTCTTATCTGCCACAAGAAAAAGAAAAAACTATGACAGCAATGAAACCAGAAGACCAAGTAACATATTTTTCTTTCAGAACTGGGGTCTGTTTGCATTTTATCCTTCCTCAACACCTAACAGTACCCTTTCTTGGGGGATAACTTATTTTATTTTTAATTTGCCACCCGTGCTTGTCAGCACTCAGAGGACAACCTGCAGGAGTCTGTTTTCTTCTATCATGTCGATCTGGGGAATTGATCTTAGGTTATCAGGTTTACCGGTGAGTATCTACTCCACAGCACTATCTTGCTGGTCCTTACACTTTTCCGAGTAACTTGAGACTTCTACACCTGAAACCATCATCTCCACTAAGATAATGAGCATGTAGAGAATCCCTAAGTTTTCCTTTTTCTCTTTTGTAATCTGATAGTGTGTCTGGACACCCCGTAGCCCCACCTCTGCATCGATCGGTAACCATTGGTCTCTGCTAATGTGGTTTTGGGGAAACTGTATTTATGACGTGAACATACGCATATGAACCAAGTCATGCTTTGGGTGGTACGGTTCCTTTCAGTCAGCACGAACGTCTGGAGCTTCGACCTTGTGTTTTCACGTTTTCCTTCACTGTGGGAAACGATTCACTGTGTGTGTAGAAATATTTAGCCCCTTCCTGGGGGTTCTACCCTGTCTTCGACCCTTTAGTTTCTGGATAAAAGACACACACAGCCTTCATATTTACAATAAGCCTTAAATAGCACATGAGCTGGGGGAATTCCTACCCTCCATGCTATTAGAATCTACTTACCTAATGATAACCCTGAATTATTGCTTCCTGTTTACTAGGTTTCACCTGGGCTGCTCCTAACTCCCAATTGTCCAGCCCTCAGGGCTATGTTTTTGTGACTCACCTAACCCAGTGGTGGCTTCTTCCTCCTCCTGCACCTCCTCCCCCTTGTGGTCCTCCTCTGACCCCCCCAACAAAGCCAAAAACCCACCACCCACCACCACCTGCTCAGCTATTGGCTGTTGGCATCTTTATTTACCAATCAGAAACAACCTGGGGGCAGAGTCACTTAGCAGCTTAGGAGCAGACTCTCTCCTCTCTGGGGCAGCCAGTCTTGGTTGTCCCAATATTAGCATTAGAATACAAGCAGCATCAGGCTAACCCACTACAGGCAATACTGTAGTTTGTTTACCTGTTTACCCGGTGATGAACATCTGGATTCTCTCCTACTATGAGACTTTACTACTTACGCTGCAAACATGTCTGTGCAAGTGTTCATGTGGCTGGTGCTTCCATCTCTCTGGAGAAAGCAACCAGCAGTAGAATGGCTGCACTGTAAGGATTATTTCCTAACTTAAAAAAAATAAACCTGTCCAACTGCTGTGTCACTTCCCACTGACTGACAGGTATGATAGATAGGTCCAACCCCAGCCTCTGGACCACACTTCCTGTCATGTAACACCTGTGTGGTGAGCTTTCCCCTGTGCTTTGTTCTTTTCCTTGGGCCCATGCTGATGAATTATTTCCAGCACCTATTTGCATGTCTGTGTTAAACACTGTCGTAGCATGTGGCTTGTCTTCTCATTCTCTTTGACAGTGGCTTGGCGTTTTGATGTCCAGTTAATATATATTTTTTTCGTTTGTGGCTCATGCTCTTCGTCATTGTTATGATTATGATTTTTATTTCCTCTTTGATCCGAAGTTGTACTTGACAAAATGTTCGGTAATTTTTTCTCTGTTTCCTTTCTTTTCTTTTATTTTGTTTTTATTTTACGCATATTAGTGTTTTGCCTGCATGTATGTCTGTGTGAGGGTCTCAGATCTTGGAGTTCCAGACAGTTGTGACCTACAATGTGGGTGCTGGGATATGAACCCAGGTCCTCAGGAAGAACAGCGAGAGCCATCTCTGCAACCCTATCTTTTTATTTTAAGCTTTTACTCTCACTGTAAACATACCCGAGACTGTAGCCTGTACCTTTTATATTGTGAAAATTGAGGTTGCTGGGGTGGGGGGGGGGAGAAGATGCTAGAAGGTGGAAGGAGGGGTGCGTGACAGGTAAGCTTTCTCTAGATTGCAGCTTTGCTCTACCGCGCCGCACGGTTGCATTCCGCTGGCCCTCCCCTTCCCTTGTCACTCTTCACAGTTCATTTTCAGAATCAGCTTTTTAATTATCTCCCAATGTTCTTTCTCTGGTTTAATCCATTGCCGTATAAAAATCTTACATTTCATGGGGGCTCCTCACTGCTCTCCAGGTGTCTGCCCGTGGTCCCTCCAGGTTGTTTTTTTTTTTTTTTCAATACACCAGACAAAAAGATTCCTTTAAAATACATGCTAATATCTCTATACTACTTAGAACCTTCTCAGGCTTTCCCGGTGGGCTCTGTGCTGAAGGAAGGCACTGAGTGCCTCTGGGGCTGTTGCACCATCAGCCCCTGGTTCCCCTCCTGTTCTGTCTTTCATTCTCCTGCAGCCACAGCCAGGCTAACTTCCTCACACCCAGAACGGCTAAAGCTCCCCAGCTTCAGTCTTGACATTTTCTGTCTTGAAGTGCTCAGTCCTCAAATACTTGGTCTGGTTTGCTCTCTTGCTTCCTTCGGGTCTCTGCTGGAATGTGTTTGCATTAGGGAGACTTTCTGTGACCACTCTCAATAAAAATGCAACTGTGTCCGTCAACCTCTGGTTTTCCTAGTTGCACAGATTCGTCAGACTGCATGGCTGCTCATGTGTTGGTCACCTTTCTCTCCTGGTAGAGGGTAGAATCTCTGAGGGCTGTTCATTCTCTATAATAACCCCAGAACTTAGAACAGTGCCTGGCAGTAAATGGACGGTGTCTAGAGTCACTAAACGAGTGAGTCTTTCTGGAGAGTCACCCTCAAAACAGACACTTTCACAGCTGTATACTCAGAGAGGAATTTCCTTAGTAATTTGTAGCAATCCAGACATATTTATTAAAAGAGGATCTAGCCAAGCTTGACCCTGCATACCTGTATTCCCAGCACTCCCAGCACAGAGGCTCTTAAGTTCAAATCCAGCCTGGAAAACATAAAATGACCCTATTTCAAACCAAAAGCCCTATCGGACCATACTGTGTGGGAGGGAACTTGAGAGTTGAGGTGTTGAATGTTCTTGTGTTAATTTGTGTGACAACAATGGGAGTTGCCTGGGAAGGGGAACCTCAGCTGAGGAATGGCCCCATCTGATTAGCTTGAGGGCATCTCTGTGAGTGACTCTGGGATGTTTAAGATCACACAGGTGGTCCTGGGATATTTAAGAAATTAGATAGAGTAAGTCACGGACAGCAAGCTGGTAAGCAGGCTTCCTCCATGGTCTCTGCTTCAGTTCCTGCATCCCTGCCCTTGAGCTCCTGCCCTGGCTTCTCTCACTGGTGAACTGTAAACCGTAAGCCAAACAAACCCTTTCCTCCCACAAGTTGTCAGTGTTTTATTGGAGCTACAGAAAGTGAATTAAGATAACTCTACATAAACATATATGACTATTTAAAAAAAAAAAGAGTTAGATGAGAACTGGCTTTGCCAGCAAACAATTTTGCAAAAAACACAGGGAGCCTGGTTTAATTTATCAATGCCTTGTAGTTTTTAATTCAGTCGGCAGTAGGAGAAAAGTCAACACAGAGAGGCAAGTGACCCAGGAAGCGACCCAAAGCAGCACATTTTGTGCTTTCTTTCAGCCACCTGGCAGCCTCCGCATTTACTCTGATGCATTTACTCTGCACTGATTTTGGTGTGAACCTCGCGGCTCTTCACTCGCAGCTTGTTGACCTGGGACTCTGCAATGTCCGCCCGCTCCTCCGCCTCCTCCAGCTCGTGCTGCAGCTTGCGGAACTTGGCCAGGTTCACATTGGATTGTTCCTCCTGAGGACAGACAAGAGTTGTGGCAGTTTGTTACCAGGTCAGATTATTCTACAATTGTATTTCCTTCTCAAGTACTGCTGGTCATGTCTGACCTCCAATCTCAACCCAATTTGTAACTCTAGTGACAATTTTGCCTTGAAGGAAGGAAAGAAGAAATTGTTTTCAAATGGAAGAGACCAGCCTTTGGTCAAACCTTCTTACCACCTCCCTGCTTTTTTCAAAATTCATTTTATGTGTGCAGGTGTTTAGTCTGTGTATACATACATACACACACATATATGTATATATGGATATGTTTATGCAACATATTCAGGCAGTGTCAAAGGCCAGAAGTGGACCTTGGAGGTCCTCTAAGCAGACACTCCTTTCCCTTGGAAATGTACTTGCAGATGATTGTGAGCCACCATGTGGTTGCTGGGAATTGAACCTGTCCTCTCCGGAAGAGCAGCCAGTGCTTTTAACCACTGAGCCGTCTCTCTGTCTCCTTGCTTACTCTTTTGATGTGTCTCTTGCGTGAAGAGGAAGAAGAACCCCAGGTGCCCCCAGAGACCTCAGTAAGCAAACGTTTCCACTGAAATAGCTTGGAAATGCCACTAACTATTGTTTCCCTATGTGTTTTAGGACTAATACAGAGAAGGGGAAAGGTGGGACTAAGACAGAAGTTGCCTGTTTTGTGTTCTGTCACTATTCGTGCCTTCCTTCCTTCCTATCACGTCTATCTACAAGAATGGGGGTGGGCAGGGCAGGGGAAAGGAGAGCTGGAGAACCTCCCAACATCATTTCTTTGTTGTTCCGTACTGCAGAACACAGGGCCTCTCACCACCCACTGTCCCTCCAGTATCCCTGCGTGTTCTACACATACAGAGAGGAAAGCCTTACCCACAGAGTGAATCAATAAGTCAACTGAGAAAAGAGCGCAGTCAATATTTGACTTTCAGGAACACATGATTTGTGAATGTTGAGGAGAGCGTTAGTGTTTCTGATGTGTGATTGTTGCTATCAATCAAGGCCAGGTATTCGGAGCTTTCTTTTCACCTGGTCCTTCCTGCCTAACAATATTTAAATATCTCCTCTTGAGTCCTACTCTCTGATTAGCACGGGGTGTACACTTATATTTGTAAGATCACAACCCTAGTGAAACACGTGAATGGCAGATTCTTACTGTGTGTCTTCTTTCCTCCCCATACATTAAAAAAAAAAAAAAAAACAAACAATAAAATAGCAAAACGAAGCAAAACCCATTCTCTCTCTTCAAGAGAGTTCTGCTTCTTTCTGCAAAGCCTCAGATACTCACAGCCTCCTCAGCTTGTCTCTTGTAGGACTTCACCTTCGCTTGCAGTTTGTCCACCAGGTCCTGGAGCCTGAGCACGTTCTTGCGGTCTTCCTCAGTCTGAAAGTTTGATTTAAAAAACGATACGCGTTCAATCCAAAGAAATACGTCTACCACCGGTGCTAAAGTCAGTCGCTGGAGTGCCAGACCCAAGCCGTGAAGGATGCCTATGCTTGTTAAATGTATATGATGTTCACCTTCTGCATTTTAAGAACTCTATACATCTCTAGTTTTTAGCCTCCTATTCTGGCAGAGGCCATACCGAGACTAACATCTAGCTTATTTTTCTTTAATGCCTATATTCATTTCTCTCTAATGCTACCTTCCCTCCCTTTCCTTCTTCCCTTTCTCTTCTCTTTCCCTTTCCTCCTTCTTTCTTCCATTCTTCCTCTTAGTGGGAATCCAGCTCATGTGGAATATGTACCTACCACTGACCTGCATGCCCCGTTCTGTGTTGTTTTGTAAAAGCTTCCCTAATCATCCTAGCTTGGTGTGTGCCTGGGATCAGCAACTCTGTCTTATCCTTTACATACATGGAGTTAATGTGTATCTTTTACATACATGGAGTTAGTGTGCCTGTCTGCATATGCCACCTAAGTAGTCATGGGGGTTTTCCTTTCCCTTTGGGCAAGATGCCTATACATCCTAGAAAGCTATTCCTCTTACCTGGTAGGTAAGTTCCTTTACTCTTCTTTCATGCTTCCTTAACCCTTTAACAGCCTCAGCATTACGTTTCTGTTCATTTTCAACCTCTCCTTCAAGTTCACGTACCTGTGACCAAGAAAGAAAGAAGTATCTCGAGTCAGTGTTGGGGGGGGGCGTTAACCTAGGGTCAGCTACAGGTATGAGCAGGGTGTTCCTGATCCCACAAGAAGAGTGCACCCCCTTGCCCTTCCCAGATTTAGGACCCCCCACCCTGCAGACACCCACCCTGGCCTCCAGTTTCTGGATCTGCTTCTTGCCGCCCTTCAGCGCCAGCTGCTCAGCCTCGTCCAGACGGTGCTGCAGGTCCTTCACTGTCTGCTCCAGGTTCTTCTTCATCCGCTCCAGGTGGGCGCTGGTGTCCTGCTCCTTCTTCAGCTCCTCCGCCATCATGGCGGCCTGAGAGGCAAATAAATCAAGGAAATAATGAGCCCTGGTGGTGGCAGGCAGCACAGGCGTGGGGAGGGTAATGTGTGCGGTGCTCACGTCAGTGATGGCTTTCTTAGCCTTCTCTTCGGCATTGCGTGACTCTTGAATCACTTCTTCCACTTCTCCCTGCAGCTGTGAAACATCGGTTTCCAACTTCTTCTTGGTGTTAATGAGGCTTGTGTTCTGTTAAAAAAAAAAAAAAAGGTGGGAGTTTATAACATTTTCAGGTTTCCCACTTGGGGTTTACAATTGTTCTATTTTAGTCTAACCCCAGAATGTACTAATGTGAAGTATTCTACTTGGCAGAAATTTGCATGGTTGGAACCTCCTTCCTCATATTCAGGGCCTTCCTGCCTATCTGACTTACACGGGAGGCCCTCTGAAGCTTTAAGAATGCCTGTATTGACAGAGTATGACAAAGCATGCCTGCCACCCCAGCAGTCCAGGGCCTAAGGCAGGCGGATCATGAATCTGGGGCCAGCCTGTGTGATGTGGGGAGATCCCATCTCGAGACAACAGCAACGAGTGCCCACTATTGGCAGTCATCTTGTATTTGTTCTTTTCATTTGTTTTCCTTAGAGTATTCTCTGCTTAAAAGGTTAAGAATAATGGGGTTTTTGGGTTTTTGTTTTCTTTTGTTTTAACATGTGTGAGGGTGCATGGCACAGAAAGTCTTTCCAAAAAAAAAAAAAAAAAAACCATGTGTGTACACGGCGGTATAGGGAGAGATAGAGAGGAAGGCTTGTCCTTTGTGTGTGTGTTGGGGCGGGGGAATTCTGGATTTGTATTATGAGAACTTTTTTTTTTTTTTTAATTTCAACACAGTGTTCTTGCAGAGAAGGAAAACTCCCTCGGCGTGTGTTGGAAATGCTGGAGTGTGGTCATTTTGGTGTCATGGAGATCTTACTAGGGACTGCTATGACATTTAATGCCTGGGCGAGAAGGGATGGTGCTGAGAGCCACTCGGGGCCATGCCACAGTGATCACGGCAGCTGAACTCTGATGTGCCCCTGAGAAGTGCTGCGTGACGTGTGTTCCCGTTTGGAGTCAAAGTTATGCTTGCCAGGGGTTGTTCTTCATGGTTTTATTACCCAAAGTCTACCTTTATGTCTAAATCTACAAAGCCCTCTTGGTAGAAAATCTAGAAAAGACAAACAGGAATGCACAATAAGATGACCCGGAACCCTCTCGTAGCTACAATGGTGGATGGGAGTCTGCACTCGGAGACCCCACACTCAGCAGAGCACCCGCAGTTGGCCCACCTGGGTGTGGAGGAGCTGCACGCGCTCACTGGCATCCAGCAGCTCCTGCTCTGCGATCTTCCTGCTCCTCTCTGTCTGCTCCAGCGTGGCCCGCAGCTCCTCGATCTCAGCCTGCAGCAGGTTGGCTCTGCGCTCCACGATCGCCAGCTGCTCCTTCAGGTCCTCCTGGCCCCGGAGGGCGTCGTCCAGGTGCAGCTGCGTGTCCTATCAGTTAAGAAATATTTTGACTATTCTGAAGAGGATCTGAACAGTTAGGGGACGAGCTGGAGGAGTGCACTGGTGTTAGGAACAGGGGATGACGTGCCTGTCATTTGTATGAGCTTAGGAATGATGGCGGCACTCGTTTAGAGTGGGAACAAATTGTCAAGGGACAGAGTCTTGTTCTGCCTCTGCCTTTAACTTATTATCTGTCACATGCCTGTCACCATCCTTTATCAATTATAGAGCATTTTTCTACACACTCGACATAGTGCTTGACACGTGCTACCTCGTTGGATCCTCACAGCATCCATGAGGCAGGAAACTTGTTTTTATTATATAGAAGAAGTAACAGGCCTGATGAGTTAACTAACTTCCTTAAAGTCAAAGTGACAAAACCAAGACCCAACCTCAGACCTGTTTTGTGTCAAGCCTGCGTATTCTCCATCTTGTGATTCACCTGTGTGACCTTCTACATATGATGTCTGTAAACTATTATTCTTTAAGCACATTGTGAACCACAATAAGCACCTTCCTAAAGTTGCTTTTCGCTGGGGTATTTCATCACAGCAGTGGGTTTAAGGAGCTAAAACCAGGCAGCTTCAGAAGTAATTGTGAGAACGTCTAAGAGGCGAATGCCCGTCTACCTTGAGGATGCCTTGCGTGTTCCTGTAGTTCCTCAAGCTCTCGGCAGCCAGGCGGTTGGCGTGGTTCAGCTGGATCTCCATCTCGTTGAGGTCTCCCTCCATCTTCTTCTTGACTCTCAGAGCATCGTTCCGGCTCCTGATCTCGGCGTCCAGCGTGCTCTGCATGGTCTCCACGACTCTAATGTGGTTCCGCTTCAGCTGGTCGATCTCCTCATCCTTCTCAGCAATCTTCCTGTCGATCTCAGACTTGACTTGGTTCAGCTCCAGCTGGATGCGCAGGATCTTCCCCTCCTCGTGCTCCAGAGATGCCTTAAGGACACAGTGATCAGACCTCACCGAGCAGAAGAGAGCTCAAGTGGTTGGAGTCTACTCTGAGTTTGTGAGGCACACTCTTATTGCTGTCATCTTGTTGAACTTTAAAGTTAATATAGTTGTCCTAAGAACCTATGTGGTGAATCAGTTTTTTCATTTGTTTATCCAGTCACAGATTATATAGGAAGTTCTGTCGTAAAGGTACTATGCACTATCTAAAGATTTATGACATACTAACAGAATTATCTTCTTGCATGTAGTATAAGCATACTATATATACATATTCATAAACTGCAGTCTTCATGTATGACATATTAATCTGGCATGGAAACTGTTAGCTTTAAAATAGTTTTTTCCCAATTATATAATGTGTACTCACTATACAATGTGAAGACCATGTATTAAAACAAGGTTCCCCATTGCCCCTCACAGAGAGACAGGAGACAACTATTTTAATGCGGTACAATTTTTCTGCTATTTTTAAGGCAGAGTGTCTTGCTTTGTGTCTCAGGATTGCCTTGAGCTCACTCATGGTTTGTCCATTTTCCTATTTCTACTTTTCTGTCTATTTTATCTAGTCAAAGCTTTGTATGCAAATATATGTCTTGCATTTTAAAAGCAAACATTTGTGTCTATCATAAATCTTTCCCCACATTAATCTTACTTTTTGGTCATCTTTTCATTTATTTATTTAATAAATAACTTAGACAGATGGACGGATGGACAGACAGATAGAACATGAAGGTCAGAGGAAAATCTGTGGGAGTTGCTTCTCTCCTTTTGTCTTGTGGGTTCTGAAGATTGGATAGAGGGTATAAGGATCAGTGGAAATTGCCTTAAACTACTGAGCCATTTTTCTGGACTTCTTTTGGTCTTCTAAGGTGTGATTTTGCTATAAAGCTCTGGCTGTCCTGGGTCTTACTATGTAGATCAAGTTGGCCTCAAATTTGAACTGATCCTCCTGCCTCTACCCCTAAGTGCTGGGATTTCGGTTATGTGGCCTTTCCTGGCCTATAACCACACTTCATTGTTATTTCGAATTCTACTGTTCTAGCTTGTCCTTTCTTTATTGGACGTATATGCCTCAATGTTTTACCTCTTTAGATTTTTTTTTGTGGTAAATCCTAAGAAACTGAAAGGATGGTTTCATTTGCATTTTTAACCTATTTTTATTTTATGTGCACACATGTCTGTGTGGATGTATGTCATGTCTCTGCAGGAGCTCTTGGAGGCCAGAAGAAGGAGCTAGAGTTGCAGGTAGTTGTGAGCCACCAGATGTGGGTACTGGGAACTGCACTCAGATCTTCTGGAAGAGCAGTACAAGCTCTTAACATATGAGACATCTCTCCAGCCTCCAGGACTGACAGTATGAAAGCTTTTGATAGGATCGTCTTCTTGCCCTGTGCACAAAGGTCCCAAACTTGAATTTAAATCTGCTGCATAATAATGTATTCAATTCATGATGCCGTTACTCAGCTTGATATTTTTGCTAATGTCTGTCTGCTGTTTTCCCGCCCCCCCCCCCCGCCCCCAGCATAGCAACAACATACCTCTGCTTCCTCTAAGGCAGCCTGGATCTCACACTTCTCTTGTTCCACTTGCTTCTTTATTTTCTCCAGCTCATGGATGTGCTTCCCTCCCTCTGCAATCTGCTCAGTCAGGTCAGAAATCTCCTCTGTGGAAGGAGAGACAAGGAGAAGTGGTTGAGATGATGGCAACATGGGAGGGTCCAGCCAGGCCTGAGCAGGGTCGCGAAGGTCGGGACTTACGCTGCAGATTCTTGTTCTCCCTCTTTAGTGTCTCGAGTTGATCCAGAGACTCCTCATAGGCGTTCTTCACCTTGAACAGCTCTGTGCTGAGAGAACGGGACTCCTTCTGGCAGGACTCAAGCTCAGCCTGAGTTTCCTCATACTTCTGTCTCCATTCTGACAGAACCTGGAAAGGCCATAGATTGTCAGGCGAGACAAGGAGGAGAAAGACTTAATAGAGTTTTCATAACGTTCAAGCAGGCTGGACCACCTTGTCGAAGTTTCTCTGCTTCTTGTCCAGGGCGGCACAGGCGGCGTTGGTCCTCTCCACATCCAGCATGAGGTCCTCCACCTCGTTCTGCAGCCGCTGCTTCGTCTTCTCCAGGGAAGCACACTTGGCGTTCACGGCTTCTACGTGCTCCTCGGCCGCCTGCAGACGCTGGGCCAGCTTCTTCCTGAAAAGTGAGCCAGACTGTCAAGACCCAGCCAAAGCCAAGAACGAAACAATAACTGGACAGTCCCTCTCGCCATCCTGCCCTAGGCTGGCGAGCCCATCGGCTTCTCGGCAGTGATCGAGATACTTCACTCTAGACTGACAAACTAGAACGATACAAAGTGTCAGATAGTTGGGCTCAGTGGAGTCTTTGGGGTGTTACTGTCAGTGCTAGGTGCCTTAATCTATCAATGGCTCCAGACTTACAGAACTTCTGTTTGGGAACGACTGTGAAAATCATCAGCTCAGACAACATTGTTGATTGGTTTATACATCCCTTCTTATGCCCATGTTTGTATCTCAGATTTTTCTGATTCCCTCCCACCCACCCAGAGAGAATAGTTAATTTGTTTAAATCATGTATGTTTGGACAGTCTAACTAGAGAACACAAATGTCAGATAAATCTGGACAATTCATGCATAAGCAATGTGGTCTATATTCTCTCTCTCTCTCTCTCTCTCTCTCTCTCTCTCTCTCTCTCTCTCTCTCTCTTTGGTTTTTTGAGACAGGATTTCTCTGTGTAATACTGACTGTCCTAGAACTCACTCTGTAGACCAGGCTGGCCTTGAACTCAGAAATTCACCTGCCTCTGCCTCCCAAGAGCTGGGATTAAAGGCGTGTGCCACCACTGCCCGGCTTGAGTGGTCTATATTCTTGCTTCATTCCTTTTGGCGTGCCAAGGCCACATCCTTCAGACACAAATGACCCCTTTAAACTTGAAACCCAGGAAGGTGTATTTGAAGGTGCCCTCTTTCTACCAAGACTAAAGCTTTATTTTATTTACACAAATCCTACACATTTTGTATAGTATAGGGAACTCAATGGTGACTTTTATGAGGGACGTTTGGTCTACTCTGAGCTTAAGAAGATGAGCTCTGTAATCAGAACCTCTGGCTCCAACACTGGCTCTAAATAAGTCTCTGCCCTCAGGTTAGAAGGTTAACTTCTTTTAGTCTCAGTTCTTTCATCTATAAAAGGAAAAAAATGTGACATAATATTGCTATGATGCTAAATGAGCCTGTGGGTGTATAACACTTGGCACAGGGTCAGAGCAGACTAGAAAAGGCAGGACTCTCCTTCCCTTAAGCTCCTGAATCGACATCTACATGGCTAAAAGGACCTGCACTCAATAAACCTCAGCTACTGACGTTTTCATGTCACTAGCAGCAAGACCACCATGGCTTCTTGTGGAACTTGCTGCATTAGGGAGCACGGAGACCATATCTTTGTTCTCTTAAGTTCGCATCCCATACTTGGCCTCCTCCAGCTCCTCGGTGCGCTGGATGGCGTCCGTCTCATATTTGGTCCTCCACTGGGCCACCTCACTGTTGGCCTTGGACATGGCCCTCTGCAACTCGGCTTTGCCTTCCTGCTCCTCCTCGTACTGTTCCCGCAGCAGGTCACAGTCGTGGCGGGAGGACTGCAGGGCGTGGGCCAGCGCGTTCTTGGCCTGCAGAAATGATAGTCCGGTGATTTCAGTTCGTGTATCCTGCAATGCTTAGCTCACACACCTCTTGTAGCTATCACATTCTCAGGTTTGGTTTGTTGAGATCTCTGGTAACACTCACCTTGGTTTCTTCCTCGAGCTGACGCTTCAGCTCCTCAATCTGCTGGGTAAATGCCTGCTTGCTTCTCGACAGCTGAGAGACTAAAGCATCTTTCTCGTCCAGCTTTCTGGAGTACTCGCCTAAGAACGGCAGAAGCGGAGAACTCGGGGGTTAACAATAAGCTGTGTGCACATGTATATGTTTTTATTCATTTCTAAACGTTGTTATAGACACGGACAGTAACAAGACAAAAAAAAAAGGAAAAAGTGTGTCTTGACAAGCAGGGGTGCAGCAGGAACATAACACACTTCTCTACTTAATTTTGCTTCCCCGCGCCTTTGTGGCCTGCTCTGAAAAGTTCTGATAGTTTGTTGATTTCCCTCTTAAAGGAGTATTACTGCACAGTAAGAGCCGCTTTGTGCGTGGCAGGGTGTGGGGAGCCAGAGAAGGAGTCTGTACCTGCTTCCGTCTGCAGACGCCCCCTCTGTGCGGTCAGCTCATTGATGAGCCGCTGCTGCTCCTCCTCCTTGCTCTTCAGCTCGCTCACCTGGTCCTCCAGAGTGCGGCACATCTTCTCGAGGTTTCCCTAAGGATCACAGGGCAAGGGAGAATTGGGAAAAAGCCAAGAAAAGGAAAGGAAAGGAAAGGAAAGGAAAGGGAAGGGAAGGGAAGGGAAGGGAAGGGAAGGAAAGGAAAGGAAAGGAAAGGAAAGGAAAGGAAAGGAAAGGAAAGGAAAGGAAAGGAAAGGAAAGGAAGAAAGAAAAATTGAACTCCCAATTTTTAAAGTAATTGAGGTCTTTTAATATTAAAAGAATAAGATATGTTTTTAAAAGATGTGAGATGTGAGTAGAAAGTTGGTGTTTGGCATATCCCGGAGCTTAACAAACATGTTATATTCATTATTGGAAAAAAGGCACATATCCCAGTGATGTCGACACTTAAGTGGATTTCGAAGTCATACTAGTTGGTTACTTTAGAATTTTAGAAAATTTAGAAAATGAAATTATGGGAATATATTAGGATGGTAAATATTTGAATAATGCTATAAAATGCCTGCAAACCATCTTTGATGCCAAGAACAGTGGATGCTGTTGCAGTGTCAGGTACCTTGGCTTTGGCGATGGCCTCTGCATTACTGCTAAGGTCATCGATCTCCATCTTCAGCTCGCTCTTCTCCTTCTCCAGCTTCTGCTTCACCCGCTGCAGGTTGTCGATCTGCTCCCCGAGCTCCGCCATACTGTCCGCGTGCTTCTTCCGAAGTGCAGCTGATGTGGCTTCGTTCTGCAGCGTGGCCTCCTCCAGGTCCCTGCGAAGTTTCTGGAACTCGGCCTCCCTCTTCTTGTTCATCTCGATCTGGGCTGAAGTGGCCCCGCCAGCTTCTTCCAGCCTCTCACTGATCTCCTCCAGTTCCCGGGAGAGGTCAGAGCGCTGCTTCTCTGCTTTGGCCCTGGAGGCCCGCTCTGCCTCGATTTCCTCCTCCAGCTCCTCGATGCGGGCCTGGAAATCAAACACGTACATTAACACATCTCAGTGCTAGTATTTTTTGGTGTGTAGAAAAAAATAAAAGGCAAGGGACTAGTAGTCCATGCCTTCTATCACAGAACTCAGGATGCTGAGACAGGGGGACTGTGAGTGTGAGGTCAACCTGAGCTACATAGTGTAGATCTGTTGCAAAACACCAAAATGAATGAATGAAAAGAAAGAAAGAAAGATGTGAGAAGATTCACCTGCAACTCTTTGATCTTCTTCTGCAGCTGGATTTCCACGGCTTGCTCATCTTCTATTTTGCTTATCAGATTGCTGATTTCAAACTCCTTCCTTTAGACAGAATAGCAGACCCATTAATATGCAAATTATTTGAAAAATGGCAGCATACAGAATTCTTTTTGGAGCCCCTACTTTTTAAGTCTCTCATCAAGCTGCTGTTTGTCATTTTCTATGTCCATTGTGGACTCCTGGGCCAGTTTCAGGTCCCCCTCCAGTTTCCTCTTGGCTCTTTCTAGATCCATCCTCAGCTTCTTTTCTTGCTCTAGCGATCCTTCAAGCTAATGGGGAAGAGAGACCTGTTAAAATCGAAAGGCACTTAAAGAAATATGTCAGAAGGGCATTTGAAACGTGCTTACATCATCCACTTGCTGTTCGAGCTTGGTTTTGGCTTTGGTCAGGGTGTTGACTTTGTCCTCCTCTGCCTGCAGGTCATCCAGGGTCTGCTGGTGGGCCTCCTGGAGGGCCTTCTTCTCCTTGGTCAGCTTGGCGATGGTCTCGTCCAGGCCTGCCATCTCCTCCGTGAGGTTTTTCACCTTAGGAGGCAAGCGTGCTTTGCATTAAATGTTGGGTCTTAATAGTTTGGGTTTTATGTTTTGCTTCTTAATTAAAATGAGTCATAAGCTTCCCATGTTCACATCTCACACCTTGTTCTCTGTGGCGTGTTTCTCCTTCTCGACCTTGGCCAGTGTCAGCTCCAGGTCATCGATGTCCTTCTTCAGCTCTGAGCACTCGTCCTCCAGCTTCCTCTTCTTGGCCGTGAGCTCAGCGTTGATCTCCTCCTCATCCTCGGCTCTCTCTGTCACCTCTTTGATTTTGGCTTCCAGCTGAATTTTGTTTTTGATCAATTGTTCACACCTTTCCTCAGCATCGGCCAAGCTGTCTGCTTCCTGTGGATTCATTAAGACACGTAGACAGTCTGTTACTTGTTTTGAAACTTGCTTTTTATGGGGGGGGGGAGAACAAACTATCTAGTGTTCATCTGAATTGTTTGAATTTTTCAGCACGAACATAAGTTCACCTCGAATTGAGTATTAGATTTGATGTAGAGATGTGCAACTAATTAGAAAATGAGACCAGATGTTTAGAAGCAAAAGAATCTACACAATGATTGGGCTGGAGAAGGTGGTGACTGTAGAATTGTGTGTAGCAAAGAGAAAGATTTGAAGGCAGGGCAGTAAGAAGCCTGGATTCTTGTCTCCAAAGATCCAGAGGTGTTGTCTAGGGCAAGTTGCTCCCCACCCCACCCCCAGTCTCAGTTTTTCTTATGTAAATAAGAAGGATCGCTATTTAGTTGTTATAGTCAAAGATGTTGATTTAGTGACATCGATTAGTTTTGATTTCAATCATTTTATCAATACTAATTGTCAAATAGGATTTAAAAAAAGAAAAGTAAATGATAAATGAAATACATTTCCACACATGCTTGAAGTTTCCATTTCTGTTTTAAAAAATTGTTTATTATCCTCAAAGTGAATTTCAGAATATATAAGAACAAGGGACTCTGAGAAATGCTGCTATCTAAAAAATTTATAAGTAGCTAATTAAAGGAATCAAAAATTCAGCCACTAACTTACTAGATGCCTCTGCCCTGGGGATTTCTCTAGCTTCTCGGTGTGTGTTTTAAGTGTTTAAACTGGATTCGGCTGAGGACTTCTTGGGTACTTGATCTTATCTTTAATAGTGATACACTAGGTGCATATTCACTCTGACCAACCATGGAAAGAGACGGAGAGGATCTAGTTTCAAGCATTTGGAAAACGATCCTTCCCACAATTTCTTCCTACCACTGTTGGGTTTGTTGACCCAAGAAATGGGCAGTTATGTCTGACTGAAATGCTCTTTCTGGATTCATTCCCCTCCTTGACTACAGCCTCTTCCTGGACTCAGGAAGGGTGACCTTGAGAGGCTTATTCATGGATGGAAGAGTTGGGGAGGGTGCTATGCACTGCCTTCCGGAGTAAGGCTCAGCTCATGTAATCGCATCGTGTATACTCATTGAGTTAAATCTCAAGGAATGAGGAAAAGAAGGATGGTTATTCTAACTTTTTTAAAGACAGGGTCTTTCTGCATAACCCTGGCTGTCTTGGAACTTACTATGTAGACCCTCTGACCTTGAGCTCACAGAGAATGTGCCTGCCTCTGACACTCGAGTACTGAATACCTTGTCTTATAAGCCAGTCTTAAGCGCTCAGACTTTCTGAATAGAATCTTCCTTGTAGATTTTATTGTTATTTATTTGTTTGTTTATTTGTTTGTTATTGTTGCTTTGTTTTCTTGCATTTTGCTGAGACCTGAACCCAGAATTTTTAGCAGATGGGAAAGTGCTGTACTGCACCCCCCTTTTTTTAACTCTTTATTTTGAGAAAAAAATCTCACTCCACTGCTAAGGCTGAAATTGGCTTTGGACTTGTTTCATAGCCTGGGTGGGCCCGTGGGAGCCTCCTGGCTCAGCCTTTGAAATAGCTGGTGTTAAAGCCCCTGTACTAGTAGATTTAGCCCAGAACTCTATTTTTAAGGCTGGGATAATGAAGCCAAGTCAAAGAGATAAAATATTTGAGTAAGGTTTGGGAATGTAGCTTTAAACTACTTGCTTCAAAGTTGTGAATCCTCCCTTTGCCCTGTGTAATGTAGAAGTAACTGTTGCTCTCCTCCTCAACACACTATTGGAAGGAAATTAAACTACTAACAAAATAGATCTGCTCCCCTCAAAAGATTTTTTTTTTCCTCAAGAAAAGTCCCATGTTTTAAAAGACAGTCTCTGAAAGCCCAGGAAGCAGCCCCCTGTAGCACGGTGCTATGACATGGTCAGAATAGAGCACTCACAGATTGAACCTGGAGTTGCAGGTCATTTTTCTCTTTGAGAAGAGTGACCATTTTTTCCTCCAGCTCCTTCCTCTTTGCCTCGGACTTGGCCAGCTCATCTTTGGTTTTCTGGAACTCC
The DNA here is from genome assembly GCA_964023405.1 of Apodemus agrarius. Classification (NCBI taxonomy): domain Eukaryota; kingdom Metazoa; phylum Chordata; class Mammalia; order Rodentia; family Muridae; genus Apodemus; species Apodemus agrarius. The sequence goes on along the minus strand of OZ030015.1, from coordinate 52,109,596 downwards.
TCCTTCATGTTGGCCATCTCCTTCTCGGTCTCCGCGCTCTTCAGCAGGGGCTTGATCTTGAAGAAGAGTTTCATCCAGGGCCAGTGCTTGACGTTCATGAAGGCTCGGATGTTATACTGGATGCAGAAGATGGATTCTCTGGAATGTGGGGAAAGATGGTGTAATCACTCCGCCTGCAGCAGTGGGATTGACATTCATTGCAGACACCATGGCTGTCCTGTACTGATGCATGTTCATCCTGACAATCAGAGCTAGAGCCTATTGTCCTCAGTATTGCTGCTCTGCTAATATGGAGCAATCGAGTGTTCCCAGTTCCTGCCAAGCTGGCAAAGATGGGCTGAGTATGGAAGGCACAGATTATACCGTCTGGGCAACCCCTGCCCTAGCAAGAACAGACACTTATGGTAGGAGTGTCTGGGAGAACATGGCCACTGGGATCAGATTGTGCTGTCCTGCTGTTGCCACACAGCCGTGAGCTTCAAGGTGAGGGGCCATAGGCTGAAGAATTCACCTCACCTCAGCCCAGCTACCCTTTCCTTCGAACTATCCCTGTTTTGGTCACCGCTGAATTAGCCACCCTTCTCTTGTTGGTGCCTTCGGGTAATAGACAGGCTTTTCTAAATTCTCTGAGTGGCTGAGTCTTGTCAGCGCAATAAGTTCCTTAACATTTGGAGACATTTTTAGCAACAAGTAAGTGCCAAAGTGGCTTTATTTATATAAAAAAATGGATGGTAAGAGTGGTACAGTCTTCAAGTGAGAGCAAAGGGCTGGCAATGTTTGGGTGGCTTATGCAATATGTAGACATCTTTAAGTTTGTTACCAGGCAGGTTTTATTTCTATCGGTTCAGTTGCTAGGAAATTCAACTCTGAGAAGGCAGATATGACACAAGGTATGATACAGACAAATGGAAAAAAAAACCCTCAAAACTCTCATTATGCCAACCTTAAAATCCAGATGAACAAAATTAGTAAAATGTATGTGGCTCGAGCAATGTATAGAAATGTTGTATAGATAAGTTGGAGGATATTAATTTGGAAAAGAAGAAAAGGGACTTGTCACTGGGTAGATTTGGGACGAGGTCTGCTCAGCCATGAGAATAATTGTTTAGCATGGCTGGGAAAGGCTGTGTGGTTAGAGATGAAAGATACGGTGGGGAATAGAACCATGACAGACAAACAAAGCAGCCTGGGTTTGATGTGGCATTTCACGGAGAGCTGGGACCAGAGATGTGGGGTGACAAAAACTGCTTGCTGCAGAATGTTTCTGTGTGTGAGATGAATGGGGTGTGGGTGCGGCAGAGGTCAGGAGAGAAGTTCTGGAGAGTGCAGCCTGAAGGGTGGCACAAAGGCTAATGTACTGTAGGACTGAAAGCTCACGCTAATCTCAGAATGAGATGATCTGTGAATGAGGAAAACTGATGGACAGTCCCTGGGGTGGGGGTGGGGACCTTGTGATAGCTGTTACCTTCTCAGCAGCATCTTCTGGTACTCGACTCTCATTAGATATCCCCTACAGACCGCCTGTGTTCTTGTTATAATCTGGGCCAGCTTTTCATCTCTCATTTCTTCCAGGAGACCCAGGAGACCAGCTTTGAAGAAGACCTGGAGGAACAGAGAATCACAAGTCATCCCGACACTTGGACCGTGGGTCCGTTGGTCAGGTGTACAGGAGTCAAAGCCATACCTTGGTGTGTCCAAATTTATACTGAGTGTGATCAATATCAATAGAGCCCAGAAGCTTCTCAGAAGCCTTCTTGCTGTCGATGAACTGTCCCTCTGGAATGGCACTAGCATTTAAAACCTTGTATCTGTACAGTTAAACACACAAGCAATGGTCAGAAAGGCATAATCACTTACCTGACTGCCGCCAATGAGAAGCAGCTGTTTAATTCCCAGAACAAAAATTAATGCAGAGATCTAATGATCTAATAGTGCATATTCATAGCATTTAGTGTTATATGGCAAAGAGGACTGACCTCTGCTTGAAGTCCCCATAGAGGATCCTGCTGGGGAACCCCTTCCTGCAGATGCGGATGCCTTCCAGCACCCCGTTACACCTCAGCTGGTGCAGGACCAGTTCATGCTCCATGGCCCCTGCACACAGAGAAAATCAGTTAAGTCCTAGGTAGTGAACTTTCAGGTTGAGCCCAGTTTGTTACTAGCGGGTCGTGTCTCACCGGGAGTCTTGGTTTCATTGGGGATGATGCACCGTACGAAGTGAGGGTGTGTGCTTCTCAGGTTGGTCATCAGCTTATTCAAGTTTTCCTAGAACGTGAGACAGAAGAGTCACGAGAAAGCTGTGTTTTGAGTTTCTTTTTATTCCTTTGCTTCTTTTCCTTTTTGGTAAAAATTATACAACACATCTTAGCTGCTGGACATAAGCATATGAGGCTATAACTGCTGTGCACTTTGAAGGCTTTCAGCATTTAACCTGCTTAAACAGTCAGAAGGTCAAAATGCTGGGAAGAAATGCAGATCACCAAGGTGTCCATTCTAGCACCTAGGTCCACACAGCATGGTCAGTGGCCTCCGGACACAGGCAGTATTCTCAGCCAGCATCAGAAGACCAACCATAGGCTGTCTCTGCCAAAAGGGACCAGACTGATTTTGTGCCAATCTTCCATCTCCCCGGGCTTTGTATGAAACAGTGCAGATGACTTCTGTGGCCTCTCTTGCCTTTAGCACTAATAACTTTCACAGTAGCTGGCAAGTTGCAGTGAAAACCTGGCTTAGCAATCATTCCAATCTTTATCATTCTGATAATTTCTCGTTTTGGTTTTTTGAAGAGTGTAAAAGCATGAGACAATATGATTCTGTGTGGGTGGAGCTTAGGTGATTGAAACCATTTTCTGCCTAGAGGATATGGGGGAGTAATTGATTATGATAGAGAGTGGTCACTCAGCCATAGAGAATGTGCATGCAGACATCTCTCACATATGCTTTTCCCACGCATTTCAACCACTAGGAAATCAAAACAGTGTGAAGATCTAAGCCTGAAAGTGCCTTTACAGCCATCCAGAGACTGTCCCACCTAGGGATCCATCCTATATACAGTCACCAAGCCCTGACACTGTTGTGGATGCCAAGAAATGCTTGCTGAAAGGAGCTTGATATAGCTGTCTCCAGAGAGGCCCTGCCAGAGCCTGACAAATACAGAGGCAGATGCTTGCACCCAACCATTGGACTCAGCGTAGGGTCCCCAATGGAGGAGTTAGAGAAAGGATTGAAGGAGCTGAAGAGGTTTGCAGCACCACAGGAAGAACAACAATATCAACCAACCAGATCCCCTAGAGCTCCCAGGGGTTAAGCCAGTAACCAAGGAGTGCACATGGCTCCAGCTGCAGATGTAGCAGAGGATGGCCTTGTCAGGCATCAATGGGAGGAGAGGTCCTTGTTCCTATAAAGGCTTGACTGATGCCCCGGTGTGGGGAATCAAGGGTGGAGAGTGGGAGTGGGTGGGTGGGTAGAGGAACACCCTCATAGAAGCAGGGGGAGGGGAAAGGCATAGAAGGTTTCTGGGAGGGGGGAAGCTGGGAAAGGGGATAACATTTTAAATAAAATAATATAAATAAAGAAAATATTCAATAAAAATATATTTTTTTAAAAAAAGAAATAACAATCGGGAAAAAAAAAAAAGAATACCTTTACAGACAAGTTTACAAAGCAACCTTCTGTTCTGTTGGATAATGTAGATTATAGTGAGATGGGAAAGGGATAAGACCAAATTTTCTGGTTAGGTCAAAGGTCAGTGGTCACATCTGCATTTTAGTTTTGAAAGCAATGAGGCATCAAAATTCTTACAAGCAGTCCTCAGACTAGATACCTTACGTGCTCCTCTCAGCAAGAGCCGTGCTGTGTAAGAGTTATAACTGCATTACAGGGATGTTCAGGCATATAATGGAAAAGCTTCACTATTTTGTAAATAGAAGTATTATTCTTTGGTAGTTTGCCCATCCATTTAGATCACCAGGCTCGGTTTTAGTGACTTTTGTGTGTTCCATCCATTTTAGGGGGAGAATGTGTTCGAGGTCAATTTGACCTACATAGGAAGATATTGTCCCAAAGAGAACAAAGGAGATCTCAAGTCTCCACAAAAGGCATGGTTAAAGGGGTTGGGGTTGGAACAGAACCCTCACAGGAATGACCACACTGAGGTTTGGAAGTGCTTCTTTAAAAAGCATCCTTATTGTTGGTATTTATTCACATGCTCGTGTGTGTGTGTGTGTGTGTGTGTGTGTGTGTGTGTGTATGTGTGTGTGTTGTGCCCAATAAGCTTCTAAGGACATGTTGACATTCCTGAGTTCAGCAGGTAATCATAATAAGGGATAAAGAATAAAGCTCCCACCCCTACCCAAGTATCCCTTCATCACTATCCTGATGAGTGAATATTGAAAGTGATTTCTATCGCTATCCCATGCCCTCCTAATTTATTCTAAATTGCATAGAAATAATACATAAAAACTGAATACGTTTTTATCGATTTAAATGTATACTTTACCCTGAAAAGGGCTGACACCGTTTGGAAAGAAGAGCCCTTCTTCTTAGCTCCTTTCTTTGCACCGCCATCTGAGATAAAAAGGAAACCCGTCAATGAAGTAGGCTCCCTGGGATCAGAGCGGTGTAGGAACATTCTGAGGAAATGGTTTGATTTGGATGGAGGACCCAGAAGTACCTGCTTCAGCACTGGCGTATGTGGAAAAGAGGCTGGCCAGGGTTTTCATTGATGACTTCTGGTACAGCCCCACCACGGTCTCATTCAGGGGGTCCTTGTTCTTGTCCAGCCAGCCAGTGATGTTGTAGTCCACGGTGCCCGCATAGTGCACCAGGGAGAAGTGGGCCTCTGCCTTGCCTTTGGTAGGCTTGGGCTTCTGGAAGTTGTTGGACTTTCCCAGGTGCTGGTCATACAGCTTGTTCTTGAAGGAGGTGTCTGTCGCCTTGGGGAACATGCACTCCTCTTCCAGGATGGAGAAGATGCCCAGAGGCTGAATTCAGAAAAGTAGGACTTCCGTAAACCTCACTTTTCTCAGTGGATGCAGATATAGTGGCTGACATTGGATTCTAAGCATTCCCAGTTAAAGCACACAGTAAGATGGGCTCCGAGCTCAAACAGTCCCTTTTTATCTCTAGAACGACCTTCCCATCAATCAGTCTCTCATTCAATCTGTAGCATTACGTTCAACCAAAAGGATAGCTGAGCACTAATCCCACAGAGTGTATGGGTAATTTATTAAATACCTTGTATTATCATACTTCGCCTGTTAAGTGAATTAATTTGTTGTCAAAGTTTTAGTTTACTTCAAAAAGGATGTACTGGAACTGGGGAAGTGGCTCAGCAGGTAGGAGAGCTTGCTGTGCAAGAACACAGGTAAAAGCAGGGTGTGGTCACACGCATACCTGTAACCCTACTGTCCTGGGGCAGGTAGGAGATCACCAGCCTAGTGAGCTATCTCAAGAGAGTAAGGCAGGGTGTGACGGAGCAGGACACCTAGCATGCTTCTCTGGCATTCACATGTGCACAGGTGATGTTCCTACATATGTTTCAGCATGGGCATGTGCATATGTGCAAACACACACACACACACACACACACACACACACACACACACAAATACAAATAGCCCAATCATTACTTAAGATATTTTGGATATTTAGTCTCCTTTAGTATAGATTATTTAAGTAGCACAAGCAATTTGATTTCTTGCTTTTGGATACACTGGCTGTATCGTCTGTGCATCAATTCTTATTTAGAAAGTGTTTATTTCTTTTAATCACGTCCTAGACTCTAATAGAGGCAGATTAGAACTAACAAGAGTGGTTTAGTGAAGCCACCTGTCACAGACAGAGTATTCACAGCTGCCTTTGAACTGAATATAAGTCAGTGTTGAGACAAAATGGGGAGAAACTGAACTGAGGCAACACCTCCCAAACGCTTCTCATGCTAAAGTTGTAAAGAAGTGAGTGACTTATGAATGGTGTTCTTCCAGTGTTGGCTTTCAAGCGATGGGAAGGACAGTGATACTTTCTAAAGTTCCTTAAGACATCTGAGACATCCTCATAGCCAGAGGCTTCCATGAAAGTCACACGAACCTTCTCGATGAGCTCGATGCAGGCCGCCAGGTCCATCCCGAAGTCGATGAAGGTCCACTCGATGCCTTCCTTCTTGTACTCCTCCTGCTCCAACACGAACATGTGGTGGTTGAAAAACTGTTGCAGTTTCTCGTTGGTGAAGTTGATGCACAGCTGCTCCAGGCTGTTGAACTACACAGAGAGACAAGAGATTTCCCGGGTTAGTTGGATATTTATAGGAGTAAAATCTGTTAATGAAAGTATTCTTGTGGAAGATAATCTGAATAGAGCAGTGAGGTTAAACATACGTATTTGAGCTAATTGTCATTTGGTCAATACTCCCAGGGAGAAATGTCTTTTCTGTGAACTCTGGGCACTCTTTGGGTATTCAGATATCAATCACGCTTCAATTTTTTCTTCCTTTCTTCCTTTTTTCTTCCTTCCTCTCTTCTTTCCTTTCTTCCTTCCTTCCTCCCTCCCTTTTCCTTCCTTCTCTTTTTTCTTCTCTTCTTCCTTCTCTCCTTTCTTCCTTCTCCCCTTCCTTCCTTCCTTTCCTTCCTTCTTTCTTCCCTTCCTTCATTTCTTTTCCCTCTCCCTTCCTCTCTCCCTCCTTTCTTCTTCCCTTTCCCCTTCCTTTCTTTTTTGCAACAGAGTTTCACTAAGTGACTCTGGCTGTCCTTCAACTCACTATACTAACTAGGCTGACCTTGAACCCACAGAGATCTGCCTCTTTCTGCTTCTTGAGTGCTGAAAATAGTTGTGCAGCACCACACCTGAAAATGCACATTTTATTTTCCTATCTGTTCTATCCACTAGACTATGGTCCTAATAGAATCTGCTTTCCTTTCACCTGTAAGAACGCAAAAACAAGAATGTATGTCAGGGTGTGACCACAGCCCTATGCTTCATGGTTCTGACGTAAGATGGAAGAGAAAAGTGGCTTATTAGAAAAGCTTATTAATCGAGGTGGTAATTTCTCTTCTCTAATTCTAGAAGAGTTCCTACTTTTACCTTTGGCTGTCTTGTTTTTAAGGAAAGTATGTTAAGACACTTAATTTATATATAAAGTAAAATGGACAGTTAGTTTCTCTTCTGTTGACATCAAATAGCCCCACTTGTCTGATCTATGAAAACAGAGATGTGGTGCAACATAGCAGTTGAAGTTCTGAGAGTCTCTGTAATCACTCACTCTCACTTTACCCGGGATAAAGCTGAAGCCTGACAGGGGAATAGTTTCTATAAGGTAAACCTGGAAGAGGAGAGGTCACGTCTCTGACTGGGCTCCTCCCTTTCATGCCCAGGTCAACACAAGATGCCTTGCATGTGTACTAAATGCTGCAGATAGATCCTCACTTGGTTTTGTGTTACATATGCTTGATTTTCCTTGTGTATTATTTTTCTCTGCAATAATAATAATAATAATAATAATAATAGTAACATAAACTCTTTCTTGGAAGTTAAATGAGGCAGCATTTTGAAGTCCCTAGAATACTATCAAAAATATACTGACTGCTCAATAAATTTAGCTGTTATTGTTTTCTGTTACCTCTGAGATATTTTAGGGCTAACCCTTGTGCTAGGTTCAATGTTGGAGCAAGCAATATGTACAATATAAATGATTGTCACTTAGTACATTGAAGGTCAAAGTTGTACCCCTCACTTTGTATTAACTTGAAGATAACTCACGTCAAAGATCTCAAAGCCAGCGATGTCCAGGACCCCGATGAAGTACTGCCTGGGCTGCTTGGTGTCCAGCTGTTGGTTGATGCGGGTGACCATCCACAGGAACATCTTCTCGTAGACGGCCTTGGCCAGGGCACCCACCGCATTATACACCTTTGCAGACATAGCAATGTTTGTTAGTGTTATTAAGCCGTGTCCGGTGGGCCGCGGTGTGTGGTTTATGGAGGACACGTGCTTACCTGCTGCACCGTCTGGCCTTTGGTGACGTACTCGTTGCCAACCTTGACCCTGGGGTAGCAGAGGGCTTTGAGCAGGTCAGCAGAGTTCAGACACTGGAGATAGGCAGCCTTGTCAGCCACTGTGGTGACACAAATTGGGAAATGTTTAACAATGGACATCCTCCTTAGCCCTGTCCCTTTGTCCTTCTCCTATCCGATTATTTAGGTTAAACAACAACAACAACAACAACAACAACAAACAACCTTTAAATCATGTCACAAAAAGTCGAATGAGGTTCTTTGTATGTATATTAAGGTACTTGGTAGTCACTAAGTGGTTGGTCCTTTATACTGGCTTTTATTATACTGGCTTTTATTGACTTGTTGCAAGTAGTATTTGAGAACTGTTTCATTAACCACAATAAATAGTGTTTATTGTGATAATCTGTTCAAGGTTCAAGACATAAGGCCCTTCCTTTAAGACTTCAGGTATTGCTGGAAGGGTAAGATAAATAAGCTGTAACACTCACTATTAGGGAGGGTAAAAGGCAGGGGAATTGGACTCTTTTCCTGGTTCTACCTTTTTAGATTTGACCTGAGCTGATCAAAGGAACCTACTTTATCTAAAAATAAACATCAAGGGTTAACTTAAGTGATCCTCCCTAAAAGTCCAGTATATCTGGACACAACATAAAGTATGTGTCGCGTTATGTGTCAGAATGAAAGGAAACATCTGGAGAAGATGAAGGGAGATGGAGAGGGAGGAGGGCATGTTTTGGGGCAGGTGAGTAACTGGGTGGTGGCTGCTATTTTCTTTGTCCGCTCCTTTTTATCTTTCTTGCTTGTTGCCTTTGACAGGTGTGTGTATGTGATATACATACATACATACATACATACATACATACATATGTGTGTCAATGCATCTGACCAACCTAGTTTTTCCCTCATTCTGTCTCCAGTCCTCTGGCCCTAGGTGAGCTTATACATGGCTGCTGAGGTTTGATACACCTTATTTTAATTGGCAGTGATGATGAAGTGAAGGAGGAGGGAAAAAGGAGGGTGTGGAGGAAGCCATATGTGTACACAAATGTGTTGTAGTCTTCAGAAGCGCAGTCACGAGGAGCTATGGGTATGGGTTGGGATTTAAAGTGTTTCAATTTGAAAATTCTCCCACTCAAACCTACGTAGAGGGTATTTTGGTACCTTCAGTGCCGTCCGGCTCAGCCTGCTCCTCACGCTGCTTTTGCTTGAACTTCATGTTCCCATAATGCATCACGGCCCCTGTGAGTTTATAGATGGACACTTTCTCTTCAGGTGAGAAGCCCAGGATATCAATGGCACTCTATCAGGGAAGATGAAAGGGCAGAGGTTAGAGAAGAAAACACTATGAGAATTTAATATACACCAAGGTGACCACACCTCTGTGGGGTTTGCTGTTGCCGTTCCCATATATCATAGGCTGTTTTAAAAGTGTGTACATATACCATGACTTACATCTGTGGCCATCAGCTCTTCTTGATCATCAATGCTGGGCACCGTGATCTCCCCCTGACTGACAAAGGCGAAGTCGTATGGGTTCGTGGTGATGAGGAGCATTTCTGAGCACACAGAATTAAGGGCAGATGTTTGACATGAGAAATTGTTACCATAAAATTTTTGCCTTCCATCCACAAACTTAAAGTTCTTCCTTACCAATTAGCTCTGGCTTCTTATTGGAGGTGATCTGATAAAAAATGTGGTAACTTCTTTCAGCTTTTAGCTGGAAAGTGACTCTAGACTTCTCTAGAAGATCTGGAAAGAAAGAGATCAAACTAGGAAAACATTCTTTTGACATATTGTAAACTTTAGTGTCTTTGGTCAAAACTGAGAGACACCACATTTGGCTCTACTGAGATTTCAGTATGCTCGTCCTGTGGCTGCATATTAGAACATATGACAGTCGCCATGCACCCTTCCATGTGGGCGCAGCACTGAAGCCCACTTCTTTCTTGGAATTAGTTTCAAATGGGGGATCCACAACCTCTGTGTGTTAGTCACACAGTCTAGTGTCTTTGGATCACCTCATAATACCTGTGGTACAAGTCTACCTTGGAGACATTTACCAAATTGGAACTAACTGGTAGGTAACGCTGGAGGTGGGAAATTAGAGTTGCTTCTGAAGTTTGGGAGTCCTCTGGAATGGAGATGCAATCATTAGCCTGAGACTGAGATACTGAGATACTGAGATACTGAGATACTGAGATAGTGCACTGTGGGTGAGTCTGGCATTACCTAACAGACAACTCTAGTCGCCAAGTGCTATTCTGCAGGCTTCTTACATAGAAAATGCAGAATGGCCCTGCAACCAAGCTGGCTTGTCTCCCCACTTAGATTTTCCATGATCCAGTTACTCACATGTTTCAATATCAGCTGATGCCAGTTTCCCTGTGGTACCGAAGTGGATTCTAATGAACTTGCCCTGGAAAATATAAAGACATATTTAGTACTAAACACCGAATCACATAGAGATAAGCATCTACCATGTCATCTTAAATGGGATGACCCCAGCAAGTAAGGACAGGTAGGGTCCTCCTCTGTGATCCAGAGACTCACAAAGCGAGAGGAGTTGTCGTTCCTCACGGTCTTGGCATTCCCAAAGGCCTCCAGCAGGGGGTTGGCGCTGATGATTTGATCTTCCAGGGTCCCCTACATGGGAAAGAACAGTCTTTGCATCTGGGGATCCAGACTTCTGTGCACTATAGCAGAGTCTGAACCCACAATCTGGCTTCCAGACCCACCTGCATTTTGCCAGACTCCTCCTTCTTCTTGTCCCCAGTGACTGCAATTGTTGCAAAGTACTGGATGACACGCTTCGTGTTCACAGTCTTCCCGGCCCCGGATTCTCCACTGTCAAAAACAGGGGAAAGGAGATCAGAACTGTGAGATCTACCAGCAATGGTTAAGACAGTTGCTGCCAACCAGAAAGAAGAAGAAAGTCACATACGTGATCAGGATGGACTGGTTCTCACGATCTGTGGAAACAATAAAGACCACCAGTCAAAACTATGCATATTCAACAGAAGTAATGGTGATGGGTGAACCCAGACTCATCAACTCTTGGAGTAAGTTTTGTGAAAGCAAGAGGCAAGGGATCACCTATTTTCTTTTTCTTTTTTTCATTTTATTGGGTTTTTTGTTGTTGTTGTTGTTTTAGTAAATACCCATAACATACAATCTATCACCTTTTAAGTTTTCTGTGTGTCTTTGTGGTGTGAATGTGTAAGTGCATGAGCACCTGTGTGTGTATACACATATGGAATCCCTAGACTGGTCCTTAGAGTCTTCCTTAATCACTCTGCACCATATTCATTGATGAGGGTCTATCAGTTGAACCTAAAGCTCACAGACACATCTAGTCTGGCTATCCGGTTTGTTTGGGAGGGGGAATCCTAAATGCCCCAGGCCCAGGCTGCATCTGCTTGGTTGCTAGGGAGCCACATTCTGTTCCTCCTGATTATGTGGAAGCACTTTATTCGTGGACCTGTTTCCCTGGTTAGACTTATACTATTTTAAGTGTATAGCTCTGTGGGATTATGTTCTCTCATGTGGTACAGCCATCATCAGTACCTCCTGCTTTCAAACATCTTTTCATCTTGTAAAAATCACCCTCTCTACCCATTACATAGTGGCTTCCCGTTCCTCTGGACCTGGCCGCCACTCCTCAGCTTTCTGTTGACAAAGTTGAGTGTTATCTTATCAAGCCATCATATAAACAGAACCACACAGTGTTTGTCTTTGTAACTTTTTCACTTAGGCGCATCTGTGTTGTAGCACTGCCAGAATCGACTCTTTTTAAAGGAAGAGTACTATTCCATTGCGTGAATATACCATCCGTTGCCTAACTCTTCATCAGCTGGTGGGTGTGTGGGTTTCTTGCACATTTTTGCCTTTATAAATGCTGCTGCTATGGACTAGACCTGCAAAGAGATCTTGAAATGCCTGCTTCCGCTCTTATGGCCAGAAGTAGGGACCATAGATCAGACCCTTATTATAGTAAAACTGCTTGAGAATCATTTACTGTTTTCCATAGCGATTTTGACATTTTACATTCCCACCAACAATGAATGGTATCCTGTTTATCCACTACTTTCTAATACTTCCCCTTTTCTATTTTTTTTATCATAGTTATCCAAATGCATGGGTGGATACATTTTATTACTTTAAAAAATTGTTACTAGAACATTTAAATGCACATAAGAGCAAAGACTATAATAATGAGACTTTGGGCACCCCTCCTACAGAGGAATAGTCATTAATACTTGGCCAATTTCATGGCATTGCTATTCCAACCTCACTGGGTTACTTTGAAGAAAACCTCAGACACCAGGTGATTTTAGTTGTAAGGAGTAACAGTCACAGGACTGTGAGGTCATTAGAGACCTTAGATCTTGCTTGGGTGACATCTCCCACTTAGCAGACAGTGAAACTGAGACTTAGAGGAGAAAATAGCTTCTTAAATTTGAGTTACAGAACTAGGTAAGGTTGAAGATAGGTATTTTGATGTCCATTTTGCCTATTTTTCAACATCTTGTTCTCTGTCCAGATTTTGGTGTCACTAATTTGACTCCTGGCGATGTCAAATAAGAAATGGCCTGATTAATTAATTTTATTTCCTTTTAATATAAATATTTATCTCTATGTAATAATGTATTTTATGAAATTTCTAGTTTATCAACTCTGCAATTCTGTATTGATAGATTGTGAATTTTTGACTTTTCAGTTTAAAAGTATTTAAAGAGAAAATCAATATAAGTCTACATGTTATTTAGATGTATGTACACACTTAGACTTTAAAATCCTTGAGTTTCTGTTCAAGGAAATGGGTATGGATTTTAGATCAATAAGATTGTCTTCTTTTTCTAACATGAATAAAATCATGTACAACCATATTGCATCTAGGAGATCAGACAAGAAAACAGTGGCCTAGTGTGCCAGCCGATGTTCAAATAACTCTAAGCAGGTCAATGCCATGCTTCTGAATAATTTTGTGTAAGAATTGTGTTTGGGAACCTAGGTGACTTTAAATTTAGGGTAGCCCCAAAGCCGGGAGGGTCATTTGGTGGCGGTGTATATTGCAGTTTTTGTATTAAAACCTCTGGCGGGAGCCAGCACCTGGGTCACTTTGAAGAAAGTGGACACAGAGTCCTTGTGAAAGTCCAGGCCAGTTTGTCTTAGGGGGTCCCTGTTGTGTCACTTTCCCTCCCCTTAACCCCCCTTTAAAAGACAAGAACAAGACACGCACAAGAACAGCAAAATGAACAGAAAAAAGAGAAGTGTGTCCAGCTACCAAAACTCCACTGGAGACAGGGAACGTGGGAACTGAGACCATATCCAGAGGCATTTGGTGTGTGAGGATAAAAGGATTTAGTGCTGGGCTGAGATCTGTCACGAGCATGCTTTGATAGAGTGGGACTAACGAACCTGAGTGGGAGAATGTTCCAAAGTCTGTGGGGGAATTTTATAGGTTCTCTTTCCCCATGCGCTCTCTCTCCAGTTTACTCATGCTCAGTCCCCAAGGCTGGCAACATCAGATGTGTCATTTGAAAACCCACATAAGAATTCAGAGATCTCTGGATATGCCTGAGACTTTTTTTTTTAAATTGTTGAGGAGGTAAGTACTTTTAAAAGGATCTCTTTGAACTTTTTTTTTTTTTTTTGTATCCAAGCCAGGAAAAAAAATGAGGGAAGGAACTAATCTGTTTTCAGAAGCTGGCTCTTTGATTGTCTGAGCTTCCCTTTGCTAGCCCTGTTGGCTTGGGCAGGCCAGTGAATTCCGGAGTGTCACCGTTCACATCCTAAAGTGGAGATGACTGCCGGAAAAAGCAAATGTCATGGCTGTGGTTGTTCTTTGGAAATGGCAGGTCCCATGAGGCACGGGTGTCTTATAATAAGACCGGAGTGAGCTCCGTTTGTCCATCCCAATTGTGTGTGCGCATTTCTGTAAACAGATGCCCCACTCACCCGTCAGCATGAACTGGTAGGCGTTATCAGAGATGGAGAAGATGTGGGGCGGGGCCTCCTGGCGCTTTTTGCCTCGGTAGGCCGCCACCACCTCGGGATTGTACACCGGCAGCCACTTGTAGGGGTTGACGGTGACACAGAAGAGGCCTGAGTAGGTCTGGAGAAAAGATCAGAAAAGTCAATCTAGTGCCTCTTGTTTCATTTTTTTTTTTTACGAGAAATAAATGGGCTAAAAGGGGCTCTCACGTAGATCATCCAGGCTGCATAACGCTCTTTGAGGTTGTACAGCACTCCGGGCTCATGGAGGTGGGTCATCATGGCCATGTCCTCGATCTTATCGTATTTGGGTGGGTTCATGGGGAAGACTTGATCTTCCTTGACAGTGAGAGTCTGGTAAGGAAGCAGAGTGGTTTGAGACAGGTTTTATGCCTGCCTGTTCATTCTGGTTATAAAGCCACAACTGAGCACACTTTGCATCAGATGGTTATTCAGTGCCTTTTAAAGGCCTGAGCATATTTATTTTCAGGTCCGATGCTAAGGAAATCTGTTCCCCATGATAATGTAGGAGTTTGTACTTTTTATTGACACATTTAATTGTACAAATTCAAGAGGTTTCGCTTAATTGTTTTCGGACACCCATGCAGTGTGCGTTGAACGAATCCACCCAGCCCAGCCCTCCATGAACTGGCTACCACCACTTCCCTGGTTGTATAACCATAGGAAATGAAACTGGAATACAAAATAGAGACCCAAAGGCCCCTAGTTATTGCAGCACTACTCGTGTTTTTACAAGATTTTTTCTTATCCTTTCATTCTCTTTTTCTAGGCCAAGCATTTTTAATTCTTTTTCTCATCCCACCCATCACAAAAAAAAAAAACTTTAAATATATCAGTACTTTATGGAACTATGTAAGTAGCCCAGGATCTTTTGTGAGAGAACTAGGTAGGTTTTTTTTCCCCCTCAGGCTTGGAGATTAAGACCTGGATGTAGGGAAGGCCAATATTAATGAGCTGAATCCTGAGGGTAGGGAGGTACTGTAGCCTCAAATCTGTTAGCTCTCAAATCTGGGGACCTCATGTTAGGAGGAGGGCGCTCATGCCGCTGCAGGGTCAGGCATCCCTAACAAAGGAGACCTTGCCTCTGGACCGAGCCGGAGAAATGATCCCAGAGCGGACCCTCCGTGTTTTCACTTACTGCACCACTTTCTGTCTTCACAGTCACTTTTCCTCCTTCCCTGCTTTGTATGACGCTTTTCACATAGGACTCCTTGGGCTCCGCCACAAAGACAGATGTTTTTGCATCAAAAGGCTTATTTTGGGCCTCAATCCTCTCCTTCTCCGATTTTC
This sequence comes from Apodemus agrarius, assembly GCA_964023405.1. Taxonomy (NCBI): domain Eukaryota; kingdom Metazoa; phylum Chordata; class Mammalia; order Rodentia; family Muridae; genus Apodemus; species Apodemus agrarius. The sequence goes on along the minus strand of OZ030015.1, from coordinate 52,094,282 downwards.
GGAGGTAAGGAGCAGCTTCGCCAAAAATAGCCATCTCCGCGTCCGAACCCGTACTCATGGCTGCGCCTTATTTAGCCGAGGTGTCGGCCTTGGGGGACACGGAAAAGAGAGAGAAAAAGCAAAAGTCAGAAATGTGGGTGAGGAACATTGAAGTGCGGGTTTTCAGGGCAGGCTGAGACCCCCTTCTGCAATCTGATATCTTGTGAAAATTTGAGGACCCAGTTTTAGAACTTGGCAAGTGTCCTTTCCAGAATCTTGACTCCCAGGAGTAGGTGCCTACATCTTTGATTACAATGAAGACCTTTCTACCCTGCTCTCCCCTCTGGACTACAGTTAAAGCTGTTGACGGATTGGTTTACAGCAACTGTCATTACTTAATCCTCTTGTCTCTTGCAGAATGTCTGCATCTGCCACACTCTGGGACAGTCACCTAGTTAGGAAGGAAACATGGCTTTGTGCAAATGAAGGTTGTTGGTCTTTTCAAAGGTACCAGAGACACTTTCGATCTTTTAGACGACCATTATTGCTCAAAACCAAATGATTGTTTTTTTATTTTGTTGATATTTGATATTATATCTCTCCATGGGCTCTTAGAACTTCCCAACCAATTCTTGGTTCTGGGTTTTCATCCTTTGGCTAGGGCGCAGGAGGCTTAGCACTGCCCTGTTTCCCAAATCTCTTTTGACATGAGAGATTTCAGCTCTCAGTTTAGCTGATTTAACCACAGAGAATTGAGTGCTTCTGTGTGGAGGCTCTTCTTCCCACAGAAATTCCACGGGGTTCTTTCCCTTCTACTCAAAGAAAAGCATTAAGAGTTCACCACATGTGCAAACGCTGTTAACTGACCATGGGTCAGTGAACCTCTGCTGTGGACTTTTAGATTTACTCTTAGGTACTGGCTTCGGTAGAGCGCAGTAGAATTGCTCCTAAATTATGCATGATCGCTAACACTCTGTGGCTGGAACTACCTGAAGCTTTTAAAAAGAAAAAGAAAAACTGTATTTTTTTTTTTTTTTTTGCTCACAAAAATTAAGTGAATCCTTAAAAACAACTCAGTTATGGTTTTAACAAGATGATTATGTTTCCAGTTTTAAGTAACATTGTCTGAAAAGTGTGTGTGTGTGTGTGTGTGTGTGTGTGTGTGTGTGTGTGTGTTCAATGCTATGCAGGAGGCTTGGCACACAATAGTTGATTGCCACTGGAGAGTTACAGCTGATAACTCACTGTCAAAATTCATCCTGTCCCAAATGCCCCTTTAATCCTGGGCTTCAGTAAGGGTAAGTAGTCTCTGAAAATAAGACATTCTGGAAAAATGATTTCCAGCATGTACAAGCTGTTCCTCAAAAAAAAAAAAAAAAAAAAAACCACCTCCTGCTCTAAAAAACAGGGACATGGTGGATGATTAAAAACTATTCACAGATTCTTTAGGCTAAACTCCCCAGTCATCAACAAATGAAGAAATCCAAGTCTTACCTATGGGGCTCCGGATGAAAACGTAGAGTCACGACTGTCTTGCACTGTGAAACAGGAAGTTTTCCCCGTTAGTGACGTTCTGTGATCTGGCCATATAGTATAGAATTTAGAAGACCCCCTACCCTTCTAGCTTACGAGGAATCGAGGAATCGGTTCATGCTCAGGGCGAGCCCCTGGGTTCTTGTTGCTTGCCCCAGCCCTTAGGCTCCCCAGGCTCCCTCCCACCCACCGCTTACCTCTGGGCTCCTGGCGGAGATAGGGTGTGAGGGGCAGCCCTGCTTATATAGGAACAGAAGTGCTGATGCTGCGGCTCCCTCCTCTTTGTCAGGGCAAAACACTTGGCAACAGGAACCGTCGGCGAAGTCTGTAGCGACATTTGGCATCTTCGGATATAATTAGAAGTATTCATATCATTCAGAGTATGTGAACCAATCTCCTATAAATAATTTGACAAGGACCGTTCTGCCCTCTGAGAATGCTTTCTAGTGTGTTGGGGAGGGAATCTTTGACAGCGCCTGGTGGGCCTTTTCATAAGTTACTTCTTAAGAGTTATATTCAATTTGGCAAACTGTCATGCACGCCTGTCCTGTGCTGCCAAAGATCAGATGCCCAGCAACGCACTTTCCTTATTTGTTCCCACAGGAGCCCCCACACCGCATTCCCTTGGGCCATCGCCAGGGCTCATCCTTGGAGTCTGACTAGGGCAGCAGAGCCAAATCCAGAAGAGCCTTTATGCTGAGTCTCCACCATTGGGCCAGTGCCCACCCTGCCAGCATGCAGAATTATTATTAGAAGTTAATGCATTCATCATAGGGAAAAATATAGGAAAGAAAAGAGAAACTGCACCTAGACTCTTCTGGAGAGATAGCATGGGGGAAGTAAGTGGGGTTAAACTTACATACACTCATGTCTTAACCTGCCTTAACGTTAATGTAGCGACTTAGGCTATTAGTATAATTAACATCCTTTTCTTTAAAGAAAATATTTTATGGCTATACTTTTAAAGTTAAATGTTTCCTTTTTTAAAGTCATTTACACCAAGATATAATTTACATATGGCCTAACTTACCCATTTTTAGGTGGGAATTATGATTTTTTTTTAACTTCACAATAAAGCTCTCTTCCTTTGCTGTACTCACCTGCATGCAGGCACTCACCTAACCACCGGGAAGGCAGGGATGCTGTCCAGCTGAAGTCCCGAGAGCTTCGGCAACTGCGTATGGCAACTGCGTATGATTCTGTAGCCTCGTGTATTTTAATGACATAAAATCAACACCTTATAGACTAGGCTAAATTTCCCCAGACTTTGGGGTTGCACTTTCTTGTGTAGTTCCTGGGGAAAACTAAATTGGTAAAATTGGTGTAAAAAATAGACTCATAGACAATGGACACTATAAATGTTTAAAATGCACTCTAGGTACTTGCCAGCTTATCTGTTTCTGCTCTTGGTTCATTTCCTTCATCAGTACACAAGCGACATGGGAATTTTTCACAATATACAAAAGTAGAATGAATGCAGTGTATTTCTGATGGGTAGTCCCTGGTTCCTATCCCCTCACTACTAGATTATTTTGAAGTTGTAGACTCTAAAAATCTGGGTAGGATTTCATATGCTTAAGATTTGCCTTTTCAAGTTCTGAGCAGCTTCTTGTCGTTTAATAATGCTCCACTGTAGCGTCTTCAACTTCTAAAATTTGGATTTTCTAGAAAACCTAAATTTTTAGGTAAATTTATGAAAAGATTTCCATTATGTCTTTGCTTCTCTGGGTGTAAGGCATTTCTAAAACTTGGGGATTCAGGGTCTACCTAAGTTATTTTATATTTTCAAACTAATGATTTTAAGAAAAATCTTAGTTTTGTAATTTATTTTTAATTAATTCTTAATTAAATTCTGTAGTTAACTAATAATTTTCAGAAACTTTATTATTTCTACCCTTTCCACTGTTCTGTTTTGTGTGTGTGTGTGTGTGTGTGTGTGTGTGTGTCCACATGTGTGCACAGCATGTGTTAGGATGTAATATTGGTTTCTGGATTCTGTACTTCTCCCATATTTTCATGCAAATAGCACATAGTTTTCTATGTCTATTGGGAGAATTTTTATTATTTATTTATTCATTTCAATGTTGTTTTGATGATTTGTTAAGTCTGTCTGTATATGAGCTTTGGGATCAGGTTTTCAGATGTGAAAAACTTCTGTTGGATTTTGATTTGGATCAAGTTGATTTAATAGGTTCATTGGACAAGCATTGAGAGTAAACATATTTTATCCTCCAGCGCTTTTCCAGGTCTTAGATATTTTGCTAGTTTTTTTTTTTAATTGTTGGATGGGTGTATTTTTCTGAGTACACTTTTTGCTCATTGATTAATTGACACGTGCCAGATACTTTGCATATTCAGAACTATAATTTTGTTTGTGGGAGTAGTTTGCCCAACAAATTCAGAATCCTTTGCACTCAGGGTAGTGAGGTGACACTGTTTGGGATAATAAGGTGCCAATAGAAGTTTCTGTATAGGGATTCTACAATAGCTTTTAAAAATATATGTACATGGTGTTTTGTACATTGGTGGTTTGCCTGCCTGTATGTCTGTATAAGGATGTCAGATCCCTCCCTAGAACAGGAGTTGCAGTCATTTGTGAGCTGTTGTGTGAGTGCTGGGAATTGAACCCAGGTCCTCTGGAAGAGCAACCAGTGAGTGCTCTTAATGGCTGAGCCATCTCTCTAGCCTCCCAGAATGGCTTTTCTTCTTCTTTTGTAATAAAAAGAGGGGGGAATTCCATGTTTCACCTTTGGTTTTCCCATCCTCCCGTTTTCCTATGTGACCTGCTGGAGACACTTTGATGAAGGATCAAGA